>CAUYUJ010003610.1:55000-77562 GCA_963575745.1 Prorocentrum cordatum
CCCAATGAGGTCCTACGCTACTGCGTCCACGCGTTTCCCTCCCGGGAGTGGCAGGAGGAACACAGGATGGGACAAAAAGAAGGACATCGCCTGCTCGTGCGGGACTTGCCTTCCCTACCAAGCTGTGCTTGGAAGGCCCCATCCCCAACTCTATGGGGAGCCAGTGGAAGTTCTAGTGCAAAGTGGACTGGACGCAGCTCGTGCAGGCGCAGGAGAGACATCCATAATATGGGTTCATGAGAGAGTGGGTGGACAAAATGAAGGACGACTTCGGCAAGGACAGCGAGAAGTGGCCAGACATTGGGTGCAAGTCGATGTTCCACCCGTGCAAGAGGGGGCGTTCAATGGTGGTGGAGATCAACGTGGGGGAGAAGTGGGAAGCGTTCGTAGTGGACATGCTGCCGTAGAAGCTAAACGACGCCATCAAGCGGAACCATTACAAGTTCTATGACGCCGCCCAGGAGATAAGTCCAGAGGGGCTCCACGCGCGGATGTCAATGTCCTTCCCGATGACGCACAAAGTCGACGGATGCGCACTCATCGCAAGGTGCCCAGTGGACGCGTGGGAAAGAGCCGGGAGGAAAGCTTTCACTACACTGAGCTGGTGCGAGTTGGCGCTGGAGATATCGAAGAATCACGAGGAGAATCTCTGCAGCGTCATGAAGGTCGCCTTGAAGGGGTTGAGTAACGAGGACACACTCGATTCTGAGGAGGAGACAAAACGTCAGCAGCTACGAGACAACACGAAGACCCTGCTGGATGGTACCGAGACCTTCGAAACGTAAGCCAAGGCGGAGGAGGCGGCCAGCTCCAGCGGCCGCAAGTGAGAGAGCCCACTGGACAACGCCAAGAGGCGCATTAGCGAGGACCTCTCGGAGCGCGACTCGAGGCAGGCAGGCAGGACGGGCAGATTCAGTGGGACCATCAATAGCGGAGCCATCTCGGCGTGAGGACCCCCAAGAGAGTGCTCGCGCAGACAACGTCTGGGGAAGTGATTTTTTTGAAGTGCCGACACATACACTGTGACAGGGAGCGCGGAATGGACAACAACGTGGGAATCACGAAGGCCACCAGAGCGCATCCTCGAGGGCCCCACCTCCAACATGCCGTGACTATCAGCATGCGCTTCCCTGCCTACACATCGAGGGCGAGCAGTGGGATACTACTGCAAGGTATCAGGGTGCACGTGCGACAACGCATGGAACAACTATCGGCCAGTTCGCTTTCGAAGAGAAGTGGGCCGAGAGAGAGAGAGAGAGAGAGAGAGAGAGAGAGAGAGCGAGAGGAGAGAACAGGACAGCATGAAACCAGTCGGGCAATTAGGCCCCCCAGCAGAAGTTTGGAAAGCATGGGCCTCCCGATTATCCTCCTCTTCTCCTTTCGAGTGGTCGCGTCGTCGTCTCTTCCCCCCGAGCTTGGGAGCCCTGCTCGCCCAGCGCGTCCCCAATTTCACGGGCACGCGGAAGGGCCAACAGCTGCTCCCCCCGCGCTGACCCGCAGGGACTCGTATTCACAAGGTAGCGAGCCTCTCTTACGGGGCAACTTCGGAGCTCATCCCTTGAAGCTTCGGGGCATGCCCCCTTCCGGCCCTCGTGAGAACCCAGGACCGTGGCACAACCAAATCGCAGGGGATTTTGCCAGACCCGCGCAAGGCATCAGTGTAGATGTGTTGACGTGGACCCCCTTATGCGGATGTCCTGTCCTGTCCTCCTCCTGGGGTGGCCTGGCCTTTTTCCCCCAAGTGCCCCCCCGTCGTTGTCAGGCTTCCCCTCCTACTCCTCCCACGCATCACCCTGCCGTCTCGATTGGGTCTGCGCAGGCAACGCCGCTGGACCCCCCAACGTCGCAACCAAGCGACCCAGGGGACGGCGAGGTGTCATGGTGATCTGCGTAAGACGCACCTCCGCTGGGCCTCCCAGGAGCCCACGGACGTGGCGACATTTTCGCAGATCGCAGCCCCCCAGGGGGCGGCGAGGTGTCATGGTGATCTGCGTAAAACGCACTTCCGCTGGTCCCTCCAGGAACCAACAAAACCGGCGACAGTTTCGCACATCACAGCCCCCCAGGGGACGGCGAGATCTCGCGGTGATCTGCGTAAGACGCACCCCCGTTAGGCCTTCCAGGAACCCACGAACGTAGCGACAGTTTCGCAGATCGCGGCCCCCCAGGAGGCGGCGAGGTCCCATGGTGATTTGCGTTTTTTTGTGTTCCAGGGAACTCACAAAAGTGGCGCCAGCTTCGCAAATCGCAGCCCCCAAGGGACGGCGAGGTCTCACTGTGATATGCGTAAGACGCACCTCCGCTGGGCCTCCCAGGAGCCCACGACAGTGGCGACAGTTTCGCAGGCCGCGCATACCGCAGCCCCCCACGCGACGGCGAGGTTCCATGGTGACCTGCGTAAGACGCACCTCCACTGGGGGTCCCAGGGGCCCGCGAAATGGGTGATAGTTTCGCAGATCGCAGCCCCCCAGGGGACTGCGAGGTCCCACGGTGATCTGCGTAAGACGCCCCCCCGCTGGGGCTCCCAGGAGCCCAGGAAAGTGGTGTCAGTTCCGCAGATCGCAGCCCCCCAGGGGACGGCGAGGTCCCATGGTGATCTGCGTAAAGCGCGTATCCGCTGGGGCTCCCAGGAGCCCACGAAAGTGGCGACAGTTGTGCAGATCACAGCAGCCCTAAGGGATCGGCGACGTCTCGTGGTGATCTGCGTAAGACGCACCTCCGCTAGGGTTCCCAGGAGACCACGAAAGTGGCGACAGTTTCGCAAATCGCAGCCCTTTCAGGGGACGGCGACGTGCGTGGTGATCTGCGTACTCCGCACCTCCGCTGGGGCTCCCAACACCCCCGCGAATGTGGCGACAGTTTCGCAAATCGCAGCCCCCCAGGGGACGGCGAGGTCCCATGGTGATCTGCGTAAAACGCACCTTCGATGGGCTTCCCAGGGGCCCGCGAAAGTGGCGACAGTCGTCAGATCGCAGCCCACCCAGGGGACGGCGAGATCTCGCGGTGATATGCGTAAGACGTATTTCCGATGCGCATCCCAGGAGCCCAGGAAAGTGGTGTCAGTTCCGCAGATCGCAGCCCCCCAGGGGACTGCGAGGTCCCATGGTGATCTGCGTAAGGCGCACCTCCGTTGGGCCTCCCAGGAGCTCAAGGCACCTCCGCTGCGCAAGTGACGACACCCGAGCCAGCCGCGGGTACGATGCAGGACCCAAGCGGTAGGAGAGAAGGAGAGGAAGGAGAAGGGACGAGGCGGGGGGGGGGGAGACGCAGAAGACGGACGGGACAGACAGTGTTATTCAAAACGAGTACCCAACCAAGGGATTGCTGGTAGAAGAAAGGCGTGTAATGATCGTAAAGCTGCGCAGGTTCTGCGCATTTCCCCCAACTGTTCCTTGGTTGGGCTCTCGCCTTGACAAACAAACACTGCAGTCGCACACCTCCCGCCGTGTTCCCTTCCTTCCTGCCCGCCCCCATCCTTCTGGCATCTTTCCTGTCTGCCTCGTACGTCGTTCCTTTTGGCGTGCCAGCTTGTTTCCGACCTCGCTATCCCTGGTGATCGTTTTCTGATTCGTTGGTTAGCCGATCTGCGCGGGCCCTCGCACTCCCCCCCTCCCCTCCGTTAGAGTAGATCGTGGTTGTTTTGGGCGCCTGTCTCGAGCAGATGGAGTCTCCCCATGATGGACGCCGTGTTGCAAACAGTCGCACTTAGCAGAGGTCTGGAGCCAGACCCCCCCCCCCCCCTCCCCCCTACCGCCTAGCGCCGAAGCACCGAATGAGGAAACGCTCACCTGTGGGGCTGCGGTCTGCGAAACTGTCGCCACTTTCGAGGGCTTCTGAGGGGGTCCAGCAGAGTGGCGTCTTACCCAGATTCAGATGCGAAACCATCGCCACCTTCGAGGGCTGCTGGGGGGGGGTCCAGCGGAGTGAGGTCCTACCCGTATTCAATTTCGACTTCGCCATCTTTCTGGGGTTGCGATCTGCGAAACTGTCGCTACGTCGAGGGCTGCTGGGGGTCCAGCGGAGTGACGCTTTCCCCATATTCAAATTAAACCTTGTCATCCGTGGGGGGCTGCGATCTGCGAAATTGCCGCCACTGTCGAGGGCTGCTTTTTTGGGGGGGTCCAGCGGAGTGAGGTCTTACCCAGATTCATACTAGACCTCGCCGTCCTCTGGGGGGCTGCGATCTGCGAAACAGTCGCCACGTTCGAGGGCTGCAAGGGGGTCCAGCGGAGTGACGTCCTACCCATACTCAAATGAGACCTCGCCATCCGTGGGGGGCTTCGATCTGCGAAATTGTCGCTACTGTCGAGGGCTTACGGGGGGTCGAGCGGAGAGACGTCTTACCCAGATTCATAGTAGACCTCGCCATCCATGGGGGGCTGCGATCTGCGATAACGTCGCCACTGTCGAGGGCTGCTGGGGGGTCCAGAGGAGTGACGTTTTATCCATATTCAAATTAGACCTCGCCATCCTTGGGAGGCTGCGATCTGCGAAACAGTCGCTACTTTCGAGGACTGCTGGGGGGTCCAGCATTGTGACGCACTGCGCAGACTCAGATTCGACATCATCCTTGGGGGGCTGCGACCTACGAAATTGTCCCCACTCGAGGGCTGCTGGGGGATCCAGCTGGGCGCTGTCGCGGGGCGCCCACAGGCCTGGCGGCGCGCCTTCGAGCGTTTCCCCCCCGCACTGAAAAAGTTCACTCGGGAAGCAGGAAAGCTGGCGGTCAAGCTAGGCCTCGCTCGCTTCTTATATACACTGCAAGCAGGTTTAATACTTTTGTCGAGCGCCGCGGCGACATGGCGCAGGCAGCGCTGCATCTTTAGCGCATGACCGACAAAAACAACACTCGTCGGTCTCCTCCCGCCACTTTCGTCGTCGTCTTCTGCCCCCTGCGACTTTCCCGCTGCTGCTGCCGCGCTGACGGTTCGGCCCCCCAGTCGTGTTTCTCCTGCCCTTCGTTCCCGCCCCCATGTCCTCCTCAAGCCTGGGCCTTCGTTTCTCGTCCTTCTGTTGTCGTCTTGTGAGTCGTGCCACGTGGGCACATCCCATGCAGCTTGCAATACAGATAACGGCGCCTGCGCTGCCACTGTCTGGGCAAATGGGGGCCAATCCCTCTTGTCTCTTGATGCTAATGGGCTGTGTACGTCACGGGGCTACAGGGTAATATCACTGATTCGCTGACAGAAAACAAATTTCGGGTAAGTCAATTATGTAGTCGATCCTGTTCTCGAGTTTTCGAGTGAGGACGAGAATCAGCAGCCGGAGAAGGAGGAGGTCGGTAGGAGGACGAGGAGAAGGTCGAACTAGTGCGCGCTTCTTGGTCGCACACGGTGGTTCTACAAGTCGGCTCTCCCCTCGTCGCCCGAATGCACCGGAGGATGTGTGATGCTACCAGCCTGTTTTTGTCCGCAGCGGCCTGCGGACGCAAAGAGGGGGGGGGCACCAGAGGCTTGGAGCGGGGAGGGGGAGGTTCGGGCGCCCCCCAACGCCATGGCTGGATTCGCCCCGGAAGACCCGCCCGGGCGGACCGCAGTATTGCTTGAATGCGTCAGTGTCTTGCGATGAGAATGTTGTTCTTGTGATTCGGATCTGTCGGACAACATGTGGTGGTTGGCCTCGCACGTGTCAAAGAGCACCTCGTGATTCGAGCATGTCGAAGAGCACGTTGTGATTCGAATGTGTCGAACATGTCGAAGAGCATTTCGAAAACAAAAACATTCGAACATTCTTTTGTCTCGAAGAACGTGTCGTGGTTGGCCTGTAGGAGTGCCGGAACCCTCGGCCCCTGCGCAAACAAGGGGGGCCAGCAGAGCCCCCCAGGCCTCGACCGTCGCCAGCGCCCGCGGACGGCCCCTGTGCACGGCGCCGCGACGGGGGTGTGCCCGGGCGTCGTCGATCCTCCTCCTCATCCTCCTCCTCCTCTTCCTCCTCGTCCTTCTCCTCCTCCTCGACCTCGGAGGCTGGTACGGCTCATCGTTCCCTTAAACTTTAAGGGGCGAAGATCTGGGCCTCTCAGATGGGGTCGGAGCAGATGGGATCGGAGGATCGCACCGCATCGACGATGCGGCTCGATGCGGAGCCCGATTTCCTCCACGCCGACGTCGCCAATGCGTCGCCGACGTCGGCGATGCATCGGCGATGCGGCGCGATCCTCCGACCCCATACGCTCGGACCCCGTCGAGGAGGCCTCCAGGGACAATGAGCCATCTAAGTCACCCGGGGGAGTGCGAAGGCAGCCGCGCTTCGCGCCACGCGGCCTGGGTTGGAGCATTGCTGGCAAGGTGCCCTTCTTTTCAGCGCGGCGGCGAACAAGAGCCGAAGAGATAACTGGGGTCGCGTGTCGGGCAGTCGCGCGGCACGAGGCGCGAAGTCGGGTGGCCCAGGCTTTTTAGGCGCTTTGCCGCATGTTCGCGTGGCCGGAAGCCGAGGAAGCGCAAACATGTACCAGTAATGATTATCCACCACGTGTATGTATGTATGTATGCATATATATATATATATATATACAAATATAGAAATATATGTGTGTGTGTCTATATGGATATGTATGGACACGCACATATGTATGGATACGTTCATAAACATATTTATATCTATACATGTAGATGCGCACGCAGACACCCTCCTCCAAGCTTTGCATGCAGCTTCAGCGGGGGGGTCGGTGTAGAAAGCCGCTGGCTCTCAGCGGTTGTTTCACACCGCTACGATCCCCTGAGGCCCAGGAGCAATCCACCGGAGGGTGTCTGTGTACACTTTCATGTGGCGGAGATTACAGCGCGTGGCTGGGCGACGGGGCCCGTTTCCGTACATGCTCGGCGCGCTCCGTCGACAAATCGGGGGGGCACCGGCGCCATGCTTCGGGGGGCCATTCCGATCCGATCCGATACGCGGTCGGGAACCTTTCCTTCGCGTGCCGCGCTGCTGCTCCTCGCCCACCACGCTTCGGCGCGACACGCAATCCAATGCCCGCTCCCGAAGCATCAGCGCACCGAGCCTTTCCGAGCTTCCCGCCGCGCGGAGCGGAGCGACACGTTGTCCTTGTGCAGGGCATAGCGTGCCGCCAGGGCCGCCGCCGCAACACGCTATCCCCTGAGATCCGACGTGGCAGAATGGTTGGAACAGCGCAGAGAATCGCGCTCGGAGCCCTATAGGCCACATCTTCCTGCGTCACCTCTCGAGCCGGGTCGATCTGCGAGGGTCCCGGGGCCAGAAGAAAGGCGAAACCGCCCGGCTCGAAAAAATTGAGACGCCAGGATCTCAGGGTCCCGAAGTTCCCCAGCGCGAGATCCCCCGCCGCGCGCCCACCGCGCCGTAATCGCGCCGAGGTCGCCCAGCCGCCGAGGGGGGCGCTCCAGGCCCGGAGCCCGCCCGGAGGGGGGCGGACGGTGCTGGCGGCGGCGGCGCGACGACGGCAGCAACGGCGACGATCGTCGAAGCCTGAGATTCAGACCCTCTCGCGATGTGAAAAAATCACGGCGGGAGGTTTTTCGCAGCTTTCGGCGTCTGGGGGCCCTCGGTGGGCCCCGGGACCGTCAACAAACAGCTCGGGACGAAAGACCGGCCCTCGGGAATGGGTCGAGACTTCCGGGGACCCCGTATTGAAAAATTGCGACGTCGGATCTATGGATCCTGGCGTTGCATTTTTCCAGACCGATCAGGCCCGAAAGATGCCGCAGGAAGATGGGGTCTGGGGCTCCAGTCGTGCTGTTTGGGATGTGTTCTTGTTTTTCTGTCGCGGCGTCGGCGTCGTGAAGAGGTCACGACGGGAGGTTTCTGGCAGTTTTCGGCCCGAGGGCCCTCGCTGGGAGCCTCGGGACCATCAACAAGAAAAGGCGCGGGAGGATAAGCCGGTCCCGGGGAAAGGGTTGGGACTTCCAGGGGCGCCGTGTTGAGAAAGCCTGGACGTCGCATGCTTGGGTCTGCTGCTGGCGGCGGCGCGACCATGGCGGCACCGATCGTCGGACCCGGAGGTCAGGCCCCGAGAGCATCACAGATGGACCCTGTTTGGAAAATGTTCAGCAAATCGGAAACGGAGCATATACATTACCAGTGGCGGGCTGTTTTCTAGGGTCGGGGACGACGTCGGGGTGGTGAGGTGTATACTTTTGTTCCCGGTTTCCCGCGGAGGAGGAGGTGGAGGTGGAGGAGGAGGACGAGGAGGAGGATGGGGGGAGGAGGAGGAGGAGGAGGAGGAGGAGGAGGAGGAGGAGGAGGAAGGAGCAGGAGGAGGAGAGAAAGATGGGGTCTGTAGGGCTCCAGTCGCAGGAAGGTTAGGTCTGAGCCGTCGGGGGAGGGCCGGTCGAGGCGACGGCCCTCCGTGGTGTGGCTCGTCTTCTCCGGGCCTCCTGGAGTTCTCGTCGCCTCGGCCGCATCCGCCCAGGGCTCGTTTCGAGTCCTCCGGTTCGGATTGATTCGACGTCCATGGAGTCCGATTCCGATTCGGTTCGATTTCGGGTTCCGATTTGGGCTCCGATTTGTTCTTTGACGTCTACTAGCCTGCCGATTTCTGCCGAGTTGACTTTTCCGACTCGGCTGCCGATTTCCGCCGATCCGACTTATTTCGATCGCCGATCCGACTTATCGATTCGATTCTGGGCTCCCCTGTCCGCCTCGAAGAGCGGGTGCAGACTCAGTCCAACG
This sequence comes from Prorocentrum cordatum, assembly GCA_963575745.1. Taxonomy (NCBI): domain Eukaryota; class Dinophyceae; order Prorocentrales; family Prorocentraceae; genus Prorocentrum; species Prorocentrum cordatum. Next base: position 63,644 of record CAUYUJ010003610.1, read on the forward strand.
CATTGAAAAATCACGACAGAGGCTTTTCGAATTTTTCTACCTCTGGGGGCCCTCGCCGTGCCCCGGGGCCGTCAAAAAACGGCTCGGGATGAAAAACCGGCCCTCGGGAATGGGTCGAGACTTTCGGGGACCCCGTATGGAGAAAACACGACATCTCTGGAAGGACCTGGGCCAGACGGAAGAGCCTTCGCTGCCTCCATTTGGCCCCCCTCTGAGATCGGGGGTTGGTTTTGGAGGATCGACGTCCCCAGCCCTCCGAAGGGTTGACGTTTCAGCCCTTGCGTCCGTCTTCAGTTTCGGCCCATCTGGGGGATGGCTTCGGCCGCAGGGGCCATGGAGCGTGCAAATCGGGGACGGAACAGCAACCCCCCGGGGAAGGAGTCGGGAGCTCCTGGGGCCGCAGATTGAGCAGACCACGCCGTGGGGTGTCTTGGCCTGTGGGCGCTTTTTGGTCCTTTGTGGGCCTCAGAGCTCTGGAGACCCCAAGCGGCAGCGGGACAACGGCGTCGCCGCCACCGACGTCGCCGTTCTCCCCGGGCCTCCTCAGACTGGACAAATATCAGCCGTCTCGATTTCCTCTCGAGACGCCAGAGGTCTGAGCCTCCTCCTTCTTGCTTCTATTTCTCCTCCTCCTCCTCCTCCTCCTCTTCCTCCTCCTCCTCCTCCTCCTCCTCCTCCTCCTCCCTCTCCTTCTCCTCCCTCTCCGCCTCCGCACCCTCCTCCTTGCTCAAGTTTACCTCCTCGGTCAGGTCCGAGGAGCTTGGGCCCAAGCCTTTGCATTTTCGCCTCGCCGCGCCCGCCAGGCGCGCCTCTCCAGACCCGCAGTTCAGTCTGGTGTTCCCCCGCTCTCAGCCACGGGCGGCAGTCGGCCAGAGAGCCATGTCCGTGGTGGAGGTCGCAAGTATCTCTGCTGCCAGTCGGCTGAGTGCAAGTGGTGGACATGGGCCGAGAAGCCGTTCAAATTCTGTGATCAATGCGGTGCAGCCTTCATCGGTCGACGGTCGGATCCCGCCACCTCGACTCAGTCATCGCCGAATGACAGCACGAATGGCACTCCCAATAGGTGGCGCAGGCGCTCAGGCAGCCAAGCGCTGAAGGGCCACCCCAAAGGAGCTGCAAATGTGCGAGCGCCCGAGGAACTATAACCGCGTGATCCAGTTGCTGTATGTACAACGGCGGTCCAGTTCTGGGAGAAGATGGAAGGCGTCGCGGACCCTCACTGCTTGCAGGCCGTGGGAGAGTTGAAAGCAGGAAAAGCATCGACATTGGCAGCGAAACCTTGGGAGAAGAAGTCCTTGCACGACCAGCTGGAAGTCACTAAGAAGAAGCTGCAGAACGCCCAGAGTGAGTGTGACAAAACCTGCGATGCGATGGTCAAGCTGGCCAGCGATCACGAGGAGCAGTGCAAGCAGAACGCCCAGAGTGAGTGTGACAAAACCTGTGATGCGATGGTAAAGTTGGCCAGCGATTACGAAAAGCAGTGCCTGCCGGCGGAGATATCAGCAGCTCGAGACTCAGCACACTATGGCAGAGGAGCACGCCCTGAAGGAGCATGTGAACGATACCGCGCCGTCGCTGGAGCGGTACGTGCAGAGCCAGCTCCCGCCAAGGCCCGCCCCGTCCGCAGAGATGCAGACGGCCATCGCGCAGCTTTGGGCGAGGCTGCACCAGGAGTGGTCGGCTTCCCAGACCGCCCCCACCTAGGGCCGCCCGCCTCTGCCAGAGAGCGGGCCTGAGGTGGCAACCGCTGTCGCGCCAGCGACGGCCCCAGCAGACGCTGGGGGGACGGTGCCGCCAGCCTAGGGCGCGGGCGCGGGCGCGGCAGCCCCAACCAGTGCCACCGGCGACGTCAGCGCCGAGCGGATCGCGGGTTTCGACACGGAGGTTGCGCACATGGAGGAGGAGCTCGGCGCAGCTGCGCGGCATGCCCAGGGCACCAAGCGCGCAGGCGAGGCGGCCAACCAGGTGCTCGGTCTGAATGGTACGAACCAGTCGCCCACGCCCCAGCAGCAGGCGGCTACCAAGGAACTCGAGAAGAGCGCCGACGCCCTCTGCATGGCCAATAAGGGCAAGGGCGAAGCTGGAGAACCGCCGTGTGGGTAACACGGTCAGGATCGCGACGGTCTATGGCAGTTGCTGTCGGTCGATCCTGGAATTCTTGAAGTCTACAGCGGCTGAGGCGGTAGACATGACCTGCTGCCAAGAGGTGAGAGTTTTAAAGACACTCTGCCGTACATCGTTTGGTGGTGTGAGCGAGATGGATGGCATGCGATACTCTCTCCAGCCGTGCTCAGCGATGAAGGGTATCCTGTCCATGGTACAGGAGCTTTGATCCGCGATGGGCACAACTTTGGAGTATCTCGAGTGCCGCGTCCTGCAGGGGTTGCAGAATCTCGTTGCATTGCAGTTTCACTAGAACGTCCAGGGCACCGCCCTCTAGTCTTAGTTAGTTTCGATCTACTTGGCCGACGGGGTGGGCCTAAACATGTACAATCTGGAGCTCTTAGCTGGGGCTGCAATGATCCAGGATGCCGCACGACAGCCACTCATCATCGCGGGGGATTTCAACGTCTCGACCAACAAGCTCATCGAGTCGAACTATCCGCTAAGAGAGGCCTCCAGATTTTGGCCCCATCGACCCCGACCTGTAAAATGAAAAAGTTAGCCCAGACCGTCGACTACGCCCTCGCTTCGACCTGTTCTGACCAGGACCTCTCAGGGACCCAAGTTCTAGACGACTGCCCGCTGAGCCCGCGCAGGCCCGTTGTGTTTCAGCTCCGCAGTGGTAAGCCCTCTATGGTGCCCGTCTTGGACAAGCCCCAGCCTTTCTCGACTGCGCGGCCTCATGGGCCAACCAACTACGTCCCGTCCTGGAACCGCACGGAGGCTGCCCTGAAGTTCCTGGATCAGGCAACCGGAATGGAGCCCGGGATCTAGGCCCGCATGCTGGCCCTGAATTCAGCGTGCCAGATCTTCGCCAGCGACATGGCGAAGTCTATCCGCGCTGGCACGCCGACAGAAGCTGCCCATTATTTCGAGAGTAGGCCAGCCCAAGATCCGCTGGGTGCCAGGAGCTGCCAGGGAGTGGAACCCAGGGACAGCTGGAAAAGCTTCTCGATCCCAATCAGACGGTTGGAAGAAAGTTATGGACGTCATCCGACGAGTCACTTCCAAGGGAGAGTTTTATCTTTCGGAGATGTTGACCAGTACCCAGTCACCACCTCCTGAGCTCGAAGGCACTGAAGAACTTGCTCGCTTGCTGGTCAGTGTTCGAAAGGCTTCAGGCGCAACAGCTCAGGATCAGGACAACGGCCAGATGGGCCCGCAACTGGTCCTGGAGGTATCTGAAGAGCTAGACAAATCTGTGGATCGAGCGAGACAAGCCGAGGAGGCCAAGGATCGTCAAAGCGAAACCACTTCGTGGAACAACTGGGTCCAGGGGGCCATGTCTCGCGGGCCGGGCGGGCTCGTCGCTGGACCTGAGCTCGCGGCCTGGCAACCTCGGGAAGTTTGGCGCCCCGCTCTGCAGGCCTCTGCAGGCCGGCCTCTTGAGTTGCTCCAGTCTGAGACTTCTCGACTGGCGAATCCACTGCAGGCCGCGCCGCGGGGGCAGGATTTCAACTCGCCGTCGTCCGAGCGCGACCTGCTGGAGCCCATCGTGCCTGGACGCATCAGATCGGCAGCCAAAAGATTCCCCCTGTCCACCAGTCAGACGTGGGGTGGATTTCATCCCCGCCACTTCGCATATTTTGAGCAACGCTGAGTTCGAACGCGTTGGCTGCGATCGAAGAGATTGGAGGTTCCCCCGCAGCTATCCGCAGTATTATTATAACTTTGATTGAGAAGCACAAAGCCGACCAGTCTGAGAGCCCATCGCATCGAGGTATAGGCGCGCCCCCCGCTCTCTGGAGGGCGCGGTCCAACGTGCGTCAAGTGGAAGCCCGTAAGTGGGAATTGGCCAACAAGAGCCCCTATCTTGCCCATCCGTCTGGTCGAGGAGCGTTAGAAACGGTGCGTGCCCTGACCCCCAGGGCGGAGTTAGCTGGCTATCGGGCTGTTCATGCTGGAGGTGCTCTCCGATACTTATATAACTATCACGAAAACGTGACTCGGCAGAAATGGAAGTTCCGGGTTCTTTCATCGGGTTTCTCGGAGACGCTCGTCTGCCCCACGATGAACCAATTGGGGGGCCTCGGGTTGTTGCCGCCAAAACCTTGGCTATGTGCGCTGGCTGTGCCACTACGGGTTTCCTTGCTCGCTGCTCGCTCGCGACCTGCAACGTTCAAATGCATTCGGTGCCGCCCAGGGGCCCCCGGGTCCCAGAGTTCCCCGCCGCGGACCCCTCAATCTTCATGGGTGACTTCGTGCTGGGCAGCCGCAACACTAGCATCCGTCTTCTGGCATCAGACTTGGCACAGGCCGCTGACGGCATGCTTGATAGAATCGAGGCGGACCTCGACTGCGCGGTCGCCTTGCGCGGGGCGGCGGCGGCGGCGGCTCGTCCGCCGAGGTGCAGCAGCGCCTCGCCAAAGCTCCTGGCAAGTATAGTGGGCCAGATGTGGCCAATCAGTCGTCGCTTGCGCCAGACCTCGGGGTCGATTTCACCGCGGGGAACAGATGGTCTCGACCAGGGACCGAAAGACGCTGCATAAACGGACAGCAAGAAATAAAAGACGACTCCACCGTTTGGCGCGGCTCGGGCGCGCAGGTGCAAACATGGGGAAGATTTATCCGACATGTTTCAAGCGGCCGCCCACTACGGCGCAGAGGTCGTCGGCCTCGCGAACCCCGAGGGTCGCGAGGCACAGCCCCCGCATCCGAAGATTGTAGGACCCCGCCGCGCAACCAGATCCCGCCCCCCGGTTTTATCTCGGGGGGCCCGACCTGGAGCGGCGCCCCGGGGCCGGCTTGCGATTGGGCAAACTTGGTCTGGAGGTTTGTTTACTATCCTGGAACTGTCTGCTTCGCCCTGCCTGAGCTCAGGACCCAGGCCATGGAAGTCCTCAAACAGCCCCCGCCAAATTGCTTCAGATCCGAGGTCCCCTCGGGCCCACCGTGCTCAGCCTCAATCGTCTGGGATGGCCCGTGGCCGGCCCGCTCGTTTTCCAGGATGCGGAAGGCCAGAGGTGCCCTCTCGTCGCGGCCTCCCCCGCCTTCATAAAGAAGTTGTTTCTGTCTCAGTGGCAGTTGCAGCTCGACGTCCAGGCCAGCAAGAAGCGTGGGCTCGACGAGCCGCCAGACCCGTCGGTCACGCAGCACGCGCCGCAGGACACCTCGACCCCAGGCCACATGCACAAGACGCTGCTTTCCCACGGCTGTCAGTGCATGTGGTCAAAACAAAGGTGGCATCGGCAGGCTACGAGTGCGAAATCGAATGTGCGTTGTGCAAGGGCCCCGTGGATTCCAATCCCCACAGGCTCTTCGATTGCCCTGGGGCCCACAATCTCATGGGAGAAAAGTTGAAGGATAGGGACATCGAGGAGCAGCGGGGCCCGAGGAGAGGTCTCCCTCACGTGATGGGGTTTCAGCTTCGACCCGAACCCGTAGCTCTGAGGCCCCCTGGACTAGGTCTAGATCAGGCGGCGCGCTGGTCTCGCGATGGTCAGCACAAGGAGGTGGCCATGGAAGGATAGGTTTTTCATGGCGGCAGCGTTTGAAAACGAGGGCTCGCAGTCTACGATGCCCCCGCCTGGTCCGCCGTTAAAATCGACGAGGAGGGCGACCTAGTTGCCTGCCTCGCAGGCCCCGTGGTGGCCAGCCTGCCCCCCACTTCGCCCGCTGCCGAACACTTAGGTTTCGTCGCTGCTGCGCCGTGCCCCCGAGTCACGAAAGCGCGAGTGGATTTTCAAGGCATCCTCTCGGCTCACCAGAGCCACGAGGCTTGGGGACGAATGCACCCCGGTGCTTCTGCTTCTCTTTTTTTGCCAGGGCCAAAGACAGCTTTAAGTCCCTCGAGATTGCGAAAGTGAAGGCCCAGCAGGAGCTAGAAACACTGGAGGCTGGCTCGATGAACTGGTGTCTTGCCAAGGGCAACGGCTGGGCGGATAAGGTCGCCGAGCAAGCTGCGGCCCGAATCCCTGTCCCTCCCAGATGGAAGTCGATTACGATAGAGAAACTCGGAGTCGAATCCAGCGGTTTGTGGAGTATTCTGCGGAGGCGCTCTCCCTCTGGCCCCCTCTCGCCCCTAAGACGTGCAAGAAGGCCTACAAGAAGCCCTCCAAGAGCCTCAGCCCCCTGCGGGGGCAGCGGGAGCGGTCAAGCAGTGGACCGACCCCCTCCGCCACCACCGCGTGCTCGACCGTGCCGTAACCCGTAGAGTGGCGCCAGGCACCAGTGGGCGCGGTTGAATAATCGCTGGCTGCTCCTGGCTTGCCACGCCCGTGCTCGAACTGATAACGCTCGCAAGTCGCGCATGTTTGAAACGTGCCCAGGTAACTATGTTGCCTTGTCTTGCCTGATTCGGGACCCCCAGAAGCACACATTAATGATATGCGATTATATTGATGTCGAGTCCTTCATTGTAGTGTGCCAGCGATGCGGGCGCTACACAGAGAGTAATCTCAAAGGGGGAGCTCTTCCGAAGTAACCCAAGGTGCTTGGTCTCTATTGGCTGGCTGCCGATACCCCAAGAGCAACATGTCGGCCCGCCCCCGCCTTCCCCTGCCAATCCCTGCCATTCAACTCCTCAAGGAAAGAAAGGCGAGGCAGGCCGAATGAGTGCGTAAGTGGAGATCGGATGTAACCTTACGGTTTCGGTTAGGGTCGGGTCGACCGAACCCTAGCCTTCCCTCATAGCCTGTGGTGGTCCGCATCCTCCTCCTCCGCCTCCTCCGCTGCACGTGTCTCGACACCCGTGCTCCCTGTGACGGGGACCGGGCGGGGCCCCCGCCCCCGAGCCGGCGAGTCGGGCAACGGATTGAGCAACAATGGCTACGGACCCTCCTCCGTCTCCTCCTGCTCCTCCTCGTTCCCCTCCTCCCCCCTCCTGCCCTTCCGACGCCGACACCGAGCCCGACGCCGAAGCCGACACCGACGCCGACGCCGACGCCGACGCCGACGCCAACGACGACGCCAACGACGACGCCGACGCCGACGCCGACGCCGAAGCCGACGCCGAAGCCGACGCCGACGCCGACGCCGACGCCGACGCCGACGCCGACGCCGACGCCGACGCCGCCGCCGCCGCCGCCGTCGACGACGACGACGACGCGATGACGACGACGACGACGACGACGCCGACGACGCCGACGACGCCGACGACGCCGCCGACGACGCCGACGCCGACGCCGACGCCGACGCCGACGCCGACGCCGCCGCCGACGACGACGACGACGACGCCGACGCCGACGCCGACGACGACGTCGACGCCGCTGCCGCGATCACCGCCGACGACGACGACAACGACGCCGCTGCACGTGTCTCGACACCTCCTTCCGCTACGCCGCCCTAGTGGCCAAGAGCTGTAGCCCCGCCGCCTGGCCGAGCCTTCCCCCCGCTGTCAAACCTCCGACGTTGCGTCGACGACACGACGACGATGACGATCGACGACGACGACACCGACGACGACGAACACGACGACGACGACGACGACGACCACGACGACGACCACGACGACGAAGACGACGACTACGACGACGACGACGACGACGACGACGACGACAACAAACACGACGACGACGCCGACGCCGAAGACGCCGACGCCGACGCCAACACCGACTACGACGACGACGACGACGACGTCGCCGACGACGACGCCGACGACGACTACGACGACGACGCCGACGACGACGACGACGACGACCGACCGACCGACCGACCGCCCGCCCGCCCGATCGACCGACCGACCGACCGACCGACCAACCGACCACGACGACGACGACGACCGACCACGACGACGACGACGAAGGCAACAACGACGACGACGACGACGAGTACGACGATGACGACGACGACGACGCGCGTCCCGGGCCTTTCCCCGCCGGCGGGATCCGGCGTGTCCTATTCGTAGGCACGTCGCGACCCACGTCGTCGTAGTCGTCGTCGTCGGCGTCGTCGTCGTAGTCGTCGCTGTCGTTGTCGTAGTCGTCGTCGTCGTCGTCGTCGTCGTCCCGGCCCGCGCCTCGCCGTGGCCGCGCCTCCCCGCGCCACCGGAAGCTGACTTGACCTGCTCGGAGGCCCGTCGTCGTCGTCAACGTCTTCGGCGTCGGCGTCGGCGTCGGCGGCGTCGTCGTCGTCGGCGTCGGCGTCGGCATCGGCGACGGCGTCGTCGGTGTGTTTTTCGGCGTCGGCGTCGTCGTGGTCATCATCGTCGGCGTCGTCGGCGTCGTCGTCGGCGTCGTCGTCGGCGACGGCGTCGTGTTCGTCGTCGTCGGCTTCGTCATCGTCGTCGGCGTCGTCGTCGTGGTCAGCGAAGGGGGGGGGGCCGCAGGGAAGAGAGCGACGGGAGGACTCGGCCAGGAAGCGGGGCTAAATGGCCTGGCCGTTCTGGCGGCAGAGCGGGAGGCGGCGTCGTCGGCGTCGGCGTCGGCGTCGGCGTCGTGTTCGTCGGCGTCGGCGTCGTGTTCGTCGGCATCGGCGTCGTCGTCGGCGTCGTCGTGGTCGTCGTTGTGGTGGGCGAAGGGGGGGTGGCGCAGGGAAGAGAGCGGCGGCGTCGTCGTCGTCTTCGGCGTCGTCGTCGGCGTCGTCGTCGGCGTCGTCGTCGGCGTCGGCGTCGTCGTCGGCGTCGGCGTCGGCGTCGTGTTCGTCGGCGTCGTCCACCTTCACCCTCCTTTCCCAGACCCCCTCGGGTCATGAAACCATCCTGACGGCCTCCAGGGCCCCTTGCCGGGCCACGGGGCCGTCAACAAGAACGACTCGGGCTCAGAAGCCGGTCCATGAGGGAGGGGTCGAAACCTCCTTGGGCGGCGACGTCAGGGCAGAATCGTGACGGTTCGGGGGTGCTCGGGAGGGAGGGAGCTCGAGGGAGGGGCTCAGACTGGGCCCGACTTTGCGATTTTTGTCACCGCGTCGACCCCCAGAGGCCTGGGCCCCTTCCCCTGACCTTCCACGAGGGCTGAAAGACAGCACCAGGACGGTGGCGTTTAAATTCCCGTCGAGGTTTTAGGCAGTCCAGATAGGTCCATAGGTCTGGATGGGCTAGTTTTTAGCACTCTGGAAGGTCAGGGTCCCCGAGACCGGTTTGTCCTCCTGAGTCATTTTCCGACGGTCCCGGGGCCTAGTAGAAGGGCGCCCAGAGGGCTAGTCTTTAACACTCCAGAAGGTCAGGGTCCCCAGGACCGGTGTGTCCTCCTGAGTCGTTATCCGACGGTCCCGGGGCCCAGTGTAAGGGCGCCCAGGGGCCGAAAACAGCGAAAAACCTCCCGTCGTGTTTTTTTCACGACGCGAGGATGATGGGCCTGTTTTCCACCACCACCACCACCATAAGTTGGACGGGGAGGGGGTCCTCCGCCTCCTCCTCCTCCTCCTCCTCCTCCTCCTCCTCCTCCTCCTCCCCCTCCTCCTCCTCCTCCTCCTCCTCCTCCTCCTCCTCCTCCTCCTCCTCCTCCTCCTCGTCCTCCACCTCCTTCCTCCCCTCCAACTTATGGCGGTGGTGGTGGAGGAAAACAGACCCATCAGAAGAGGTCTTGGGAGGCCGGGGGGCTTCCGAGCCTTTTGCGAATGGCCCGCCCCTCCGCGCTTCCCCCTGGGGCTCGCCGCTGGCCTTGAGGCTTCTCAGCTCCTCGCCCTGCCTCCTCGTAGACCCTCGTGCCGATGCCGCGCTCCCTGGCCCTATTGACGGGCCGACTTTCTCCACCACCACTGCCCACGGGTAGGAGAGGGAGGAGGAGAGGGAGGAGGAAGAGGAGGAGGAGGAGGAGGAGGAGGAGGAGGAGGAGGAGGAGGAGAAGGATCTGACAGAGCTCTCGGGCCAGTTCGGTGCTACGCCCCCTCGACTAGCGCTGAGCGGCGAGGAGGAGGAGAAGGAGGAGAAGGAGGAGGAGGAGGAGGAGGAGGAGGAGGAGGCGGAGGAGGAGGAGGAGGAGGAGGGAGAGGAGGAGGCGGAGGAGGAGGAAGAGGAGGAGGAGGAGGAGGAGGAGGAGGAGGAGGAGAAGGACCTTCCCATCCTCCCTTCTACCCCGTCCTGCCTGTGGCAGTGGTGGCGAACAAAAGGCCCCCTCCGCCCTCGCTGCCCCTCGTCCTCTGGCACTGGCCCTGCCCGCCCGCGAGGAGCGACCGGGGCGACCGAGGCGACCGAGGAGGCGGGGCGAACGACAAGCGCCCCTGGGTTGAGCGCGAGAAGGCCGGGCCGGCCGCCCAGCCAGGGCCCGCGGGGTCGAGCGGCCGATCGGTGGCGGGAGCCCGAGTCTTCAGTGCGGTCGGACCGAGGTATGAGATCGCGGGGGGAGGGCACCCTCGAGTGTTCTTGGGTTTGGGCTGGCGGAGGGTCTGATGTTTTTGAAGGGTGTTATTCTGTCTCAGGTCCGACTGTACGACCGACGTGGGTACGGAAAGAGTGGGTACGAATGCCGACAGCAGTTCCTGTTGATTTTGAACGGAGTTCGCTGTTGGTGTCGCCGCGGACGTTGTCCACTTGACACAGACGGCCACCTTCCAAACAGCGGCCGCTGTCGGCTTGGGGCAACATTTGTTGTTGGGCATCGTGCCCATTTGTTCCGTACCCATTTCGAGGGTCAAACAGACTGGGCCCAGGCCTGGGAGTACACATAGAGGGTATATCAAGTAAGAGGTCGATCTGCGAGAGGGTGACCCACGTCGAAGAATGCAGAAAGAACAGGAACGGCATGCACATAAATTGTCCGAGCTCCGCGCAGATGTCTTGGATCGGCGTTCGGCCGCGCCGGAGGCTCCGCCAGGGGAGGTCCAGTGCATCCAGGAAATCTACGCGGACCTCCGAGAAATTACGCATGTTTACGGTGTCTGCGTTCGACAATGAATGTGCCCAAGTGGCTTCAGACCCTGGAGGCTTCCTTATCTAACAATGGCGACGGTGATATCCATGGCCAAGCTTCCGTTGGCGTTCCTCCAGCTTCCAGATTTTGGATCCTTGATCTGAGGGTTCCTTATCCAATGCCCTCACCGTGCGCACTGCTTTGCTTCTGTGCCGCGTAGTAAGGATGGGCAGCCTTCCCAAGGGTACCCTGCATCCTTACCCCTTCTGCCCATCCTTGGCGACTTTCGCTGGCCAACCTCGCTCGCACAACGTGAACACGGGCATCCAAGGCCCTTGCATCCTTCCCACGCATCCTCATAATACGGGTTTGACTGCTTCCCCCGATGCCCCCCAGGGGCCTCCAGAAGCCCGAGGGCACCTCAGGACCCTCGAGGCTAACCAGGCGCACGGTGTGCCCCAGGACTTCCTACTGCAGCACGTCCTGCTGTACATGTGTCCAGCGCACGCGCCGCGCACAGGTGGGGCGGGCTCGCGCGCGCCGCGGCCCGAAGAGGCTCGGGCGCTCTTCGGGAGGCGCTGAGCCCCTCCGCCCTTGGGCGGCCGGCGCACGGCGCCCTGCGCAGTCGGAGAGCCGCGGTCCGTCGGTCGGTGGAGCGGTCCACGCTGGTGCCAGGACGAAGGCGCCTGCGGGAGGCCAGGGCCGGCGGGGCGAGGCGGGCGGGCAGGCGGGAAGGGACAGAGCGCTCTGCACCGCTCGGACGTGCGCGTTTTTGATCGGCAAGGACCCTCGAGGAGCATTTAATTGGGGAGGGGGGCCTGTCGCGGGTCCACGGTGTGCAGCCTACGCAAAGCCGCACCGTGGGCTGACAAAAGGGGATGGCCCCCCTCCACAGGTCGACTGCGAGGGGGGCTGCGATCTGTGGCACCTTGCCAAAAAAACAACTACACGCACGAAGCCGAACAAAGTGCACTGGGAATTGACGTCCGAGCGATGGCGAGAGCGGAGACTGCGAGCGGGGGCCGGGACGCTCGGGCTGACCCCCGCTTGCAGTGACCCCCGTCTCTTCAGCCCCGACCAGCTAGCTCCGAGAGCGTTCCGGGGCACGTCTCTAGCGGAGGAGGAGGAGGTGGAGGAGAAGGAGAAGGAGGAGGAGGAGGAGGAGGAGGAGGAGGAGAGAGGAGGAGGGAGGAGGAGAGAGGAGGAGGGAGGAGGAGGAGGAGGAGGAGGAGGAGGAGGAGGAGGATTTTTTTGATTTTTTTGATTTGCGCTCGGGTGATCGTCTGCCGAACACTCCTGCCCGTGGCGCCGAAACGACGAGCGAGGGGCCCGAAGGGAGGGCCGAAAGAAGCGAGGGACGGACCAGGACCCAGACAGAGCCGAACGAGGGACCGAACCGAAAACTGGGACAACGAAAAATCGAAGGCCCGAGACGTCAAGCGATGCTGGCAAGACCTGGCAATTAAATTTGGAGCCCCTGTCCTGACTCCTGGGCTTCAGCCTCAACCTCTGGCCAGGCGGCAGCATACAAACAAAACATGACGCAGCAAGGCAGCGGAGAGCCCTTTATCTCTTCGCGAGCCGGGGCTGGGGAAAGGCGAAAAACAGCAAAAGAGAGGATGAGTGGGCGCAGGCGGAACGGGTGCCTGCTTCTCAGCGCCTCTGTACCCACCCATCCTCAGGCCTAATCGACGAGCCCTGACGTGTCGGCACAGGGACATTTCGACTGGCAGAGAGATTCGTGGCATCAGCTAGAGAGGCATGCCATGATGTCGCCCCACGCGGCAGGCGGAGCAAGAGTCTTTCTCTTTGCTTCTCTTTGCGAGCCTGGGCGGGGGAAAGGCGAAAAACAGCACAAGAGAGGATGAGTGGGCGCAGGCGGAACGGGTGCCTGCTTCTCAGTGCCTCTGTACCCACTCATCCTCAGGCCTAATCGACGAGCCCTGACGTGTCGGCACAGGGACATTTCGACTGGCAGAGAGATTCGTGGCATCAGCTAGAGAGGCATGCCATGATGTCGCCCCGCGCGGCAGGCGGAGCAAGAGTCTTTCTCTTTGCGAGCCTGGGCGGGGGAAGGCGTGACAACAGCATACAAGGGGATGAGTGGGCGCAGGCGGAACGGGTGCCTGCTTCTCAGCGCCTCTGTACCCACTTATCCCAAGCCTAGCCGACTACAGACGTGTCGGCGCATGACATTTGGCACAACATAGACGTGTCGGCACACCTGGTGTTACAACCTACACTTCTGGCGGGCTGGTGTCGGGAACCAAGATGGGCCAGCATACAAACAAAACATGACGCAGCAAGGCAGCGGAGAGCCCTTTATCTCTTCGCGAGCCTGGGCGGGGGAAAGGCGAAAAACAGCACAAGAGAGGATGAGTGGGCGCAGGCGGAACGGGTGCCTGCTTCTCAGCGCCTCTGTACCCACTCATCCTCAGGCCTAATCGACGAGCCCTGACGTGTCGGCACAGGGACATTTCGACTGGCAGAGAGATTCGTGGCATCAGCTAGAGAGGCATGCAATGATGTCGCCCCACGCGGCAGGCGGAGCAAGAGTCTTTCTCTTTGCTTCTCTTTGCGAGCCTGGGCGGGGGAAAGGCGAAAAACAGCACAAGAGAGGATGAGTGGGCGCAGGCGGAACGGGTGCCTGCTTCTCAGCGCCTCTGTACCCACTCATCCTCAGGCCTAATCGACGAGCCCTGACGTGTCGGCACAGGGACATTTCGACTGGCAGAGAGATTCGTGGCATCAACTAGAGAGGCATGCACTGATGTCACCCCGCGCGGCAGGCGGAGCAAGAGTCTTTCTCTTTGCGAGCCTGGGCGGGGGGAGGCGTGACAACAGCACACAAGGGGATGAGTGGGCGCAGGCGGAACGGGTGCCTGCTTCTCAGCGCCTCTGTACCCACTTATCCCCAAGCCTAGCCGACTACAGACGTGTCGGCGCATGACATTTGGCACAACATAGACGTGTCGGCACACCTGGCGATAGAACCTACACTTCTGGCGGGCTGGTGTCGGGGATCCAAGA
>CAUYUJ010003611.1:0-2500 GCA_963575745.1 Prorocentrum cordatum
ATCAGGCCAAAGCCATGGCTCGCGGCAGGAGGAGGACGGGTCGACTAAGCCCTTCGGAAAAAAAAAAAACCTCCATCTCGAGGATCCTCGGGACGTGCGTCAGCGCCAGCGCTTGCTGGCCCGTCGAAGCCCTTCAGCGCGACGCGGGCGCTGCAACGCTGGCCGCCGACACGGGCCGCCACGGGGCAAACACACATCGGGCCGTCACGCGTCCTGAGGATCATCGACCCTCCCCTCGCCCCTTCCCCTCGCCCCTCGCCCCTCGCCCTCGCCCCTCGCCCTCGCGATCCTCCCCCCCCTTCGCCCGAGGCCCAAGAGGCGGCCGCGCCGCCCAGAGGAGGGGTGGCTCGGGCGGGCGGCCGGGGGGGGGACCGAACACATGGGGGGGGTGAAGAAGAGGGCCCCTATAGGGGCCCCTGTGAGGGCCAGCAGGGGCCCCGAAGGGGCCCTAAAGGTTCCCTGTGGGGCCCTCCCTCTCTTGTGGATGCCAGGACAATGGGCACTCCAGCCGTTCTATCGTTGAACTCGGAATGTCTTTAGCATGTCTTCTACATAGCATAGACGAGCATTTTCGAACCACGTCCAAACCATGCTTCAGCACTTGAGACACGTGCTCTACGCATGCTTTAGACATCTGGCAACTACTTGGCAATACGCCTCCTCTCCTTTTGATCGTCTTCCACAAGCGTTTAGGTCCCCCCCCCCCGGGCCGTTGCCGCCAGCCCGAGCCGGGTTGTACGGTTTCCCCCGGGGCCGTAGGCGACCGAGGAGGAGGAGGAGGAGGAGGAAGAGAAGGAGGAGGAGGAGAAGGAGGAGGAGGAGGAGGAGGAGGGCGAAGGAGGAGGGAGGAGGGAGGAGAAGGGGGAGAAGGGAGGAGGGAGGAGGGGCGGAGGCAGTAAGAGGGAGGGAGGAGGGAGGAGGGGGAGGAGGGGAGGAGGAGGAGGAGGAGGAGAGGAGGAGGAGGAGGGAGGAGGAGGGAGTATGAGGAGTAGTATAGTAGAGGATGCTTTCGTTCTTTAGTTATTTCGGGAGGTATGTAGTCGGGTTGGTTTTTGAGATGGAGGGGTGAGGTATTGGGGAGGTAACGTGAAAGGGAGACGGGGGGATATGAAGGTGGTGTGTTTTGGTGCAGTGGATGTGGTATGGAGTTGATGGGAATTTCGTGGAGTAACCCCCCCCGTATGAGAGGTGGTCTTTCAGTCAGGCTGGTTGTCTTTCTTATTCTTCGTATGTTCTTTTTCTTAGTTTCCTTTTCCTTCTTTTCATCTTCTTTCTTTCTCTCCCTCTTCTTTCTTTCTTCTTCGTCCTTCTCCTTCTTCTTTTTTTTTTCTTCTCTTTTTTTTTTGTTTTTTTTTTTCTCTTCCCCTCTTTTCTCTTTCTTTTCGATTTTTCTTACTTGCTTCATTATTCTTCTCTTCGTTTCTTCTCATTCTCTCTTTCTTTCTGTACTTCCTGTACGTATACTATACCTAGCCCTTCGAGAAACCCTCCAAGCGCGAAACCCTCCAAGCGGGGTGGCCTCCATCTCGCCCCGGTACGGCAGCGCGCACAGCAGGCCAAGGAGCAGCTCCGCCCTGGGGGGGGGCACCGCGGGGGGGGGGAGAGGCGGGGCGGGGCGAGCTCCGGGGACAGGGGGAGAGGGGAGGGGGAGAGGGGAGGAGGAGGGGGAGGGGGACAAGCTAGGTGAGCTCGCGTCATATCTAACATCCTACCCCTCCCTCCCATCCTTTACCATGGCGTAGATCCCCTCTCTACTCGCACAGTCGGATGTTGAGCAGGGCAATGATCCCGAAAGGGTACGCGATGCATTGTAGAGCGCGGCATGGCATGGCGTAGAAGAGCACCGCAAAGCATAGTCTGTCACAGCATGGCGTGGCGTGGCGTAGTGAAGAATTGCATCACAAAGCTTTGCAACGCAAAGCATGGCATCGCACAGCGGCCTCGAACAGAACATTGCAGAGCATGACGTTGAAGATCAAAGCGTAGCATGGCATAGCATGACGTGGCACTTACGCACTGGATATGACAGCTGCAGCTGAAGGCATGGCATCGCGCAGCGGAACGCAACCTAGCATTGCATTGCATGCCGTGGCATGGCACGGGAAATGACGCCAACGCTGCAGCGGGAACACGATTCGGAACGAGCGGAAGCGCGGAAATGAGGCCAGCGCTGCAGCGGGAGCACGATTCGGAACGAGCGGAAGCACGGAAATGAGGCCAGCGCTGCAGCGGGAGCACGATTCGGAACGAGCGGAAGCCCAAAAATGAAGCCCGCGCCTCAACGAGAACATCATTTTTGAAAAGAAACCAAGCGAAAACCCAACTCCGGGAAATCCTGTGTGTAACAAAACAGTGCGCGGAGGGGTGCCCGCTATCTTCCGCACGCCATCAGGGGATGGAGGAGAGTGTATTCATATTGTGTAATTGTGGAGGAGGTGGAGGAGGAGGAGGAGGAGGAGGAGGAGGAGGAGGACTTTCGGCGGCGAGTCTGGGGGGGAAA
>CAUYUJ010003611.1:7500-10000 GCA_963575745.1 Prorocentrum cordatum
GTTTTCGGTTGGGTGTTTTGTTAAGCTGCTTTCGCTGAGGCGCTGGTATCATTTTCGGGCCACCGCTCATTCCGAATCGGGCTCCCGCTGCTGCGCAGGCCTCATCTCCGCGCTTCCGCTCGTTCCGAATCGTGCTCCCGCTGCAGCGCTGGCGTCATTATTTCCAGCGCCATGCCACGGCATGGTTTTCGGTCCTTCCAAAAGGCTCCAAGATCAAAAGAATGTCCCCCCGAAAAAACCATCGGAATTGATTATACTTCCGGTGCCGATTCGTTGTTTTTTTGGGTCCGCCACCCCACTTTGGGGCGTCGCCACGCCATGCTATGTCAGGCTCCGCGTCCTCCGAATCGTACTCCCGCTGCAGCGCTGGTCTCATTTCCGCGCTTCCGCTCGTTCCGAATCGTGCTCCCGCTACAGCGCTGGCGTCATTATTTCCAGCGCCATGCCACAGCATGGTTTTGGTCCTTCCAAGTAGGCCCCAAAATCTAAAGAATGGCCTCCCGAAGAAACCATCGGAAGTGATTACACATTCAGTGTCGATTCGTCCTTGATTTTTGGAGCCGCAGAAGACCCCCCCACTTTGTGGCGTCGCCACGCCATGCTATGTCATGCTGCGCGTTGATCTTCAACACCATGCTATGCCATGTAGTGCTATAAAATACTACGACATCCGATTGTGCGAATCGAGAAGAGATCTACGCCATGGTAAGGGATGGGGCGGAGGGGTAGAACGTCAGATATGACGCGAGCGCACCTAGCTTGCCCCTCCCCCTCCCCCCTCCCCTCCCCCGTCGCCCCCCGCCCCTCCTCCTCCTCCTCCTCCTCCTCCTCCTCCTCCTCCTCCTCCTCATAATCATCATCACCACCACCACCATTATCAGCATCAGCATCAGCATCATCATCAGCAGCAGCATCGTCATCGGCATCATCATCATCATCATCATCATCATCATCATCATCATCGGCATCAGCATCAACATCAGCATCATCAGCAGCGCCATTATCATCCTCATCCGCATCAGCATCATCATCCTCATCTGCAGCATTATTATCAGCATCACCATAATCACTTTCATCTTCATCATCATTATAATCATTAGCATCATTATCGCCATGGTCATCGTCATCCTCATCCTCATCCTCATCCTCATCATCGTCATCAGAATCATCATCGTCCGCAGCACCATCATCAGCAGCATCAGCAGCATCATCGTGGGGACCATGATGATGAGCATCATCATCATCATCAGCATCATCATCATCATCATCATCATCATCATCATCATCATCATGTTCAGCATCATCACAATCCTCATCATCAGTATCGTAGACATCCTCATCATCATCAACAACAACATCAGCAGCATCACCATCACCATCATCATCATCATCATCATCATCAGCAGCATAATCACCGAGACCATCATGATCGTCATCGTCATCAACATCATCATCATCATCATCATCATCAACATCATCAACATCATCATCACCATTACCATCACCACCACCATCATCATCATCATCATCAGCAGCATCATCATCAGCATCAGCAGCATCATCAACATCATCGTCATCAGCATCCCCTCCCACCTCCCCTCCCTCCTCCGCACCCCTCCACCTCCTCCTCCTTCTCCTCCTCCTCCTCCCTCATCCCTCATCCCTCCCCCCTCCTCCCTCATCCATCCTCTCGTTTCCCTCATCCCTCCTTCCTCCAACCTTTTCCCTTTTCCCTCCTCCCTCCTCGCGCCTCCTTCCTCCCTCCGCCCGCCTCCCTCCTCCCTCCTCCCTCCTCCCGTCTCCCTCTTCCCTCATCCCCCTCCCTCCTCATCCACCTTATTCCTCCCTCCTCCCGCTTCCCTCCCTCCATCCCTCCCTCCCTCTCTCCTCCTCGTCTTCTTCTGATTATTATTGTGCTTCTTCTGCATCGCCTTCTTCTTAGTACGATGCTTCGCTGTCTTGTTGTTATTATTATTATTATTATTATTATTATTATTCGTATTATTATTATTCATATTAATATTCCTCTTCGTCCTTCGCCTCCTCCTCATCCTCCTCATCCTCCTCCCCCTCATCATCATCACCAGCATCATCACCATCAGCATCATCATCATCAGCATCATCATCATCGATATCGTCAGCACCGTCTTCAGCATCATCACAAGCATCATCATCAGCGGCAACATCGTCGTCATCATCGTCAGCGTCATCACCAGGACCGTTATCATCATCATCATCATCATCATCATCATCATCATCATCATCATCATCATCATCATCATCATCAGCATCATCATCATCATCAGTATTATCATCAGCGTCAGCATCATCATCATCATCATCATCATCATCATCACCAGCATCATCACCAGCATCATCAACTGCAGTATCATCAACATCAGCATCATCATCAACATGATCATCAACAGCATCGACAGCTAAATCAGCAGCATCATCAACGAGATCATCCTCAGCATCATCATAAGTGCCGTCATCCTTA
>CAUYUJ010003611.1:15000-50801 GCA_963575745.1 Prorocentrum cordatum
TCCTACTAAAAATCTAAACCCCGATCTAAACTGCGAACTCCTAACCGCCCCAACCGGTGACGAGCCAAGCCCTGCGAACCTCTAAAAATCTAAACTCTAACTCTACTAATCTAACCCAGCCCGCTAAAATCTAACTAACCCCCTAACACTCCCTACCCAACTCCTACCAACCCCCCCCCTACCCCCCCCACCAAACCCCCAACCACGATTTCTTTTCTGCTTCGCACTCTACATACTCCTCCCCTCCTCCTCCTCCTCCTCCTCCTTCCTCCTCTCACTCCTCCCCCTCCTCCTCCCTTCCTCCTTCCTCCCTCCTCCCCTCCTCCTCCGCCTCCTCGCTCCTCTCCTCCCCCTCCCCCTTCCTCCCTCTCCTCCTCCTCCTCCTCACTCCCTCCTCCTCCTCCTTCCCTCCTCCTCCTTTCCTCCCTCTCCTCCTCCTCCTCCTCCTCCTCCTCCTCCTCCTCTCCTCCTCCTCCTCCTCCTCCTCCTCCGCCTCCTCCTCCCTCCTCCTCCCTCCTCCTCATCCTCCTCCTCCTCCTCCTCCTCCGTCCTCCTCCTCCTCCTCCTCCTCCTCCTCCTCCTCCTCCTCCTCCTCCTCCTCCCCCCCCCTCGATTTCTGAGGGTGAGGGTGGGGTTCCCTTCCCCTCAGAACTCGTGGGGGGCAGGCGCAGGGCTCGCACCTGGCCCCCTGAGAGGTCGGCTCTCCGGTGGGCCGCTCGGGGCGCTGCCCGGGCGCGCCCCCCGGGGAAGCGCGCGCTCGGCGAGGCCGCCGCCGCGCTGCCGCGAACGCATCCCGAGGCGCGGGGGCCGCCGAGGACAGACGCCGCCGCCCGAGGGCCTCGACACTCGAGCCCGAAGCTCCAGAACGTCCCCCCCCAGGGCTCGCCGCCTCGACACTCGAGCCCGAAGCTCCAGAACGTCCCCCCCCAGGGCTCGCCGCCGAGGATACAGTCGGGGCGTTGACCTGAGGAACCTTGAATCAGGCACGAGGCCCCTGTTTTCCATAAGTTAAACTTCGATCCCCCATCGAAGACCAAAGGACAACCTAAGGCAAGCTGCGAAACAATTCAGGAATACGGAGCCCCTCCCCAACGAAAAGGGTTCCTTGTCCAGCGCCCCGACTGTAGAAGAAGAGAAACGGTAAAACAAAACCATCAGCTTCTGGCGCTCCGCGCGGATCCAAGCCATCCGCGCGGAGCGCCAAAAGTTTATGCTTATGCCGTTTTTTCGGGGATGGACAGACCTCCCTTTAGTAAAACGTGGTTTGGTGAAAACGACCTGAGGCCCAAACCTGGCGGGCGCAAGCCTGGAAAATAACGGCCGCGGCGCCCTCTCGAGAACCGGAAACGGACAATTCACTAATCGACCAGGGATCGCCGCCGAGGATGGAAGAAGAGAGACAGCAAAGCCATGAGCTTCTGGCGCTCCGCGCGGGTCCAGGCCATCCGCGCGGAGCGCCAAAAGTTTATGCCTATGCCGTTTTTTTCGATTCGAGAGGAGAGGAGGAGGGAGGAGGAGGAGGAGGAGGAGGAGGAGGAGGAGAGGCGGAGAAGCAGGATGATGATGAGGAGGAGGAGGTGGAGGGGAGGAGAGGAGGATGAGGTGAGCAGGGGGAAGGGAGAGGAGGAGAGGAGGAGAGGAGGAGGAGGAGGGTGAGAGGAGAGGATGAGGAGGAGGAGGAGGAGGAGGAGGAGGAGGAGGAGGAGGAGGAGGGGCTCGCCTACCGAGCCGCCCAGCGCCTCCAGCTCGCCCACCAGCACGCCCAGCAGGCGCCCGCGCGCGCCCCGCGAGTCCGCCTGCTCGGCGTACGCCTCCGGGCCGCGACCGCTCCCGAGGCCGAGAGCGGGGCTTCTCTCGCAGGGGCCTGGCAGTGCTGAAACCCGGGCTCTCCTCGCCAGAAGAAGAATAATAACAACAACAAGAAGACGACGAAGAAGACGAATAATAATAACCATGATAATACTACTAATGCTACTAATACTAATACGACTAATAATACTAATATTAGTAAGAATACTAATAATAGTATTAATACAACAAATATAAAAATAAGAATAATAATAAGAATAGTATTAATAATAATACTAATAATAATGATACTAATAATGATAATAATGGTAATAATAACAATACATACTAATGATGATGATGATGATGATGATGATGATGATGATGATGATGATGATGATGATGATGATGATGATGATGATGATGATGATGATGATGATACAAATAATAATAGTAATAATAATAATAATAATACTAATAGTGATATTACCACTAATACTAATAAGGAAGAAGAAGAAACGCTACGCAAACATAAATTGTCGGAGCTCCGCGCGGACTTCTTCATTCTTGGATCAGCGCTGGACCCCCCTGGCGGCGCCTCCAACGCCGATCCAAGATGTGCGCGTGGACCTCTCAAAGTGCATGACTCGTTGACTTTTTTTCCGCTTCGGCGCCTGTCGGCTACACGCAAGAGTGACCCAAGGCAAGGGTGACTAAAGGGGCCCTGACACACACACACACACACACACACACATACACACATACACACACACAAATAGACACAAATAACAGCATTCCCCATATTTTCCCATGTTTTCTGGGTTTTGGTCTTCCCCCCCGCTTCCCATATTTCCCCACATCTTCCTGGGAGTCGACGCTTACTTGTGTCTGTGCGTCTCTTTCCCTCCCGAGCGACCCCCGGTGCGCGGGGGAAGGGGGCACGAAGTGGCCAGCTCCGAGCGCGCAAAGCAGCCGCCGTCGCACCGCGCTCCGCGAGCGGGGCGGGGGGGCGCGAGGAGCCCGCACCGAAGGGCCACTCTCTGGCGAAGAGCCCCTCTTGCGCGTGGAGTCGATCACCTGGCCATCGCTCGGACGTCCATTCCCTGTGCTTTTTTTGTTCGGTTTCGTGCCTGGCTTTTTCGCCAGATGATCAAGGCTGCTCCTCGATGGTCCTCGCCGAAGGAAGAAAGCACACGTCCGAGCGATGCCAAGACTCTGGCGAAGGGTCCCTCTTGCGCGAGGGGTCGATCACAGGAGGGGTGCACCCCAGAGCCTGCCGTGGGCCGCGGCCGGGGCCACTGACGCTGGCCCCGTGGGGCATCTTTTGGGGGGGGCGTCTCGGAGGCCTCTTGGGCGCGTCGCGGGCGCTTCCTCCTCCTCCTCCTCCTCCTCCTCCTGCTCCCCCTCCTCCTCCTCCTCCTCCTCCTCCTCCTCCTCCTCCTCCTCCTCCTCCTCCTCCTCCTCCTCCTCCTCCTCCTCCTCCTCCACGGTCCAGGCGCGGTGGCGGGATGCACCGAGGGTCACTGGACGCACCTTTTTGCCCAACCGCTGCTCTCTGCGCTGGTGTCCTGCGCCCTGGTGCAGCCAACGAGCATGCAGGGGCCCCCCCCCCGCGAAAACGTGCACACCAAGAGGGCACTTTGGCCGACGCGAGCGTACGGGAGGCGGCGCCGCATGCACCCCAACGTGCTGAGGCCAAACACCTCACTGGGCTACGTGTCTTCTGTTGGCGACCAGCGTAAAAAGCAAGACGGCCCGAAGCGCTACTTCGGAGGAACGGGTGGAGGCGGGGGGAGGGGGGGGGCAGAAGAATGGATGTCTTGGATCGGCACTGGACCCCCCCCTACCTGAGCTGGCGAGCGGAGCGCGCCAAGGGCGGTGCTGGAGGCGCCGCCAGCAAGGATACGCGCGGACCTCCGCAAGGTGATGCTCATGCGGAGTGCTCTTCCTCGAGAAATGGAAGAGGCGAGGTGCAGGCAACAGTAGCGATCATAGCTTGGCTCCCGATGCTCGCCCCGGGAACCTTCCTGGAGCCACTCGCTCCACTCGTGTGGCTGCGGCGAACGTCCGCCGATGTGAGTCGTCGAACTTGAGTCGAGCTAGAGTCGAACTAAATTCGAACTGGAGTCAAGCAGATCCGTCAGGTGGCTCCCAGGAAGGCCCCCCGAGCGAACACCTAAGAGGTTCTGCATGGCTTGCGCTGGCGAGAGCCACGAACGGCTCGAAAACCTACAGAGTAACAGAAACAAGCACGAACATAAACTCTCGGAGCTCCGCGCGGACTTCTTGGATCGGCGCTGGGCCCTCCCTGGCGCGCGGAGCGCGCCAGGGGCGGCGCAGGAGGCGCCGCAAGGGGGGGCTCCAACGCCGATCCACAAACTCCGCGCGGAGCTCCCAAAGCTTAATGTCCATGCTGGTTTTTGTTCTTCGATCCTGAGACAGTCGGCTGCGCGCAAGAGCGACCCTGGGCGTATGCTGCCCCCATCGTACTTCAGGACCGCATCCCAGGAATAATTTCTTCAAGCGCCCAGAATAGTGTCGAAACAGTGTCGAACGAGTATCGCCTCCCAGGGCCCGACGTGTGAAAACCCTCCAGTTTCGGCACCTTCGTGGTGCTCGAAATCCTTTCTGGTGATCAAGGCTAAAGTAGGTTGGATCATCATAGCCCTGGACAAAAGTGACCTCTGATGCGCGGCTTTCGGGGACCGCGGGGAAGCCCAGTTCAGGCGCGCAAGCCAGTGCAGCAGGGATCCCTTGTGGGCCCGCACTGTAGTCCAGGCTGATTGGAGAGGACACGCGAGAGGACACGAGACCCTTCCAGGGGCCACATTGCCAGAAATCAGGAATATATATATATATATATATATATATATATACATATATACATATATACATATATACATATATACACATATATACATACATATGTGTGTGCGTGTGTGTGTATGTGTGTGTGTGTGCGTGTGTGCGTGTGTGCGTGTGTGCGTGTGTGCGTGTGCGTGTGCGTGTGCGTGTGCGTGTGCGTGTGCGTGTGCGTGTGCGTGTGCGTTGGTGCGTGTTTGCGTTGTGCGTGTGCGTGTGCGTGTGCGTGTGCGTGTGTGTGTGTGTGTGTTTGTGTGTGTTGTGTGTGTGTGTTGTGTGTGTGTGGTGTGTGTGTGTGGTGTGTGTTGTGTTGTGTGTGTGTGTGTGTGTGTAGTGGTGTGCTGTGTGTTGTGTGTGTGTGTGGTGTTGTGCTGTGTTGTGTGTGTGTGTGTGGTGTGTGTGTGTGTGTGTGTGTGTGTGTGTGTTGTGTGTGTGTGTGGTGTGTGTGTGTGTGTGTGTGTGTGTGTGTGTGTGTGTGTGTGTGGTGTGTGTGTGTGTGTTTGTGTTGTGTGGTGTGTGTGTCTGTGTGTGGTGTGTGTGGTGTGTGTGTGTGTGTGTGTGTGTGTGTGTTTGTGTGTGTGTGTGTGTGTTGTGTGTGTGTGTGTGTGTGTGTTGTGTGTGTGATGTGTGTGTGTGTGTGTGTGTGTGTGTGTGTTGTGTGTGTGTGTGTGTGTGTGTTGTGTGTGGGTGTGTGTGTGTGTGTGGTGTGTTGTGTGTGTGTGTGTGATGTGTGTGTGTGTGTGTGTGGGTGGTGTGTGTGTGTGTTGTGTGTGGTGTGTGTTTGGGTGTGTGTGTGTGTGTGTGTGTGTGTGTGTGTGTGTCGTGTGTGTGTGTGTGTGTGTTGTGTGTGTGTGTGTGTTTTGTGTGGTGTGTGTCGTGTACCTCCCTCCTCTATGTTGCCTTAGCCCTCTTCTCAGTGTGTGTGTGTGTGGTGTGTGTGGTGTGTGCTGGTGTGTGTGTGTGTGTGTGTGGTGTGGTGTGTGTGTGTGTGTGTGTGTGTGTGTGTGTGTGTGTGTGTGGTGTGTGTGTGGCGTGCCGTGCGTGCGTGCGTGCGTGCGTGCGTGCGTGCGTGCGTGCGTGCGTGCGTGCGTGCGTGCGTCTGTGTGTGGAATCAAGGGGTCGCAGAATGCAAGACACGAGGACAACCTTGATTTGGCAGGGTCGACCTACTACTTACTCGAGGCCTCCTAGATGGGGTCCGAGTAGATGGGGTCGAAGGATCGAGCCGCATCGCCAATGCATCGCCAATGCATCGCCGATGCATCGGCGATGCAACGGCGATGAAGCGGCGATGCATCGGCGACGTCGGCGTGGGGATACACGGGCTCCACATCGAGCCGCATCGTCGAGGCATCGGCAGTGCGGCGCCATCCTCCGACCCCGTCTCCTCCGGCCCCCCCCCTTTGGAGGCCTGTGGACACTCAGCCCAGACTGTGAAGGTCACTCCGGCGAAGAGCCACTCCTGCGCGCAGCCACAGAACTCGGGGATGGACAGACCCCCCTTTAGCAAAACGTGGTTTGGTGAAAACGACCTGAGGCCCAAGCCTGGCGGGCGCAAGCCTGGAAAATCACGGCCACGGCGCCCCCTCGAGAACCGAAAGCGGACACTTCACTCATCGACGTGTCGCCGTTGGGGTCTCTGCCCACCCCCGAAGGACAAACAAAAAAAACGCCGCCTCGGCCCTCCCCGCGCGCGCCCCCGGCCAGGCGGGCGCGCCACCCCAGTCGGGGAGACGTAAGACCCGGGTACGGGGGACTCGGAAATCCCCGACGAGGTCGTCAAAAAAATGACGAGGCCGAGCCTGCATTTTGACGAGGCCTCCCGCTGCAGACATCCCACAAAACTCCTCCTCGTCAAAATCCGAGTCGCGGTCGTCAAAAAACGATGGCGAACCCGGGTCCCGGCAAACCCGGGTCTTACGCTCCCCCGATCGAGGCGCGGGCTGCGCGGCAGCCCTCCCACGGCCACGCCGCCCTCCGTGGAGCCCGCGGCGCGCCGCGGCGGCAGGCCCTCGTGTTAAGTCGGGCCTGTCCCCCTACAGGGGGATTTTCGACGAAAAATCAAAGATACCCCCAAGAATCACCCCAGAAATGCTCCAAGAATAGTCCGGGGCCTATCTCTTTAGTATTCTTGGACCTTTTTGGGGCATTCTGGGGGTATTTTCCATTTTTCGTGGAAAATCCCCCTGTAGGGGCACGCCCGACATAACCCTCGTGCACTTTCGGGCAGGAGGGCTCCGGTTGCTCGGGCGCCCTCGCCGGTGCCTGGCGTTTTTTTTTTTTTCCAGCCCCGGTGCTGCGTGGCAGCGGCCGTGCCCCGCCGAGTGGCGTCCAGGGGTGCCCGATGATCGCCAGGAACGGCCACCGTAGAGCCGAGTCGAGCGACGGCGAGAGGAGGAGGAGAAGGAAAAGGAGGAGGAGGAAAAGGAAAAGGAGGAGGAGGAGGAGGAGGAGGAGGAGGAGGAGGAGGAGGAGGGGACAGGGCAGGGCTGAACCTAAACGGCGCTTTTCGTGTTCGCTTTGCTCTCGTGTGCCCTCTTTTGTCTTCCATCCGCCCCTACCGCAAAACGAAGCCGAAGCGAAAACGGCCCACGGAATCGCCAAAACACCGCTTAGGTCCAGCCCTGATCCAGGGGTGCCCGGATCGCCCGGAACGGCCACCGGAGAGCCGCAGGGCTCCGAGACAGGGCAGGCCTGCTCCGAAAGCGGCGGGGTTCCGGGGAAGGCTCGGAAAAAGCTTCTCGGAAGGCCGCAGGCCTCCTGAGCCTGCCGAGAAGGCCCGCCCCCTCTGCCTTCCCCCTGGGCGCGCCGCCGGCTGAAGGTCAACGACCCGGGGGGGACTGGGTCTGGGGGGGAACATCGGCCCGGAATCGGCGATACGCCGCCGGCACATCGGCAACAGGGCCCCGATAGCGAAACCGCGCGATCCTGGGCCAGGGCGGGCTATCGTCAGGTCGAGCGTGTCCTCCTACAGGGGGGCGAAGAACAAAAATATCCAAACATATTCCAAAATAGTTAATAAAATACTCCACAAATCGTCCCCGACCTGTTGTTTGAGTATGTTTGAATCTTCCCCCCGTAGAGGGACAGGCCCGACTCCAGGCTACCGGGCTCCTGTCATCGGCGACCAGTGGCCGGCTGCGGGTCACTGCGCCCCCCCCCGACCCTATTCCCCCCCTAACGTTGCCCCTGATATGTGCACGCAGCGGGGGCGCGAATGCCCGCGCCCCCGCTGCCCCCCGTCGGAGCTGGAGGGACAGAAACAGCGATGACAGCCAAAACTGATCGCGGAAACTTCGGCGCCGATCTGGGCCACCGGGGACTCGTGGGTCACACTCGCGAAGCGGCGGCGGCCGGCTTGGACCATTACCAACAGGGGAAGGAGGAGGAGGAGGAGGAGGAGGAGGAGGAGGAGGAGGAGGAGGAGGAGGAGGAGCAGGAGCGAAGAGGAGAACGAGGAGGAGGAGGAGGAGGAGGAGGAGGAGGGGAGGAGGAGGAGGGGGAGGAGGAGGAGGGGGGGAGGATGGGGAGAAGAGGAGTTCTTGAGGGGGATGAGGAGGGAGGAGGAAGAGGAAGGACGAGGAGGAGGAGGAGGAGGAGGAGGAGGAGGAGGAGGGAGGTGCCGGGAGGAGGAGGGAGGGGAGGAGGATGCGAAGGACCAGGGAAACAGGGGGGCCACCGTCCGGAGGAGGAGGAGGAGGAGGAGGAGGAGGAGGAGGGAGGGAGGAGGGGGAGGAAGAGGAGGAGGAGGGGAGGGGGAGGAAGAGGGGGAGGAGGGAAGGACACGTACCAGGCCGGGACACCGTCCGGGGGAGAGGAGGAGGAGGAGGAGGAGAGGAGGAGGAGGAGGAGGAGGAGAGGAAGGAGGAGGAGGAGGAGGAGGAGGGGGAGGAGGAGGAGGAGGGGGAGGAGGAAGAGGAGGAGAAGACCCCGCGCAGTCTTTTGGTCGTGGCCATCGCGTTTCTTCCTTCGCGGGCTGCTCGCGCTCCCCCGCGCGGCCCCGCCCCCCGCCCACCCCTCAGGCGCTGCAGCCGACGCACTCGTACTTCGGCGCGCTCGCCTTCAGCGCGTCGATGGCCCGCTTCTCCTCGGGAGCACGCGCAAACAGGCAGTATAAACATTAGGTCGGGCCTGTCCCCCGTACATGGGGACTGTGGGCGGCTTATATATAGAATCCAGAACTTAATATTACATACACACATAAAGAAACTCCAAACATGCTCCATAAATGCTCAACAATGGTCAGAAGATGGTCCCCCGACTATTTGTTTTGCCAATGTTTGAATACCCCTCCTGTAGAGGGGCAAACCCGGCTTAACATAAACATACCTAAACTCGTCGATCTCCGAACGGATTTCCTGGAGTGGCGCTGGGCCCCCGCGCGGAGAGCGCTGGGGGAGGCGCTGGAAGCGCCGCCACAAGGGCCCAGGCGCAGATCCGAAAACTCCGGGCGAGCCCCCGAAACATTGAGTTTGAACAACTCTCCTCCCCCCCTCATTTCCCATCCGCGCCACTCCTCCCATCCCTGCCTCTATTTTCCGCATGTCCATGTCGGCACACCTCTCGCGCGGTTCGTGGCCTGTATGGGGAGTTCCACCGAAGGCCCCAATGGCATGGTTCGCATGGCACCACCGCCCCATTGCGGCACAACCTTCACACGGTTCGTGGCCCCATGGGGAACTCCACCGAACTCCCCACTGACAAGGTCCGCGCGGCATCGCCGCTACATGTCGGCACGCCCCTCACACGGTTGGCGGCCCCATAGGGAGCTCCACCGAATGCCCCAATGGCAAGGTCCGCATGGCATCGCCGCCCTATTTCGGCACACGGTCGGTGGCCCCATATGGGAGCTCCACCGAAGGCCTCAATGGCTGACTCCGCAGGGCGCCGCCGCAAAATTTCGGCAGAACCCCTCACGCGGCTCGTGGCCCCACAGGGAGCTCCGCCGAAGGCCCAAGTGGCAAGGTCCGCATGGCACCGCCGCCCCATTTTCGGATCATCCCCCTTTATTATGGTCCATCCCATCCGCTCAGAAAAAAACCAGCAGCGAAGATAATTCAATTTCTGCGCACTTACCGAATGTCACCGAAAAACGGCGACGCGACTCGCCCCACACAAACCCACCCCAACAAACAAACGGCGAGCAACACGCAAACCTTCAATTAACCTCGTCGGCGACGACGACGCACCAAAACACTTACCCGGACGGGGGCGAACCCTGCCACGAGGGCATTCGGTGAAACTCCCTGAATCTCCATATGGCGCCACGCACCGTGTGAGGGGCGTGCCAAAGCTGGAGTTGGGACGCATGTGGGCCCTGTTATTGAGGCTGCGGTGGAGCTCCCTGTGAGGCCACGAACCTTGTGCGTGTGCGCGTGCCCAAATTTGCCAGGGGACATTTGTGAACCCTGACAGTGGGGCCTTCGGCGGCGCCCCCCATGAGGCCACGTGCCCCAAGGAGGCCCGCGAACAAGCCGCGGTCCGCATCACGCGCCCCAACAAACGCCGAGGAACCCCGGAAAAAAAACGGCGACGAATGATCCTGCGAACACTTAGTGCCCTCCCCGAAAGAACGGGAAACGGCGACGCCCGACCTCGGGGGCATACCCACTGGAGGCTCCGTTGAGGGGGGTGATATTTTCGGCACACCATACGGTTCGTGGCCCCATACGGAGCCTCACCGAAAGCCCTGGCGGCAACGTCCGCATGGCGACGCCGCGCATTTCGGTACACCCCATCACGCACTTCGCGGCCCCATGGGGAGCTCCACCGAAGGCCCCTGTGGCAGACTCCGCGTGGCACAACCGCCCCATTTCGGAACACCCCATCACGCGGCGCGTGGTCCCTGAGGGAACCCCACCGAAGGCCCCAATGGCAAAGTTCGCATGGCACCGCCGCCACATTTCGCCACACCCCTCACACGCTTCGTGGCCCCAGAAGGAGCTCCACCGAAAGGCCCCGCTGGCAGGGTCCGCGTGGCGCTACCGCCCCATTTCGGCACACCCTCTGCGCGGTTCGCAGCCCCATAGGGAACCCCACCGAAGATGATACCCACAACTGCGTTACTCACAACTGCATCTGGTTGGGTCTTTCGCCCAACTCATTTCTTCGTCGGTTCTTCTTGGCCCCCACGGGTCGTCACCCATTTCCCGAAACAGGCGTTTCGTCCCGGGACGTTCTTGACTGCCCAGGGGTCCACTAGGCGCCCGCAGAGGCCGAAAATTGCCAGACACCTCCCGTCGCGATTTAGGTATAGCTTCGAGTTTCGAAAAAAAGGCTCCGAAGCTTGAACTCTTCTTCGAAGTCCGAAGTCACTCCCAATCGTCTTGTGGTGTTGGGTCCTCGTTTTTTGAAGAGACAATGCCCCGCGTCCTGCTATCCTCTCCTTTCCCCCTCCTCCCCATCCCTCCCCCCCTCCCTCATCCCGTCACAATCATCATTATCGTGAGCACCGCGTCATCATCATCATCATCATCGTCATCATCATAATCATCATCCTCATCCCCCTCATCGCCATCATCTTCATCGTCCGCATCAGCATCAACCTCATCATTATCGTCATCGTCATCGTCATCAGCGTCATCATCGTGTTCATACTCCGTACGGCCATTCTGATCACGATCGTCGTGATCATCGTGATCGTCGCCACCCCTATCGCCATCGTCGTCATCATCGTCAACATCACCGTCGGAATTGCAGCATCATATCCATCATCATTGCCAATATTACCTCCATCGTCATCAGCAGCGTCATCATCGCGCTCGCCATCGTCATCGTCATAACCGCCGTCCGCTTCGCCACCGCCGCCATCGCCGTCGCCATCAGCGTCGACGTCATCGTCTTCAGCGTCGTCGTCGTCGCCGTCCTCATTCTTCACCATCGTCATCATCGCAATCGTCGCCATCCCCGTCATCGTCGTCATCGCCCCCGTTCCAGCGCGCCCCTCACATGGTTCGCGGCCCCATTGGGGGCCCCGCCGGAGGCCCCAATGCCAGGGTCCGCGCGGCGCCGCCGCCCCGTCGCAGCGCGCCCCCCGCCCGGTTCGCGGCCCCGTGGGGAGCTCCGCCGAAGGCTCCAGTGGCAGGGCCCGCGTGGCACCGCAGCTCCATTTCGGCACAACCCCCCGCGCGGTTCGCGGCTCCGCAGGGAGCTCCACCGAAGGCCCCAGCGGCAGGGCCCGCGTGACACCGCCGCCCCGTTTGGGCAGACCCCTCACGCGGTTCGCGGCCCCGCGGGGAGGAGGGGGGAGAAGGGGGGGGGGGGGAGAGGAGGGGGAGGAGGACGAGCTAGGCGCGCTCGCGTCATATCTGACGTCCTACCCTTCCCCTCCACCCCTCACCATGGCGCTGATTTTCTTTAACCGCGGACGCGTGTCGTAGCGGACCTGTGGATCCCCGCGCGCGTGCGTGGCGGGCGGCGGCGCGCGCGCGCGCGTGCGCGCGCGTGTGCGTGGTTGTCGTGGCGGTGGCGTTGGCGGTAGTGGCGGTGGTGGCGGTGGTGGTGGCGGCGGCGGCGGCGGTGGTGGTGGCGGCGGCGGCGGCGCTGGCGGTGGCGGCGTTGGCGCTGGCGCTGGCGGCGGTTGCGGCGGCGGCGGTGGCGGCGGCGGCGGCGGCGGTGGCGGCGGCGGCGGTGGCGGCGGTGGCGGCGGCGGCGGCGCGGCGCGGCGGTGGCGGGCGGATGGGCGCGCGAGAAAAAGTTTTAAGGCCCGCGCTGGGGCGAGAACGCCACCCTGAATGACGGGGGCCAAACCCCGATCCAAAAATGAGGCCCACGCTGCAGCGGGAGCGCGATTCGGAACGATTCGGGGGCAGAAATGAGGCCGGCGCCTCAGCGAGAGCGGCAGTTTGGAAAGAGAAAATGGAGAAAAAAAAGGCGAAACCCCGTTTCCCGGGAATCCTGCGTGTAAAAAAAAACAATACGGGGGGGGGGGGGGTCGGATATCTTCGGGGCGCCATCAGGGAAGTGGGAGAGTATTTCCATATGGAGTAATTGTTGGAGGAGGAGGAGGAGGGGGAGGAGGAGGAGGAGGAGGAGGAGGAGGAGGAGGAGAGGAGGAGAGGAGGAGGAGTAGGGGGGGGAGGAGGAGGAGGAAGAGGAGGAGGGGAGGAGGAGGAGGAGGGCGGAGGAGGAGGGGAGGGGGAGGGGGAGGAGGAGGAGGAGGAGGAGGAGGAGGAGGAGGAAGAGGAATAACGAGAAAAGTACGCGGGGCACCGTCTCTTCAAAACGAGGGCCCATCGCCGCGCGACGGCTGGGAAGAATCGCAACGGCGGGCGCGGGGGCGGGTCGCCCTCTCCCGAGCCTGGGCGATGATGGTCTTCAGTTGCTTCGGCCGCTTTTTTCATCGGCGGGCGGAGACGTCTCGAGCGCGCCGCCGCGTCGCCTTCCACTTTTCCTCGCCCTCGTCCTCGCCGAACTCGCCGTCGAACTCGGGCGCGCGCGCCTGCGGGGGAGCGCGCCCGTGGAGCGCCTCCAACGGGGGGGGGGGGGGCTCGTCGATTCCCCGCCCTTGTGGTTCCCGCGCCCGAACTGCCCCCGCCGCCCCGGTGTTTTTTTCCGCCCTACTGAAGCCGCTGGCCCCCCCCGTTCACGCCCTGGGAACTGCCCCCCTCCCCCGCGCCGCCCGTCTTCCCCTGTCCCCGGGGGCGGGTGGTGGCTGCCCCCCCTCCCCGTTGAAATGCCGCCGCCGGCAGCCCCCCCCCGCCCCCCCGCGGCCCGGCCAAGGCGGGGTCGCGGGGCCCCCCGGGGCGCCGAAGGCCAGCGGCGCAAACTCAATGCAAAAAAAGGAAGGTCTAGCGTCGAAGCCCCCCCGCCTGCAGATGAAACAAAAAAGCCGGACCGGCCCCGGGCGCCGAAGAAGGGGGTAGCTCCCGGGCCCCCTCGCCCATTAGCTAGGGGCCCCCGCGCGGGAAAATGCCAGCGAAAAGAAGGTTGGGGGGGGTGGGCGGTTTCGGAAGGCCCCGCCCTTTCCCGGGGGAGGGGGGGCTTGAGGCTGGGGCCGCCCATCTGGCGGGAGGTGTTCCACGGGCGCGCGCTTTCGCGCCTTCCGCTGCGCGTTCAGCGAACGCGCCTGGCCACCATCTCTCCTTGAAGTCTCTCCCGGGCTCTTTCCCAAGACGACGTGGAGGAGCGTGAGCGTCTTCTGCGAGAGTCCGGTCGACGAAGCACCCGCAGGGCGCCGCAGTGGTGCGCCAGTCTGAGACGAGTGGGATTAAAGCCGATTGCAAACACTTCGGGCCGTTCACGAGCTACTTCGGCCGGGTTACATCCACCGAGCAGGGGCCGATCGCAACGTGATTGATTGGACACCGGATTACAATCTCTGAAGAGCCTCCGAAGGGAGTCCGCAGGACCTGGGAGCCTCTGAATTGCCTCTGCAGGGCCTCCGAAGAGCCTCTCCGACAGGCCTCTGAAGGAAACTCCACCGAAGGCCCCAGTGGCAGGGTCCGCATGGCACCGCCGCCACACAATTTCGGCACACCCCTCGCACGGTTCGTGGCCCCATGGGGAGCTCCACCGAAAGCCCCAGTGGCAAGGTCCGCATGGCACCGCCGTGCCAATTCGGCACACCCCTCAAACGGTTCATGGCCCCATAGGGAACTCCACCGAAAGCCCCAGTGGCAAGGTCCGCATGGCACCACCGCACCATTTCGGCACACCCCTGAAACGGTTCATGGCCCCATTGGGAGCACCACCGAAGGCCCCAGTGGCGGGGTCCGCGCATGGCACCGCCGCCCCACTTCGGCATACCCGGCACACGTTTCGTGGCCCCATGGGGAGCTCCACCGAAGGCCCCAGTGGCAAGGTCCGCATGGCACCGCCGCACAATTTCGGCACACACCCCTCACTCGGTTCGTGGCCCCATAAGGAGCTCCACCGAAGGCCCCAGTGGCAGGGTCCGCATGGCACGGCCGCACCATTTCGGCACACCCTTCACACGGTTCGTGGCCCCGTATGGAGCTGTACCGAAGGCCCCACCGGCAAGGTCCGCATGGCACCGCCGCCAAATTTCGGCACACTCGTCACACGGGTCGTGGTTTCATGGGGGGCTCCACCGAAGGCCCCAGTGGCAAGGTCCGCATGGCACCGCCGCACCAATTCGGCACACCCCTCACACGGTTCGTGGTCCCATGGGGAGCTCCACCGAAGGCCCCAGTGGCAAGGTCCGCATGGCACCGCCGCCATTTCGGCACACCCCTCACACGGCTCGTGGCCCCATAAGGAGCTCCACCGAAGGCCCCAGTGGCAGGGTCCGCATGGCACGGCCGCACCATTTCGGCACACCCCTCACACGGCTCGTGGCCCCATAGGGAGCTCCACCGCAAGCGGTACCCACAGCGCGGTTTTCACAACTGCGTATGGATGGGTCCTTAGCCAGGATATTTGTTTTGAGCAGGGGCCATTCGTCCTTGTTTTCCCATAGGCCTACCACGACATGCCCTCAGACCCCCCAAACTGTCCCTACAACAAGAGCAAGACTATTTGAACATTCGGCCGACGCTTTCAAACGAGACTGCCTCGGCCAGGCATGCCCTGACACCTCGAAAAGGTTCTTACATGGGCGGGGCGGGGGGGCCACGCGAGATGGGCGGGCGGGGGGGTGGGGGGGGGGGCGCACGGGAACGCCCTCCTGCTGTGGCGTCGGCTGAGCTCCTTCTATGGGGGCACGGCGTCATGCGCTTGCGGACGAAAGGCGGAAGCGAGGAGAGGGGGCGGAGGGGGAGGGGGAGGGGGAGGGGGAGGGGGAGGAGGAGGAGGAGGAGGAGGAGGAGGAGGAGGAGGAGGAGGAGGAGGAGGAGGAGGAGGAGGAGGAGGGGGAGGGGGGGAGGGATGAGGGATGATGAGAGGAGGATGATTGATGAGGAGGAGGAGGAGGAGGAGGAGGAGGAGGTGTGTGGTCTGTGGGCAAACCAAGACGTTTCGCCGCTGCTTGCTTGTTGCGTCTTCCCCAAAGTCTCCGCCGACGCCGCGACGGCCCCCTCGGAGGCCGCGCCTGCGGCGGGCCCCGCGGCTCGGGCCGGGTAGCCGCCGCTGTTCTCCGCGATCGTGGGGAGCGCCGGGCTGGTGCCCGCACGCTTCACCTCTCGGGTGCTGCTAGAAGTGCCCCTGGCCCAAAGTGCCTGCACGGTTTCCCCCGGGGCCGTGGGCGACCAGAGGAGGAGGAGGAGGAGGAGGAGGAGGAGGAGGAGGAGGAGGAGGAGGAGGAGGAAGACGGGTCGCCTAAGCCCTTCGGAGAAGCCCTCCAGAGGTGCCCCGAGACGAAGCCGGGACGAGGACAACTTCGGCAGTGAGGGTACATTGGGAACCTCTGAGATCCGGCGGGCTCCGGAGGAGGCCTCGGGCGCCGCGGCCTCCTCAGAGCGTGCCAGAACGCCCTCAGCGCGTTCCCGACCGCTCTGAGCGGATTCGTCCTCGTCCCAGGCCCGTTCGACCTGGCCCAAGGCTGGCCATCGCTCGGACGTCCCTTTCCTGTGTTCTTTGTCGGTTTCGTGCGTGGTTTTCTCGCCAAATGGTCAAGGATGCTCCTCGATGGTCCTCGCCGAGAAAAAAAAATGCACACGTCCGAGCGATGCCAAGAAGGTGCCACCAGGATTTCCAGGGAGGCACCCACGGCCTCCGGAGCACTCCTCCGGAGGCCTGGAGCGCCCCCATGGGGGCTCCAAAGGGGAGCGGACAGCTGGGGGCACCTGGGGGGAGGGCCGAGAAGGATCGAGGATCGGGGATGATCGAGGAGGGGGGGAGGATCTGCGAGGAGGATCGAGGAGGGGGGACCGAGGATCGGGGATCGAGGGGGAGCGAGGGGGGATCGAGACGGGCCTCCCTCTGCCCCCCCGCAGTGGGGGAGGGGCGAGGCCAAGGGTTCGCACCTGTAGCACCCCCCGAGCCCTGCATGGAGAGGCCAGGACCTGGACGCTACCGCATCGGAGCGGTGGAAGCTTTGGGTCGGGCCTGTCCTTCTACAGGCGGGTTTGGGGAGAAGCGTGCCAAATAGTCAAACAGTAATCAAACACGGCCAACAGGCGCGAAACATCGTCAACATACTATTTACCAGCCTCGAACGTATCCCTATTCCTAAGATTGACACGCTAAAAGGCGATGAGAATCTTAGGGATTCGCCCTCAAAAAATAAGGGAATCCCTAAGATTGGCATCGTGATGAGGAGGTGCCCAGCTAGGGATAGGGATATGTTCCAGGCTGGTAAACTATGTTGCGCTATTCGTGAAGCCTCCTCCTCTGGAGGGACGGGCCCGACCTTACCGTCGCTCGGACGTCCCTCTCCCGTGCACGTTTTTCGGTGTCGTGCGTGTTTTTTTGCACGACGGCCCAGGATGGTCCTCGATGGTTCTCGCCGAGGAAACACGCACACGTCCGAGCGACGCCAAGCGACTTGATGGAAGCCTTTGGACGCCCGATAAGGGTACGGAAAAACTGGGCACAAAGCCCGACAACAAATGCTGTCCCGAACCAGCAGCGGCCGCTGTTGGGCAGGCGGACTTCTGCCTTACATGGACACAGGCCGCGGCGGCGCGGACAGCGAGTCCTGCTCAAAGTGGACAGGAAATGTTGTTGGGCATGTTCTTCAGCTTCGTGCGTGTTTTTTTTGCTCGACGGTGGGGTTTGAGAATCAGCTCGCGTAGCTGACTTTCCCGGCGCCTCCCGGCGCCAGGAGGCGGCCATGAATCGAGGAATGGGCCCGGCGGCGGGGCCGAAACCAGCTGCACGCAGCAGATTTCGTACCCCCCCTTTCCCTATCCCCCCCCTTTCGTCCGGCCCGACCCACGGGGCAGCACCGGATCGGACACAACGGTGAGGTCGGGCCTGTCCCCCTACAGGGGGATTTTGGACGAAACGTAAGAAAGTACTCAAAAAACTGCCCCCCGAATGGGCAAGAATAGCAGAAAAATCGTCCCCATGCTATGCTTTGGCTAATTTTGACGATTCCCCCTGTAGAGGGACAGGCCCGACTGAGCACATCGGGGATCTCTGAGACCCGGCGGTTCTGCAGGATGCTCCGGGTGCCGCGGCCGTTCCAGAGCGCTCGGGGGCGCTCCGAGAGCGCTCCGAAGGCGCTCTGGAACGATCCGTCGACGGCGACGGCGACGGCGACGGCGACGGCGACGACGACGACGACGCGCTCTGGCCGGGCGTTGGCACAACTGGGTTTAGTGGGACCTGGTCTAATGATTCATACCGGGGGACGCCCCCCCCGCCCGTTCCACTAACCGGAACTGCCGTCACCCGAAAAAACACCATCTACGGCAAACCTGTCTTTCGGGGATGGACAGACCCCCCTTTAGCAAAACGTGGTTTAGTGAAAGCGACCTGAGGCCCAAACCTGGCGGGCGCAAGCCTGGAAAATAACGGCCACGGCGCCCTCTCGAAAACCGAAAACGGACAATTCACTAATCGACGTGTCACTGTTGGGGGTTCTGTCCACACCCGAGTCTTAGTGGTTCTGGCCAATTCAGGGGCTCCGGGGCCCTAGCACTAACCGGGTCCCCTTACCTGGTATCCTGGCCCTACCCGATCTGGAGCGCTCCGGAACGACTCCTCCGGGAGCTGGGCCCGCCCGGCCTTGTCCACGTCCACGGTGAACTTGATCGCCTCAGTGGCGGCCTTTGGTGGGCCTGTTTTCCACCACCAGCACAAGTTGGAGGAGGGAGGAGGAGGAGGAGGAGGAGGAGGAGGAGGAGGGAGGAGGTGGAGGAGAGGAGGAGGAGGAGGGGGAGGAGGAGGAGGAGAGAGGAGGAGGGGAGGAGGAGGAGGAGGAGGAGGAGGGAGGAGGAGGAGTGAGGAGGAGGAGGAGGAGGAGGAGGAGGAGGAGGGGGAGGGGGAAAAGGAGGGGGAGGAGGAGGAGAGGGAGGAGGAGGAGGAGGTCGAGGAGGAGGAGGAGGAGGAGGAGGAAGAAGAGGGAGAAGAGGAGGCAGAAAAGGAGGAAGAAGAGGAGGACCCCCTCCCCCTCCTACTAATGGCGATGGCGGTGGAAAACAGGCCCACCAGCCTTGGTGCGCAGGTAGTACATGCCGGTCTTGAGGCCCTGCTGCCAGCCGTGGAAGTGCATGGACGACAGCTTGGAGGTCGACGCGTCGGTCATGTGGATGTTCAGCGACTGCGACTGGTCGACGTACTTTCCACGGTCGGCGGCCATGTCGATCACCACCCTCTGCCTGATCTCCCAGACCGTCTTGTAGAGCTCCTTCAGGTCCGCCGGCAGGTCCAGGCCCTGCACGCTGCCGTTGTGCGCGATCAGCTGCATGCGCAGGTCCTCCGTCCACAGCCCGCGCGAGATCAGATCGCGGAGGAGGTGCCTCTTCTGGCTACACGCAGCAGGAGTAGCCCCAGGCAGGAGGGACCTCTGCTGCGCGCCTTTCGGGGGCCGCGGGGAGGCCGCGTCGGAGCGCGCGGGCCGCTGCTGCCGCACCGCCTTCGACCACCCGGGGGCCCCCGCGTGCCCGCACCGGAGGTCACTCCGGCGAGAGGCCACTCTGAAGTACAGGGCAGCTTTTAGTACATAGGGTTTTGAAACATATATGACTTTTAATGCATGATTAATCTATGAATAAATGTATGCATGAACTCCTCGTTGTTTTTGATGCTAAGTCCCTGCATGTTTTAATACATGATCCGCACGCGGAGCATGTTAAACAACGGCACTGTATGGCCGACCTGTTCACGGTCACGAACTCGCCAGACAGCACCCGGCGCACGTACAGGTTCTGCGTGTAGGGCTCGAACGACTCGTTGTTCCCGAGGATCTGCGCCGTGCTCGCCGTCGGCATGGGCGCGACCAGCAGAGAGTTCCTCAGGCCGTGCTTGGCGATCCTCTGCTTCAGGCGCGCCCAGTCCCAGCGCCCACTCCTGGGCGCCTGCTTCCAGAGGTCGAACTGCAGCAGGCCGCGGCTCGCAGGCGATCCCGCGAAGCTCTCGTACGGCCCGTCCCTCTCCTGGAGGAGCAGAAGAGTACACAAGCACAACCGTTCGGAGCTCCGCGCGCAATCTTCGGATCGGCGCTGGAGGGCGTCTTCTTTTTTTCGCGACGAGAACCGGCGTGACACAGGGGGGAGGGTGAGGGGGGGGAGGGGGAGGAGGAGGAGGAGGAGGAGGAGGAGGAGGAGGAGGAGGAGGAGGAGGAGGAGGACGAGGCGGAGGCGGAGGAGGAGGAGGAGGAGGAGGAGGAGGAGGAGGAGGAAAGGGGGGGGTGGCACGACGCAACGCCTCCGCCCCTCACCGTGAGAGACTGTGGTGCCGGAGGCACCGCGGCGGTGCCGGGGGCGCAATGGGGGAGGGGGGGCGTCACGTGCAGGAGGAGCTCGACCACCAGAGACCTTCCACAGGAAGCCCAACTCCGAGACCCCAGGAGGTCCATGGACTCTTGGTGCGGGAACGCCACGCGTTCCGTCGCAGCACTGTCGAAGCTCAGGAAGCCCGGGGGCACCCTGGAGGCAAGCGGGGCGTTTCCTGGCATGGGCCTCCACTGCAACGCGCGCCGAGGCCCAGAGGGCAAGAGACCCTCGCCTGGCC
Source organism: Prorocentrum cordatum (assembly GCA_963575745.1). Taxonomy (NCBI): domain Eukaryota; class Dinophyceae; order Prorocentrales; family Prorocentraceae; genus Prorocentrum; species Prorocentrum cordatum. The sequence goes on from CAUYUJ010003611.1 coordinate 35,170, forward strand.
ACCCCCTCCCTGGCGCGGGGAGCGCGCCGCACCGCCGGGGGAGGGGGGGGCCCCGCGCCGAGCCGAGAAATCTGCGCGGAGCCCCGACGACTCGTGCCTGTGCCGTTGTCGCGTCTGCGATCTCCGCAAGCTCGCAAGAGGCCTCGCAGGCCGCGAAGTAGATGGTCTCGAACACGTCCTCGTTGAGCCTCCTGGCGACCTCGCCCTCGAACGGCAGCCGCATCATCATGAAGGCGTCGGCCAGGCCCTGGACGCCAAGGCCGATGGGGCGGTGCTTCATATTGGAATTCCTGGCCTCCTCGACTGGGTAGAAGTTTCGATCGATTACCTTATTCAAGTTCATGGTGGCCACCTTTTGCAGGCAAGATTTCTAGCCACATCCACGGCGTCTTGGATTTGTGGAGAGGGGGTGCCCAAAACCCGAGACGCAGTGGATAAGGAAAATTGCTACCCATCTCCACTGCGTCCCGGGAGCCCGAAATTACAAGACCCAGTGGATACATTGTATGTATGAGTATCTTACCCACAACCTTGGTGACGCGATACAACTCCTTAAAATCGTAATCGTCGACACGGTCGCTCTTGACGAAGGCCGACAGCGCGATCGACGCCAAGTTGCACACGGCGACCTCGCCAGGTGACGTGTACTCGATGATCTCGGTGCAGAGGTTGGAGCAGTGGATGGTGCCCAGATTCTGCTGGTTGGACTTCCTTGGATGAGCAAAAAGCGGCACAATGATGATGATGATGATGATGATGATGATGATGATGATGAGGAGGAGGAGGAGGAGGAGGAGGAAGAGGAGGAGGAGGAGGAGGAAGAGTGGCGGAGCTCCGCGCGGATTTCTCGGATCTGCGCTGGACCCCCTCCCTGGCGCGCGGATCGCGCCGAGGGCGGCGAGGGAGCCGCCGCCAGGGGGGCCCGGCGCCGATCCCTACAGTCGGGGCGCTGACCTAAGGAACCCTAGATAAGGAACGAGGCCCCTTTTTCCATGAGTTAAACTTCGATTTCCTGTCGAGAACATCAGGAAAGCCTGAGGCAAGCCGTGAAACACTCAAGGAACGCGGAGCCCCTCCCCATCGAAAAGGGTTCCTTCTTCAGGGCCCCGACTGTACGCGCGGAGCTCTAAAAGTTCATGTCGATGCCGTTGTTTCTTCCTCGATTCCTGTTCGCGTGATCCTTGTAGAGCATGTACGGGGTGCCGGTCTCCATCTGCGCATCCATGATGCGGGACCAGAGGCTCTGGGCCTTCACGGTCTTGCGACCCTTGCCGTCTCTCTCGAGCTGCGTATACATCTCCTCGAACTCCTCGCCATAGACATCCATCAATCCCCTGGACGTCTCCTTGTCGTACGCCTCGTTAGGGCAGAACAGCGTCCAATCGCCGTCCTCCTTCACGCGGCGCATAAACAGGTCTGGAATCCACAAGCCGTAGAACAGGTCGCGGGCGCGCTGCTCCTCCTTGCCGTGGTTCTTGCGCAACTCCAAGAAATCGAAGACGTCTGCGTGCCACGGCTCCAGGTAGATTGCGAATGATCCCTTGCGCTTGCCGCCGCCCTGGTCCACATAGCGGGCAGTCTCATTGAAGTTGCGCAGCATTGGCACAAGCCCATTGCTCTGACCATTAGTACCGCGGATGTAGCTGCCCTTCGCGCGCACGTTCGAAACCGCGACGCCAATGCCGCCCGCGGACTTGGAGATCTGAGCGCACTGCTTCAGCGTGGAGTAGATTCCATCAATGCTATCGTCCTTCGTAGTGAGCAGGAAGCAGGACGACATCTGCGGGGTAGGCGTACCTGCGTTGAAGAGCGTCGGCGTCGCGTGCGTCATTTTGCGCAACGACATCAAGTCGTACGTCTCCACCGCAGCCTCAACATTGCCACAGTGAATGCCACAGGCCACCCGCATGAGCATATGCTGAGGCCGCTCGACGATCTTCCCATTCACGCGCAGAAGGTAAGATTTCTCGAGCGTCTTGAAGCCGAAGAAATCGTAGTCACTGTCCCTTTGGTAATTGACTGCAGCATCTAGAAGCTCGGAATTATCCTGAATGAAGGTGTAGACATCGTCCGCGATCAACGACGCTGATCGACCCTGAGCGTCGCGGTACTCGTAGAGCACCCGGCAAGTCTCAGAGAATGAGCTCGCAGTGTTCTTGTGCAGGTTCGAGACCGCGATGCGAGCGGCGAGGGTCGAGAAGTCGGGATGCCTCTGGGACATGTAGGCACAAGTCTCGGCCGCCAGCACGTCGATCTCCGACGTCGAGATCCCCGCATAGAAACCTTCGATCACCTTCTGCGTGATGGCCGGGGAACAACAAATAACATAAGCATAAACATAAACTGTTGGATGTCGGCGCGGCTTTCTGGGATCGGCGCTGAGCCCCCTGGCGGAGCGCACCAGGGGCGGCGCCGGAGGCGCCGCCAGGGGGCTCCGGCGCCGATCCGAGAAATCTGCGTGGACCTCCAAAAATTCATGTGAATGCCATGTTTGGTTCTCCGTTATGGGCACTGGGTCAACGAATTTGGGGTCGAGACCGTCGCACAGCGCCCGGATCCGCTTCGTGACGCTGTCAAATCTGACCTCCTGTGGGACGCACGGAGACATACGAAGGAGGAGGAGGAGGAGGAGGAGGAGGAGGAGGAGGAGGAGGAGGAGGAGGAGGAGGAGGAGGAAGGGAGGATGAAGGAGGAGGAGGAGGAGGAGGAGGAGGAGGGAGAGGAGGAGGAGGAGGAGGAGGAGGAGGAGGAGGTACCATGTGTCCTCCTTGGAGGCGCACGTCCGGCCCGAACATGTGGTATACCCATCTTGTAGTACATCGTTCCCCGAGCGGTGTGGCCAGAAAGCGCCCGCCACGACGCTTACTTACACTTAGAAGGTTTCTCAGTGCGCGCGTCGCCCCTGGGGGGGCGACGCACTCAGAGACATACAGTCGGGGCGTTGACCTAAGGAACCCTAAATAAGGAACGAGGCCCCTTTCATAAGTTAAACTTCGATTTACCATTGAAAAGGAAAACCCAAGTCAAACTGTAAAACAATCAAGGAACACCAAGCCCCTCCCCAACGAATAGGGTTCCTTCTTCAGGGCCCCGACTGTACACAAATAGCATTCGTATGTATTAGTATGTTGGGGTGGCGCCGATCCTGCTGCTGCCCATCGCGCTTCACCACGTACATCTGCTGCGGGGCCGCCATGACGGGCAGGGGCTCTGCCAGGACGGGCGTACAAGTTGGCTCTCGGCCAAAACGGCTAAACCCAAATGACTACGGTCTCGACTCGCCCAGATCTTCACCTGGGATCTCCTCCCATGGGTCGGCATGTTGTTTCCGAAAGGCTCAAGAGTCCAAGGCGGCTTTCTAGAGGCCAGAGATCAGCGCAGCCGGGGGAGACGGGCGCAGGCTCGACAAACTCTTCGCACTCCTCCGCCCCCCGATCTCACACCGCCAAGTGCCGCCAACACCGACCAGTGAGAAGGCAACCCCGAATACGCGCCGGCTTGTAAAGCTAAAATGCCAGAACTCATGCGGCGGCGCTCCTCCTCCTCCTCCTCCTCCCCCTCCCCCCTCCCCCTCCTCCTCCTCCTCCTCCTCCTCCTCCTCCTCCTCCTCCTCCTCCTCCTCTTCGTCCTCGTCCTCGTCCTCGTCCTCCTCCTCCTCCTCCTCCTCCTCCTCCTCGTCCTCGTCCTCCTACCCTAGATCGACTTCTGGCTGGAAGAGGCTCCCCAGGGGGGGAGGGGGGGGGGGGCGAAACGAGTACACCTGAGCTTCTCGCTCCCCCCCCCCCTTTCGTGCGCACGCTCGCATGGGCTTAGGGACCCGTGGACCTTGCGCGTGGGCGCGAGAGATCCACGGGTCGTAAAAACCACGGCGCCAATGATTACCGCCCGATGTTTCGGCGGATCGGAGCGCGCCGCGCCTTCGTCCATCTTTGCGCGTTCTCGGAGGGCTTCTGGGCGGCGCTTGCCTAGGGGAAAAACAATGACGTAAACACAAAACTCGGAGGTCCGCGCGGATCGCGGATCGGCGCTCGACCCCGCTCCCTGGCGCGCGGAGCGAGCGTGCCAGGGGGGGTCCAGCGCGGATCCGAGAAATCCGCGCGGACCTCCGAGTTGGGCGAGGCGTGCAAGGAATCGGCGATACATCGCCGATAAATCGGCGAGGGGACCCCGATAGTGAATGCGCACGTTCCTGGGCAGGTTGGGGCTATCGGGCCCCTCTGGTCGATCCATGGGCGATTGGGGGTCGATGCATCCCCCCATATTCATGTCCCCTCCCTGTCGTTGTACCTGACTCCTGCTTCGCTGCCCCCACCTGCGCCGGCGCGCCGCCAAAAAAGACCTGGAACTTGGCGGCGCGCAAATCGAGGAAGCGCAGCCGTGGATTCGGGCTGATGAACCATAGCGACGGGTCCGTTCCCGTGCGAAGTCGGCACGATCCGTCTTCAATTAGCACGTGGCGGAACGACGCCAGCCCAGAACTCGGCCCCCCCCGAGGCAGAGGAAGAGAAGGACGAGGAGGAGGAGGAGGAGGAGGAGGAGGAGCAGGAGGAGGAGGAGGAGGAGGAGGAGCAGAGGAGCTGGGAGCAGGAGGAGGAGGAGGAGGAGGCGCGGCGGAGGAGGAGGAGGATTGGATGTATTGGATTGGATTTGATCAACGGCCGTTGGGACACGCGAGAGCAAGCCTGGGACACCAACAAACGAAGTTGGAGGCAGACCCTACGGAGGAAGGAGGAAGAAGGAGGAGGAGGAGGAGGAGGAGGATGGAGGAGATGGAGGGAGGAGGAGGAGGAGGAGGAGGAGCAGAGGAGGAGGAGGAGGAGGAGGAGGAGGAGGAGGAGCATGGGAACACGAGCAGGAGCAGGAGGCAGGGAGTGAGGAGGAGGAGGAGGAGCAGAGGAGTAGGAGGGTAGGAGGGGAGGAGGAGGAGGAGGAGGAAGGAGGAGGAGGAGGAGGAGGAGGAGGAGGAGGAGGGGAGGAGGGAGGAGGAGGAGGAGGAGGAAGACGAGGGAAGAGGAGGAGGAGGAGGAGGAGGAGGAGGCACCGGGCGTCCCCCCGCCCCTGGAGGCAGAGGGCGGCCTCGCACACCGCAGCGTAGCGCCACCTCTCCAGCACGACCAAGCCGTGCCCCGCGCCTGCCCGGGCGCCCCGCGTCCGCCCAGCGAAGCCCGGCCACTTGATGGAATGCAGGCAGGGAGGCTCGCGCCTGCTCGCCTCCTCCTCCTCCTCCTCCTCCTCCTCCTGCCCCTCCTCCCTCCGCCTCCGTATGCCCCTCATCCTCCTGTTCCTCCTCCTCCTCCTCCTCCTCCTCCTCCTCCTCCTCCTCCTCCAATCAATATTCTTTATTCGAATCTACTCCTACTCCCCCCTTTCCCTGGCCGATAGCCGCCCCATCCGGGACGTCCCATCCGAACCTGCAAAAAACAGCATCTAACCAACATGTTTCGGTTTTCGTTTCAGCATGGACGTCTTGTCGTCCACGTCGGTAATCCCTTGCAGAAAGTAGCACCAAAAGCACACGCACGCGTTCATGCCAAAATCCAGCCGAACATATCGTGTTTGCGACCGTTTCAACATGAACACCATTAAACAAACCTGGCTTTCATCACAAATATCCAGGATTCTTGCCCGCGCGCAATTGCTGAAATCACAGGAAAACCATACGATCCCTGGATTTCGCGAAAAAGCCAGCGATCTCACATCACGCCGCGCGGTGCACTCGCGATGTTCTGTCATGTACCCAAGCGCGCATCCTGTGCAAAAAAATACCCCGCGGGCGACATGCGCGCGCGTCGCCGCGAGCGCATGTCAACATCCTTCCAGAGTCGTCGCCATCATCGGCACCGTCGCTGGCCTTGCCGTCGTTGTCGCCATCGTCGCGGGTCACCGCCCTCCTCATCATGTCGCCACCGCGGTCGACGTCATCATGCCGACGCACATGCCCGAGTCACCGACCTGCACCGAGGTGCCCGCGCGCTGGCGCGGCCTTGGAAACGCGTGAGGCCAGTTCCCATCAGCGAGTGCAATCGTTGCCGCAAGAATTCTGCCATACAGTCGGGGCGTTGACCTAAGGAACCCTAAATAAGGAACGAGGCCCCTTTTTTCCATAAGTTAAACTTCGATTTCCCATCGGAAACCTAAGGAAAACCTGAGGCAAGCTGTGAAACACTCAAGGAACGCGGAGCCCCTCCCCAACCAAAAGGGTTCCTTCTTCAGGGCCCCGACTGTACCAGCTAACCGATCTACGCGCGCGATGCGTCTTGCCAACCAAGTTTTCCTGGGGCTTCCTGGGGCTTCCTGGAGGGGCTCCCGTCTCCTGGGCCTTCCTGGGGCCTCCTGGGGAAGGACTCGCTGTGGAGAAGCTGCACGTGCGGTACGCCAGCAAGTTAGCTGCCGTCCACCACCGACTTCTCCCCAAGCAGCGGCGCGATGCGTCTTGCCAGCCAAGCTTTGATGGGCCTGTTTTCCACCACCACCACCACCATAAGTTGGAGGGGGAGGGGGTCCTCCTCCTCCTCCTCCTCCTCCTCCTCCTCCTCCTCCTCCTCCTCCTCCTCCTCCTCCTCCTCCTCCCTGGGGCTTCCTGGGGCCTCCCGGAGGGGCTCCTGGCGCCTCCCCGGGGGCGCGAGGCTCGGGGCGCGCAGCTCGTGCACGCCCGCCGTCGGGGCAGGGAGGGAAGCGCCGTCGCCGTCGCCGTGGTCGTCGTGGTCGTCGCAATCGTCGTCGCAATCGTCGCAATCGTCGTCGTCGCAATCGTCGCAATCGTCGCAATCGTCGTCGTCGTCGTCGTCGTCGTCGTCGTCGTCGTCGTCGTCGTCGTCGTCGTCGACGTCAACATCAATGTCAACGTCAACGTCAACGTCGTCGTCGTCGTCGTCGTCGTCGTCGTCGTCGTCGTCAGAGAGGCTCGCCCCGAGCCCGCCCTGCTGCGCCAGCTTGCCCGCCGCCTCTGCGAGCCCTGCGCCCAGCCGGCTGGGCAGCAGCTGCTGGCTGGCCGCCGTGAGACTGCGGCCCCCCCCCGCGCTTCGCTCCCAAGCGCCCGCCGCTCCCTCCCCGAGATCCTGCTCCGGGCCCCCGTGAGCCCAGGCACGCCAGACCAGGACATCTGACATCCCTCGGAACACCTCCTCCTCTTCCTCCTCCTCCTCCTCGTCGTCCTCCTCCTCCTCCTCCTTCTCCTCCTCCTCCTTCTCCTCCTGCTCCTGCTCCTCCTCCTCCTCCTCCTCCTCTTCCTCCTGCTCCTCCTCCTCCTCCTGCTCCTCCTCCTCCTCCTCCTCCTCTCCCACTCCTCCGGGACAAAGGCCCGAATCCTGCAGCGCAGAGCAGGCAAGCTGCACTGGACGACAAAGTCTGACACTGCAGAGAAAAAGGCTGCGCAGGAGCAGGGAAAAAAGGAGCGCCGTATACTAGTCGATCCCCTCTCCCTTTATCCCTCCCTGTCGGGGTCCCAGGTCAGGACGCCGCCCCCCCCCCCCGGGGTCCCGTCGGGTCCGGGGCGGGATGGGGGGTTCGCCAACGGCGGCCCCCGGGGAGAGCTTGCCTTCGGGGTCGGCGGCACCAGCCGTACAGGGCAGTTTTTAGTACATACGATTTTTAACATATAGGAATTTTCATACATGATTCATGCACGAATAAGTTTATGCATGAGCTCATCGTTGCTTTTGATACGAAATCCCTGCATTTTAATAGATGATCCGCACGCGGAGCATGTATTAAAACGGCACTGTAAGGCCTTCGCAATATCTGACACCACTGCAGGAAAGGATGCCGTTGCCCCGACCTGCCAAGTGTTCTGGTCGGTCTGCGTCCTGCGTCTCTGGGGGCCTGGCCTGTGTGATGCCGCCCGGAGATCTGGGCGTCGCAGCGTTTTCCGCTCCAGGCATGTTCGCCGAATTTCGGGCGCTGGGACCCTCACAGATCGATCCGGCTCGAAAAGTGCGGCAGAAAGTGGGGGTCCAGGCCTCCATTCATGATCTTGCAGCAAGACACATTCGGTTCCAGGGTCGAATCCCCCCCTGCGAAACTCATTTTTTTCATTTGCCCTGTTTTCTTTTTCTGCAGCGATTTTTGTTTGTTTACCTACCTCGCTTTGCGAAACTGAGTTGGCCGCGTGGTGAGGTTCTCGATTTGCGAACCTCACTGCCTTTGGTTCGTGACCACGTGGGGCGGGAGGGGGGGGGTCCTCCCGGCCTTCCCTTGCTGCTGGCGCTTGGGGGGGGCAAAAATGAAGAAGAAGCCAAGCAAAAACAATTTCTTCATTTTTTGCCCCCCCCCCCCCCCCCCCCTCCCCCAGGCGCCAGCAGCAACGGGGAGGGAAGGGAGGGGCCCTGTCCTCCCACGCTCCCCCCCCCCTCTCCTCGCGCCCCTCTTCCCTCCTTCCCCTCTGTGCCTTGGGAAAAAACGGAGGACAGTACCAGTTTTTGTTCTGATACCGTGCCCAACCAGAAGTAGCATTGCATGAACGTAGCGGCAGAACTGCAACAGTCCTGTAGCTGTCGTAATAATACTCAGGTCGTGCAGTAAATATCATACCCTACAGTGTTTGCTGTAGCAGTCGCAACGTCGTGTTGTAATAGAGGTACTCCATTACTGTAATACTCGAACACAAAAGTATTGCCGCCCAAGTGCGCGCTAGCGGTAGTGCGGTAGGAATCGTGCTGCACTATTCTGGGGCAGTGCTGCCAGTGTAGTAGTGTCACTGTAGAACAATGCTCCAAGTACAGCGCTCGCTAGAATAGTAATCTACTGTTGCCTGCAGCGAATGCACTACAGTACTGTAGTAGGAATGCTCCAATGCCGCACCCCGCGCTGTTGTAGTAGTCTGGTACTGTAATGCTGCAGCGGTGGCGCTGCAACAGTTGTAGCACAGAACTGAAGCAGTCGCGCTCCAGAAGTGCTATTCTAGGACTGTGATAATGGTATTAGAACACCGTGCCCAGCCACAAAAATACTGTAGCAGTGAAGCGGCGGCGCAGTAGTCATCCAATCAGTAGTAGTAGTAGTAGTAGTAGTAGTAGTAGTAGTAGTAGTAGTAGTAGTAGTAGCAGTAGTAGTAGTAGTCGTAGTAGTCGTAGTAGTCGTAGTAGTCGTAGTCGTAGTCGTATCGTAGTAGTCATAAAAAATCGTAGTAGTAGTAGTAGTAGTAGTCGTAGTAGTCGTAGTAGTAGTAGTAGTAGTAGTAGTAGTGTAGAATAATAGTAGTAGTAGTAAATAATAATAGTAGTTTTCGGGGTTTAAAAGGGGGGGGTTCTCGTAGCGTTAGTAGTAGTGGAAGTAAGTAGTAGTAGCAGCAGCAATAGTATAGAAGTAGTAGTAGTAGTCGTAGTAGTAGTTAGTAGTAGTAGTAGTAGTACTAGTAGTTACTAGTATAGTGGTTACTACAAGTCGTAGTACTACGACTTACGACTACTACTACTACTACTACTACTCGTAGTCGTAGTCGTCAGTCGTAGTCGTAGGTCGTAGTAGTCGTAGTAGTAGTAGTGGTGGTGGTGGTGGTAGTAGTAGTAGTAGTAGTAGAGTGGTATAGTAGTAGTAGTAGTAGTGATAGTAGTAGTAGTAGTAGTAGTAGTAGTAGTAGTAGGAGTAGTAGTAGTAGTAGTAGTCGTAGTAGTAGTAGTCGTAGTAGTACTAGTAGTAGTAGTAGTAGTCGTAGTAGTAGTAGTAGTAGTAGTAGTAGTAGTAGTAGTAATAGTAGTAGTAGTAGTAGTAGTAGTAGTAGTAGTAGTAGTAGTAGTACTCAGGTCCGGCAGTAAATATCATACCCTAGTCGCACTGCAGTACAGTAGTAGAAATAATTCACTGCTGTCGTACTCGGATATAGTTAACACCATCGAACTGGAGAGCGTCAGTACTAGTGCTGTAGGAATAATTTCGTACTGTTGTGGAACAGTGGTGCACGAGTGTAACAGTGGCACTGTAGAACCAGTGCTCTAGTACATGAGTCGCAGAAGTAGTATTTGATGATTACCTGCAGTATTGTAATAGGAGTGCTCCACTGCCGCAGCATGGCAAAAAACTGTTGTGGCATCGTCGTAATGTAGTGATGTAGTGGTGACGCTGTAACACTAGTAGTAGACGCTGTAATAGTTGTAATGCAATATTGCAACAGTGAAAAAATATAAATGATACGTTAGCACTGTAGTGGTGTTGCTCTACTATGGGCAGTAGTCGGAATGGAGCATTAACATGGGAATATTCAAGCACGGCCGCCGTGCCCTGGCAGCGTCGTGCCGTGGTAGTACTTGTTAATAGCATTCTACTAAATTCGTAGTAGTGCTCTGGCACAGTAGCAATGGTAACGACGTAGTGGTGGTTGTGGGAACAACACGGTCTTGGAAACATTTAGTAGTGTAGCATCACTCTAATATGGTCGAGCTGTTGTACTAGCAATTGCGGTGTAGGAGTAGTCGTACCCTACTACTGTGATCGTAAAACTGTTGTAGTAAAGAGGTAGTAGTAATACCCTAGATTTGTAATAGTAATTGAAGGTATGAGGTTCCGGCTATGCTTTGGCTGAGGTTCGGTTCAGGCTCAGACCCGGGCTTATCTTAGGCTGAAGCTGAGGCTCAGGCCGAAGCTAGGCTGAGGTTTAGGCTCGGCCTGGGATTGGTTTAGGCTGAGGCTTCCGCCGAAGCTCAAGCTGAGGTTTGGACGAGGCTCAGGCTAGGCTTAGGCTGAAGCGCAGTGTCGGCTGAGGCTGAGGCTTTGGATGAGGTTTGGGTCAGTCGGGCTTAGGCTATGCTTAGGCTGGACTGAAGCTTAGGCTTGCCTGGCTTATGCTGAAGCTTAGGCCTGGCGGGGGCTGAAGTTTAGGTTTAGGCTTGGGCTTGGGCCAGGCTTATGCAACGTTTAGGCTAAAGCTTAGGCAAGGCCGAGGCTGAAGCTTAGGCTCAGGCCAGGCTTAGGCCAGGCTGAAGAAACACAGCCTGTTCTAGATAGAGGTTGAATATGAGACTTAGGCTAGACAAAACTTCGGCTGGAGCTTAAGCAGGGCTAGGCTGAGGCTCAGGCTTTGCTCAGGCTGAAGTTTAAGCGGACGGCGGCGGAAAAAAAGAGAGAGAGGGAGGAGTGGGAGGCAGCCCCGAAAAAAAACATAGCAGGTATACCACGCCGATGCCAACAGCAAGCTGAGGCTGAGTCAGAGGCAAAGGCTGGGCAGAGGCAGAGGCTGAGGCTGAGGCTTCGGTGAGGTTTCGGCTAGATTTTGGCTGGGACTGCTGAGGCCTAGGCTAGCCTTAGGCTGATGTCGGCTGAGGACGGTGAAGAGAGAGAGAGAGAGAGAGAGAAAAAAAAAAAAAAAAAAAAAAAAAAAAAAAAAAAAAAAAAAAAAAAAAAAAAAAAAAAAAAAAGAGAGAGAGAGAGAGAAACAAACAGAGAGAGAGAGAGAAAGAGAGAAAGAAAGAGAGAGAGGAGAGGAGAGGGGAGGCAGCGCCGAGGAAAAACACAGCGGGCATACCGCGCCGATGCCAAAACAAACTGACGACGCGGTCCGCCTCCCACAAAACAAAATCCTTTTAAAACGCAGGGGGGGATTCGAGCATTGAACCGGTACATTCTTCTTTGCGTCGTCGGATCTCAGGGGACGTGGCGCACTGCAGGCGAGAAGAAGGGGAACAAAAAACAAACTTGAAGAAAAGAGGAAACAAGATCAGCGGCACCAGGGTCAACGGCCCTGCTGCAGCTGCGGCGGCACCTGCCAGCTTCTTCCGGCCTGTTTCCCCATCCCCTCTTCCCCCGCGCCCAGTTCCCCCTCCCCCCTGCCCCGTGCCCCCCTATCCTTACTTCTTATGGCCGATAGCAACCCCGCCAACCTAACTGTAAAAAAACAACACAAACCACATTTTTTCTCGCCAGCATGTCGTCGAGTTGCGACAAGTGTAGCAGGAATGTGACGGAATGAACATCGCCTGGGTAACCCTTAGGGGGGGTGTCGCGCCCTACCTAGCAACAAGAACAATATAATGTCAACGTTTTTCTCGACAGCATGGACTTTCTTGTCGTCGACGCTGCGAACAGTGTAGCAGAAATGGGACGCGGCGCACATCCCGCGCGGACGCCTGGCCATCCCTGCGTGGGACCCCCCGCCCTACCTGCTTAAAACAACACCGCGGCGTCGATGTTTTTCTTGCCAACGTGTACTTCCTCCTCGTCGGCGCTGCGGATCGCGTAGCGGGAATGGGACGCCCCGCGAATTCCCAAGAGGCATTCTCCACTTCCTCCTCAGTTTCTCCCCCCCTCCCTTTCTCCATCCCCTCCTCCTCCTCCTCCTCCTCCGCCTCCTCCTCCTCATCCTCCTCCTCCTCCCCCTCCTCCATGTGCGGCAGGGGTGAAACGATTGGCGGTGCAATGCGCGTGGCTGGAATGAGACGCGGCGCACTTCGCGCACTGGACATGCTGTCGCCGACGATGCAACATGAGAGGCCGGAGCGGGGCGCGGCGTACATCGTACGCAATCTTGTTTCTGTCGACGTTGCTCAATGCGCGGCAGGAGTAGGACGCAGCTCATGTCGCGCGCTGAACGTCTAGCCGCCCACGATATAAGATGAGCGACAGGCATCGGACGTGACGCACTTGTTTCTTATGTTGTGAAAGGGCGGGTGGGAGTGGACGGAGCCCTCTGGCTCGTTCGAGCTGGCTAACTTGACCCCTACCCCTTACCCCCCACCCCCTGCCCCCCACCCTCTCCCCCTGCCCCCCGCCCGCTCCTTCGCCGTGCCCATTTTCCCTCGCCCCCTCTCCCTGCCCCCCTCCCCCTCCGCGCGCTCCCCGGCCCGCGTCCGCCCCCTCGCCCCCCCCCTACCCGTTTCGCACGCTCCTCCCTCCCAGGCCCATTCATGCCCCCCCCGTCGGCGCTCCTGGCCTGCGGATCAGACTCGGCTCCCTGGAGGCCGTTGGCGACGTTCCAGGCCCCCCCCCGCAACGCTCTCGGCGAGACGCAGCTGCTGGAACGCTTCTCGAGGCTGGATCACCGCCGAGAACCTACGAGAGTGCCGGGGAGACCTCGAACCTCGATCCCGAAACGTTCCCCCCCTGAGCCTGGTCAGGGGTCAACAACCGATCCCTGGACCTCTCCTGGGGTGCGCTCTGGCCAGAATTCCGATGCGGATCCAGCCGTGGCCGCGAGGGCGCCCCATGAAGAGCAGACACCTCCAAAGAACAACGAAAATGCCCTGCGAGCCTCCATCCGGTCGACCACCCCACCTCGCGCACCAGCCCCCGCACAACAATAACTAAGACAGAGAATCAATCCTCATCATAAATCCTAAGCATCATAATCACACCTCCTCCTCTACTCCTCCTCCTCCGTCCTCGTCCCTCCTTTTTTTTTTCATCCTCCGTCTCTCCTCGGTCCTGTCCTAGTCCTCGTCCTCGCCTCGTCCTCGTCCTCGCCTTGTCCTCGTCGTCCTCCTTCATCCTCCTCCTCATCCCCTCCTCCTACTCATCCTCCGTCCTCGTCCTCCTCATCTCCGTCCTCGTCCTCGTCTGACTTTTTTTCGGGTCCTCGTCCTCGTCATCGTCCTCGTCCTCGTCCTCGTACTCGTCGTCCTCCTCCTCCTCCTCCTCCTCCTCCTCCTCCTCCTCCTCATCCTCCGTCCTCGTCCTCGTCCTCGTCCTCGTCCTCGTCCTCCTCCTTCTCGGCTGCTCTTGGCACCTTGGACGGTTCGCTCCCGGCCCCTTCGGCCTCGGCCTGGCTCCTGGCTCCGAGGTTCCCTGGCGCGCTGGGCCCGCCCACAGACAGAACTCGATCCTGCCGCGCGCCACCGCTGCTGCGGCGCGCCCCTGCGGGCAAGACGCGCAGACAATGCCCGCGGCGGCTTGCATTGCTTTGGACAGGGACGTCGAAAACCCGAGACGCAGAAGACACGAATAGACATCAGACCTCGCCAGAGGCCGCATCCTCATCCACGTCCATGGCGTCTCGGGCTTGCAGGAAACGGGGTCCAAAAATGCGAGACGGAGCGGATACGGGTATCAATTACACCAGAGAAAAAACCCAATCAGTGGATGGTTTTCGCTGGAGAGATCGACCAGGAACCCTGGAGCCCAGGAACCCAAAACCCCCTGAAATCGGAACCAATAACCAAGAACCCGGGAACCCGGAACCGGGAACCCGGAAACCCAACCTGCTACCAAAATCGGCGGGAAACTTTCGCCTAATCTTTAAACTTCCGCTAGCGAGCCTCGGTCAGGAATACGCTTCCCGGCCTACACTTCAGTCGGGCATGTCCCCCTACATGCGGATGTTGGGCGAATGCTAAACAAATGTCCAAAAACATAAATTTAAATACTCGAAGATAGTCAAACAAATCGGCCACAGTCTATTTTTCCGTATTTTTGAATACTCCTCCTACAGGGGGACAGGCCCGACTTAAGCCTACATCTGAGGAGCAATCCGAACACCAGAGTCCCTCGTGAGCCCAAGGCGGCCTTTACTTCAGCGTCTTGTTTCTGGGAGGAGGAAGATCAGGAAGACTGGAGAGGATTAGAAGAAGAAAAAACGCCATAAGCATAAACTTTTGACGCTCCGCGCTCCAGGGAGGGGGGTCCAGCGCGGATCCAAGAAATCCGCGCCGAGCGCCAAACAAAATTATGTTTGTGGCGCTTCTTCTTTTTCTATGGTGAAGGGGCCCTGGAACACACAAATCAATACACACTAATACAAATATTCCCCATAGTTTCCCATATGTTATGGCTTTTCGTCTTCCCCCCCACTTCCCATATTTTCCCATATTTTCTGGGGAATCGACGATTAATTGTGTCTGTGTGTTTGTTCCCCTCCTGATATGGATGAGGCGGAGGAAGAAGGGCCCCCAACCGACAGGGTGGCCAACGCGCTCCAGCCTCCCTGCACGCACAGACGCTCGAACGCCTTCTCTCTTGTCGACAGCGCTCCCCCCTGCTGCTGGTCCCCTCCGCTGCGCTGCTCCTGGCAGCGCCCCCACTCTTAGGTCGGGCATGTCTTCCTACAGGCGGATTTCGGGCGAAAATCGAAACATATGCAAAACAAATACTCGGAAATAGTCACACAGAATCCAATCATTGTCCCCAGACCATTTTTCGACTGCTTTGGAATGTTCCTCCTGGACAAGGACAGGCCCGACTTCACCCCGCTCCCGGGCGCCTGAGGAACAACCGGCGCGCTTCTGATGCGAGCTCCTCGGCCGGGGGCACAGGCGCCGTTGAGGGAGAGGCCAGGAAAAAAGGGGGTCAAAGATCAGCAGGTCCTCCGCGCGACAGCCAATCTCCCGAGCACGCCCGACTCGACGCGGTGGGAGGCCCGAGGCAGCAAATGAGGAACCGATCTCTGGCGCGGATGTCTTAAAAAGCTTGTTCCGATGAGCAATCTCCGGGGACGGCCTGCAACTGTAACTGTCTCATATGACTGCGATTGTCTCCAAACCTTGTGCGAATTGCCTGGGGGTGTGAAGCAACTCCAAACGGTGTCGCGCGTTTCGTGTTACATACGAATCGAAAGTTGTGTGTGTGTGTGTGTCTGTGTGTGTGCGTGTGTGGCCAGGGCCACGCCGCCTGAAGGCACGTGCCAACCGACAACGGGCTGATCAAAGGAGGCACGAGCAGTGGCTCGAGACCTCGGAGCTACACGCTCCGCGCTAACAAGCGAACGCCACAGG
>CAUYUJ010003611.1:50901-63401 GCA_963575745.1 Prorocentrum cordatum
AGGAGGAAGAGGAAGAGGAGGAGGAGGCGGAGGAGGAGCAGGAGGAGGCGGAAAAGGAGTAGAAGGAGAAGGAGGAGGGGGAGGAGGGGGAGAAAGAGGAGGAGGGGAGGAGGTGGAGGAGGAGGAGGAGGAGGAGGAGGAGGAGGAGCAGCAGGAGGCCCTCGGCGAGGCGCAGCTGCTGGAGAGCACCCCGAGGCCGGAAGATCGCCGGGAATCGATGCGACGCTCTCAAGCCTCGAGCCCAATCAAAGGAACCCTAACCCTCTGGGATGGGATCTAAGCCAGAAGGGCCGAAAACACATTAGAGATAGGAATATGTTCTGCAGATGCATCGAACCAAGCCGTCCAGATCTGTGATCCCTCATGCAAAGACTGGAACCTAAGTGAGGCCACGTCTTCACATTATCAGGATTAAGGATCCTGTTGCTCTCCAAGAAATGAACCTGGCCCCCCAGACACCCGACGTCATGATTTTTGCACAACTTCGACCCCCAGAGGTCTGGACCCTTTCCCCGGGGCCGGCTTTCCTCCCGAATCGAATTTTTCGACGGGCCCGAGGCCCGGCGAGGGCCCCCAGAGGCCAAAACCAACGACAGACTCCCCGTCATGCCTTTTTCATGGCGCGAGAGGGTCTGGAAATCTGGCCCTCCTCCGAACCTTGGAGCCTCCCACTAAGGGCGGCCCACCCGGGCAGGTGGCGGCCGCCGCGCAGCAGATCTCGCGGCGGCCGGCGCGAGCTTGCCGCGGGCGGGCGAGAGGCGCACAACGGCGAGACGGGCACGGGAGCGAGACGAGCACTGTCTTTGGGCGCCCTCCTCCCGCCTCTCGCTTTTCCCGATGGGCCTGTTTCCACCACCACCACCATGAGTTGGAGGGGGGAAGGACGAGGAGGACGAGGAGGAGGATGACGAGAAGGATGAGGATGAAGAGATGGACGAGGAGGAGGAGGAGGAGGAGGAGGAGGAGGAGGAGGACTCCGTCCCCCTCCAACTTATGTTCGTGGTGGTGGAAAACAGGCCCATCATTTCCCCTCCGTTGGCGGCGCGCGCAAGGGGGTACGAGTAACTTTCCAGGGCTGCCCCTGCATCCCTGCGGGGCGAGGGATTTGTCCATATCCACCGCCTGGGAACCGGCGTCCTGTTGCCTCAGCGGGCGGTGGATATGGATAAAGTTTGGCCCCCGGGTGCCCGAATAAGTCTATATCCACCGCCTGCCGATGCCCCCGAAATTGATCCTCCAAGCCGCGGTCATGTATACAATATCGCCTCGGAATCCTTGCACCTTCGGCCCATCCTCGGCGACTGTCGCTGGCCAGCCCCGTTCGGAGACGCAGACATGGCCTTCCGAGGCCCTTGCACTCTTACAGCGCGTCCTCATCATACTGGTTGACTGCAGGGGGAGGGGGGAAGCCTCGTGGAAGGAGGCTGCCTCTTCCGCGCCTTCTGAGAAGCACGGATGCTCCTAAGGAGCCTTCCCCATCCCCCTGCCCTCCTGTGCGCGTGGCCGATTTCCCCCTCCCCCTAGCTAAGCCTTGCCTCCTCCCAGCTAAGCCTTGCCTCCTCATCATACCGGTTGACTGCAGGGGGAGGGGGGGAAGCTGCTTGGAAGGAGGCTGCCTCTTCCGCGCCTTCTGCGAAGCAGGGGGCGCTTCTGAGGAGCCTGCCCCCGTCCCCCTGCCCCCTCGGTGCGCGTGGCCGCTGCTTTCCCCCTCCCCCCAGCTACGCCTTGCCTCCTCCGCGCGGTGATGACCTCGGCTGCCCAGGTACGAAGCTCGGCTCGATTCGACTCGGAGCGTCCCATTGCCGCTCCCTGCGCTCCCCCCCCCCCCTCGACGGCTCGACTCGCCGGGGATCTGGGATCTTTCCTTTGTCGACTTGCGACCCTCGGGCGCCGCACGCGTCAGGAGCCCCTGACCATCGCGAATCGGCCACGGCCAACATTGACCATGACCAAGACAGGCGTCGAAAAGAACCCGCGACACCGTGGTCCTGGTCATCGTGGTTCGTCCATCGACTTCGATCCTCGCGATTCAGCAGTGACGAGCCGGGCGCGCGCGCCGCTCGCGCGCGCGCGCGTCAGAACCCCCAAAGGTCGACCCCTTCAAGGGGACCAACTTGTCATCCGGGTTGTTTTGGAAGGTCTCGGGGAAGGGGGGACGGCCCCGAGAAGCCGAGGACCGCCCAGAACCTCCCGACGCGCTCTCGTTCCACGACGCGAGGGGGACCGGGTTGCACTTCTTTGCTCTCACTTCGGTCACTGTGGAATGGAATGGGCAAGGTTCCGCCATGTTGCCGCCTGCCGCCTCGTTGCCGTCCCGTGCGCTGGGCGGTTCTTGCGAACCTTCGCCACACTGCCGCCCGTCACCGCCTCGGTGCCGCCTCCATCTCGCACCACGTATGCACCACGTGGCTGGCACCACATAGCTGGCACCGCATAAGAAGTCTTTAGCTTGGCCCTCCCCCGCCCTGGAGCTCTCTGCGGTCAACAAACTGACCCTCCCTCCTCCCTCCGTCCTCCTCCTCCTCCTCCTCTTCCTCCTCCCCTTGCTAGGGTCAAGAAGCTTTCTTGCAAGCACTGGCGAGGCATAAATTAATGACACCCCCGTTACCTGAGCTGAGAGGAGGAGGGGGAGGAAGAGAGGAGGAGGAGGAGGAGGAGGAGGAGGAGGAGGAGGAGGAGGAGGAGGAGGAGGAGGAGGAAGGAGGAGGAGGAGGAGGAGGGAGGGAAGAGGAGGATGAAGGAGGAGGAGGACGAGGGAGGAGAGGAGGAGGAGGAGGAGGAGGAGGAGCGGAGGAGGAGGAGGGAGGAGGAGGAGGAGGAGGAGGAGGAGGAGGAGAAGGTGGAGGAGGAGGAGGGGTGGAGATGGAGGAGGAAGAAGAGCAGGGGGCAGGAGGAGGAGGAGAAGGAGGAGGAGGACGAGAAGGAGGAGGAGGAGAAGGATGAGGAGGAAGTAGTTTCCCACTAATGCGCGCCGTGCTGAATAATGGTGGACAGTAATTTCTCCCATTGGACAATGCCTCCTGGGCTACCCTCCACGCGAAAGGAATGTCGAGCTTGTTCGTAAGAAGGCTTGCAATATGAATCGATGCATCGGAGCAGGACGGGAAGGAGGAAGAGGAGGAGAAGGAGAAGGTGGAGGAGGAGGAGCAGGAGAAGCAGGACGAGGAGGAAGTAAGGAGAAAGAGGATAATGAGGAGGAGGAGGAGGAGAAGGAGGGGGGAGGAGGAGCAGGAGAAGGACGAGGAAGAGGAGGAGGAGGAGGAGGAGGAATTATTGTCTCACCAATGAGCGCCGTGCTGAATAATGGTGGCCGGTTATTTCTCCCATCGGGCATTGCCTCCCGGGCTACCCTCCAAGCGAAAGGAATGGAATTTCGAGCTTTTGTCGTAGGAAGGCTTGCAATGATAATCGATGCATCGGAGCAGGTTGGGAAGGAGGAAGAGGAGGGGAAGGAGAAGTTGGAGGAGGAGGAGGAGGAGAAACTAGGGAGGAGGAGGAGGAGGAGGAGGAGGAGAAGGAGGGGGGAGGGGGAGGAGGAGAAGGATGAGGAGGAGGAGGGAGAATTTTCCCACTAATGCGCGCCGTGCTGAATAATGGTGGACGGTACCATCGGACAATGCCTCCTGGGCTACCCTTCACGCGAAAGGAATTTCGAGCTTGTTCGTAGGAAGGATTGCAATAATAATCGAAGTATCGGAGGAGGAGGAGGACGAGGAACAGAGCTCCTTGGCATGTACTTCGTCAGAGTGTTGTGAGCCCTTGAGCTTTCAGAGTGAGAGTTTCAGAGCAATGAGCCTTTGAGAAAGTTCTCGAGCAATAATTTTCAGAGCAATGAGTTTCAGAGCAATGAGTTTCAGAGCAATGGGCTTCAGAGCAATGATAATCAAAGCAATGAGTTTCAGAGAAATGAGTTTCAGAGCAATGAGCCTTGCAGAGCAGTGAGAGTTTCAGAGCAATGAGTTTTAGATCAATGAGCCTTTGAGAGTTTCAGAGCAATGAGCCGTTGAGGAAGTTCTCCAGCAATGAGTTTCTAGGCATTGAGTTTCATAGCAAAGAGTTTCAGAGCAATGAGCTTCAGAGCAATGAGTTTCAGAGCAGTGAGAGTTTCAGAACAATGAGTTTCAGATAATTCAGTCTTTGAGAGCTTCAGAGCATCCTCCTTCTCCTCCTCCTCCTCCTCCTCCTTCTCCCCCTCCTCCTCCTCTTCCTCCTCGTCGTCGTCGCCGGTGTTGTCGTCAACGGCGGCGGCGGGAAACACATAATTAGTTTCCGTTGTTGTCGGGGCCCCAGTCCGTCAATCAGATCGCCAGAAAATATTGAGTTTCCCACTGTTGCGTTGTTTAAAATACTCTTCGGGACCTACTTCTTGAGATCCGCGCGTCGAGTGTCGAAGCCGGAGTCGGCACGGCACGAACCAGCGATCGGGGGCGCGCAAACTTGGATATTAGCGATCCATGGATTTGGCGCGCGGTCGCCAAATCCATGGATCGGGGGAAGTGCCCTCCCAAAAATGCCGCCGGTGCCGCCTCGTTCGGCGGCGACTCCGCGGTTCCCCATGGACACGGGACCCGTCGCTAATCCACGCCCCCTTGGTACATGTTTGCGATCGCCTGATGCGAGCATCTGTCGAACTTTTGGAGTCCCGGAACAATGGGGTGACAGACCGCGCGGTAACCTCGAAATCCCCCAAGACCTCACCGCACGGCCCGTCGACGCACGGTTCTGGGATCTCGGCTGCCCCACCCGAGTCCCCAAGCCGTGCGGCGACCCCGAGTCCCCACCGACTCGGCACACGGTGTGGTCACCGCCCCCGTTTGGGAACCCCCGAGAACTGCTAAGAACACCGATCCTGGCCAGGATCACCCTGGGCCCAGGATCGGTGTATACGCCCTCCTGCCTTGCGCAAGAAGGCATATACACCGATCCTGGGCCCAGGGTGATCCTGGGCCAGGATCGGTGTTGGTGTATAGTTGGTGCCCTCCGAACTGCGACCCTCCCGATCCCCCGGGGACGCCAGGGACGGGAGCCGGGCGCGCGCGCCCGTCAGAAGTCCCGGAACAGCTGCTGCTGCTCCTCCGTGAGGCCGCCCGCGGCGCGGGCCTTGGCCGCCTCTCGGGGCAGGCGGCCAGCGGCGGAGTCGGGCGCCGCCGCCGCCGCCGTCGCCGCGTCGTCGTAGTCGTTGTCGTCGTCCGTCGTCGTCGGTCGTCGTCGTCCGTCGTCGTCGTCGTCGTCGTCCGTCCGTCGTCGTCGTCGTCGTCGTCGTCGTCGTCGTCGTCGTCGTCGTCGTCGTCGTCGTCGTCGTCGTCGTCGTCGTCGTCGTCGTCGTTGCCGCCGTCCTCGTCGGCCTCCCGCTCGGGGGCGCCGCCGGGCGCTGGCGCGGCGCCGCCGCAAGCGCTTGGCAGGAAGGGCGAGGGGCACCTGCACCGAGGACGGGCCGCGGGGGAGCGCAGGGGCACCTCCTCCTCCTCCTCCTCCTCCTCCTCCTCCTCCCTCGGGGGGCCCCAGGGGCAGCCCAGGGCAGAAGGCAGACATTGTCCCGAGGATTCTTCGAGGTGGCCCCGGAGAGATCCCCGACAGGCTGGCTTGTTCCGTGCGTGCTTCCTCGATTCTGGCTGGCTCCCAAGGGCAAGCCACGACACGGTGTTCTCGTCGGCTCCCCGAGGTGTTCGGACGTTGTCCCTGGATCACCCCGAACGGCCCCCAGGGGCAGCCCAGAGCAGACATCAATGGTTGCATTTTTACCTAACAGCTTTTGCTGATAGGTTTCCAGTGGGGTCAAAAGAGAACATCTGGACTCCACAGGGGGGTCTGGGCGGGTGCCGGGGGGGAGAACCGGGAATCGCTTTTCGCCAACAGTCACACACTTCGTGCTCTTCGACCTCCCAGAACTCCATTCCCGGGCCACATTCAGTCTGGAGAACCGGGAACAGAGCCGGGCTCGCTCTTCGCAAACAGTCACACACTTCGTGCTCTTCGACCTCCCAGAACTCCACTCCCGGGCTACATTCTGGAGGACCGGGAACAAAGCCGGGCTCGTTTTTCGTCAACAGTCACACACTTCGTGCTCTTCGACCTCCCAGAACTCCATTCCCGGGCCCGGAACCAACTGTAAGCCACTTCGTGCTCTTCGAGTTCCCAGAACTCCATTCCCGGGCCACATTTTGGATGCCCGGAGCCAACTGTAGGCCACTTCGTGCTCTTCGATTTCCCAGAACTCCATTCCCGGGCCACATTTTGGATGCCCGGAGCCAACTGTAGGCCACTTCGTGCTCTTCAAGTTCCCAGAACTCCATTCCTGGGCATGATTTTGAATGCCCGGAGCCAACTGTAGGCCACTTCGTGTTCTTCTAGTTCCCAGAACTCCATTCCTGGGCCACATTTTGAATGCTGAGGCAGGCTGATGCTGCGGCCGAGGCAGGCTGAGGCTGAGGCAGGCTGAGGCTGAGGCCGAGGCTGAAGGCAGACTGAGGCTGAGGCTGAAGCAGACTGAGGCTGAGGCTGAGGCAGGCTGAGGCTGAGGCTGAAGCAGGCTGATGCTGAGGCAGGCTGAGGCTGAGGCTGAGGCTGATGCAGGCTGAGGCTGAGGCAGGCTGAGGCTGAGGCCGAGGCTGAAGGCAGACTGAGGCTGAGGCTGAAGCAGGCTGAGGCTGAGGCTGAGGCAGGCTGAGGCTGAGGCAGGCTGAGGCTGAGGCTGAGGCAGGCTGAGGCTGAGGCTGTGACTGCGACTGCCGTTGCCGCTGCGACTGTCATCGCGAATGCGACTACGCCTGCGAGAACAGCAGAATTCTACAACTGGATTTTCATCTGAATCGTAAGGGGAATGCTTTCAGATATGCTTCTACATATCGCTGTTAGGTTGCTTTGCCGGGATAATCAACGATTTTGCCCCCCCCCTCACACACACACACACACACACGCACTTTTTAACGGCGGCGGTTAGGCAGAGTCACTGCGCTGGCGAGGGAGCGAAGCGGGGCAGCCGTTAAGCGAAATGTGCCACCATGCAAGAGGGGAAGAGAAGACGACGAAGCGACGGCCGAGAGGAGGACCCCCCCCCCACAAACACACACACACACACACACGTCTCCGACGAGGTGGTGTTTTCAATCCCTCGGTTTTTACCTAACAGCTTTTGCTGATAGGTTTCGAGTGGTGTCAAAAGAGAGCATCATGACTCCTCAGGGGGGTCTGGGCGGGTGCCGGGGAGGAGAACCGGGAACAGAACCGGGCTCGTTTTAAGGCTCGTTTTAAGCCAACAGTCACACACTTCGTGCTCTTCGACCTCCCAGAACTCCATTCCCGGGCCACATTTTGAATAACCGGAGCCAACTGTAGGCCACTTCGTGCTCTTCGACTTCCCAGAACTCCATTCCCGGGCCACATTTTGGATGCCTGGAGCCAACTGTAGGCCACTTCGTGCTTTTCGACTTCCCAGAACTCAATTCCCGGGCAACATTTTGGATGCCCGGAGCCAACTGTAGGCCACTTCGTGCTCTTCGAGTTCCCAGAACTCCATTCCTGGGCATGATTTTGAATGCCCGGAGCCAACTGTAGGCCACTTCGTGTTCTTCGAGTTCCCAGAACTCCGTTCCCGGGCCACATTTTGAATGCTGAGGCAGGCTGATGCTGAGGCTGAGGCAGGCTGAGGATGAGGCAGGCTGAGGCTGAGGCCGAGGCTGAAGGCAGACTGAGGCTGAGGCTGAAGCAGGCTGAGGCTGAGGCTGAGGCAGGCTGAGGCTGAGGCTGAGGCAGGCTGATGCTGAGGCAGGCTGAGGCTGAGGCTGAGGCTGATGCAGGCTGAGGCTGAGGCAGGCTGAGGCTGAGGCCGAGGCTGAAGGCAGACTGAGGCTGAGGCTGAAGCAGGCTGAGGCTGAGGCTGAGGCAGGCTGAGGCTGAGGCAGGCTGAGGCTGAGGCTGAGGCAGGCTGAGGCTGAGGCTGCGACTGTGACTGCCGTTGCCACTGCGACTGTCATCGCGAATGCGACTACGACTGCGAGAACAGCAGAATTCTACAACTGGATTCTCATCTGAATCTTAAGGGGAATGCTTCCAGATATGCTCCTACACATCGCTGTTAGGTTGCTTTGCCGGGATAATTTCTACCTTTGCGGCCGCTTCTCTGGCATAGCGCAGGCTGGCCCCTCGTGGCAGCATACGCCCACGATATGAGTTTCGCCGTCGGATCCTAAAAGAATGGACGTTTCGTCAGTTCCCGGAGGTTCTCCAGTCTCGGGACGCTTCTCAGCGGCTGTGCCTCGTCGAGGGCCTTCTGGGGGAGCCCGGATCGTCCCGAGAGGCCGCCGGAGGCCCGGTCCGGGCCCGAAAACCACTCCGACTGCGAGGAAAATGGGCCCCGGAGAAGGGGTCGGGACCTCTGGGGTCGCGGATTGGAGGCATCGTATCAGCAGGTTGCAGGGCAGACGACCCCCAGGGGCAGCCGAGAGCCAAAGTCGCTGGCCAGTGCTGAGGGTTTTCGTCGGTCTGGGGCCTCCTCGCGGTCTCCGACACCCCGGGGCGCCGCCGTGGGCCTCCCAGGTCGCGGCACGTGGGCGGAAGAGGCCCCCCCAGGGAGCGTCCCAAGACGGGCCCCGAGAGAACCCCGCGACGGTCCCGAGAGGGCCGCGGGACGCCCCAAGAGGACCCCAAGAGTAGACGAGCGCGTTCCACTACTCGCCCAGCAGCCACTCGCAAGTGGCCTGGAACCGCCCCCAGGGCATCCACGACACAATACATCCAGGCAGACAATATGTTCTGGGGAAGCTTGCCGAGCAGGCACTTTCGTGGGCAGTGCTTATATCCATATCCAGAGCGTCGTGGACTTTTTGGGAAGAGGTGCCGCAACGCCGAGGCGCACTGGATATGGATAAAATCAAGCCTCTTGGGGCCAGATTTTTATCCACATCCCGTGCGTCTACGGCTTCTGGGGAAGAGAGCCCAAGAATCCAAGACGCACTGGATGTGGATATCACTATTGCCCGCAACTCTGCGAGCAGTGGAACGCGCTCGGCGAGAAGGGGGGCGCCCAGAGCGCGCCCGAAGATGGCCTCGGCCGGCCCCCGCGGCATAGCCCCGTGCGCGGCGGCCACGGCCCTCGGCTGCACGCGGGAGCGGCCCCTGTGCGCGAGCGGCCTCTCCGCGGCCCCGCGCAAGCGCGGGGCTCGGCCCCCGGGCGCGCGCTCCCCCCCCCCCCCCGAGGATGCCGCGCGCCCGAGGCCACTCCCGCGAAGGGTCGCTCTCGCGCGCACGCCGGCACGCCCCCGCGCCGCCTCGAGGCGGCGCCCCCCCAGGTGCGCTTCGCGCCCCGGGGCTTCCGAGGGCTCCCAACTTCGCGCGCTTCGCGCTGCGCGGAGCGCGAGGTGCGACTCACTCTGCGCCCTCGCGCCGCCTCTCCCAGGGGAGGGGAGGAAGAGTGGGAGGAACCGGAGCCGAACCGCGAAGCGCGAATGACTTCGCGCCCTCGAGGGCGCCCCTGGCTTCGGTGCTGGGGCCGCCCCCGCGTGCTACGCCCGGGGCCTGCCGAGGTCAGCCTGGGCATGCCTCTGGGAGCGGTCTCTGCGCGCAGCGCCCCGGGCTTGCCACCTCCGCTGGAGAAGGTCGCCCCAGTCCACGGAGGAGAACCACGGGTGGCTCCGGACGCGCTGGCTCCCGTCCGCGCCGCTGCCCAGGCGCAGCGTCGGGTCCTTGATCAGGAGCAGGTAAACGAAGCTCTTGGTCACGCTCCCGAAGAACGGGGGGCACTGCGGATCGCGCTCGAGCACCTTCTTGCGAGTCTCCCTAGCGGAGCGCCCCATGAAGGGAGTCCTGAACGAGAGCATTTCGAAGATGAGGATACCAAGCGCCCACCAGTCCACACACTTGCCGTGGCCGATCTGGGACAATACTTCTGGCGCCATATACTCTACGGTCCCGCAAAGTGTATACGTTGATGTCTTGACCACTTTAGCTAAGCCGAAGTCGATGATCTTCGCGTGGCCAAGTTGGTCGATAACCACGTTCTCTGGCTTAAGGTCACGATAGGCGATGTCCAAGCTGTGAATCCGCCATCGTGTCAGCGGCACGTTCCAGCGCTTTAGAATGCTTGTCTGTTTTCTAGTGAGGTGCTTGTTAAACATAAATGTTTCTAGGGCCGCTGCTCCCCCCCCCAACCCGTACTGACGGCCCATCTCAAAGAATCCCCCTCCGCCAGAGTCTGCTCCGATGCCATGTTTAGCTTCCGTTCGGCCACGAAAAGCCTATAGACCGTTCGAAGACGGCTGCAAGACACCAGAAGATCGCCGACTGATAACCCTTAGAGGTCCCAAAGGCTACATTACATCTCACAGATATGCCCTATGAGGCCTCAAGAAGCCTCGAGGAGACGCCCGATAAGGCCTCCAGCGAGGCCCTCGAGTGTGTTTTTCGTTGAGGAAACTTGAATCCAAAACGTCCGTGACGTGGGGGGGGGCCCTCCCCAACAACGGTACCGAACGTGCGCGTGGGTGGTGCCGGCTTCCCCTCAGGCATGGCGCCATGCTCACGGGCGGGCTGTGGTGCTGGGAGACATGCTTCGGTGCTCACAAGCATGCTGTGGCGCTCGCACGCATCTGGAGATGCGGTGTGCTGCTGCTGCTGCTCCTGCTGCTTCTGCTGCTCCTGTTGCTGATCAGGTGCTCCTCCTGCTCCTCCACCAGTGTTCCTCCTCCTCCTCCTTCTCCTCCTCCTCCTCCTCTTCCTCCTCCTCTTCCTCCTCCTCCCCCTCCTCCTCCCGTGCACTTCCCGCTGGTCCTCCTGCTGCTCCTCCCGCTGTTCCGCCTGTCCTCCTGCTGCTGCTGCTCCTGCTGCTCCTCGTCCTGCTCCTCCTGCTCCTCCTGTTGCTGCTCTTGCTGATGTCTGGCTGCTCCTCCTGCTGCTCTTGCTGCTGTTCCTCCCCGCCTCGCCGTCCGCGGCCGTGGCGGACCCGGCGGCTCTGCCGGGAGCCTCCCGCAGCCTGACCGTCCCGCCGGGCGGGCCCAGCCCCGGGCCAGCCTCCCGTTGAAGCAGGCCTGCTGCTGCTGCTGCTCCCCCCTTCTCCTGCTGCTCCTGCCTGCTCCTGCTGCTCCTCCTGCTGGTCCTCTGGCCGCCACTTCTGCCGCTCCTCCTGTTGCTCCTCCGGCTGCTCTTCTCTCTGCTGCTCCTCCTGCTGATCCTCCCGCTGCTCCTCGTGATGTTCTTGTCCTGCTCCTTCTGCAGCTGCTCCTGCTGGTCCTGCTGGTCCTTCTCCTACTGCTCCTCTTGCTGCTCCTTTCTTCTTATGCTGCTGCTCTGGTTGCTCATCTGGCTGCTACTCCTGCTGCTCCTCTCCCTGTTGCGGTTCCTCCTGATGTTCTTGCTCCTCTGGTGTTCACTCTGCTCATGATCCTCCTCCTGGTGCTCCTCCCCTCTGCTCCTCCCGATGCTGCTGTGCTCTTCCTCCAGTGCTCCACCTGCCGTTTCATCTGCTACTCCTGCTTTCTGTTCAGGAGCTCCTCGCCCCTGCTATTCATGCTCCTTCTCTTGCTGCGCCTCCTGCTACGCTGGTTTCCTCCTGCTGTTCCTCTTGCTGTGCCTCCCAAGTAGTGCGCTGCTTGCCGCTCCTTTCGCTGTTCCTCCTGCTGCTACTCCACTTGCTCCTGCCGCTCCTCATGATGTCCATCCTGTTCTCATGCTGTTCCTCCAGCTCCTACTGTTCATCCTGCTGCTGATCCTCCTGCTGCTATCACAATTCCTGCAACAACAACTACTACGACGACTACGACTACTGCTTCTGCTGCTCCTTCTACTGCTGGTAGTTTTCGCCGACCCCTTGGGGTTCATCGGCGTGTGAGATGTTTCCCCTCCCCAAACCCCACCCCTGGGAGCCCGGTCCGGTCGATTTGGAGGGGGGGGGGGGTCCGGGCAAATCCCCCGATTCCCCTGATTCCCCCGGGGGGGTCATCCGCTCCCGAAAATCCTGCAAGGACTCCTCCGGTGGCCTCGAAATGGCCCCGGGACGCCAAACGAGCGCTCCAAGACGCCCAAGGTGGCCCAAAGACGGGCTACGAGGCCTCCTAGACGGCACAAGAGGTCCCCACGAGGCCCCAAGAGGCCTCCAAGATGCGTCCCAAGAGGGTCCCTAGACGCAGAAAGTTGCCCATTCCTTCCGTTAAACGTACATTTTTCACAAGTTCGCCTTCTGGGTTTTCCGATGCTCCAAGACGGCCCAAGAGGCCCCTAAGACCGCCCCAAGACGGCCCAAGAAGCCCCCAAGAGGGCCCCAAAATAGCCCAAGAGGGCCCCAAGACGGGCCAACAGGCGTCCAAGACGGCCCAAGAGGGCCCCGAAAACGGACCCAAGAGCGCTCCAGGAGCGCTCCGAGTGGCCTCCAAGAGAGCTCAATATGATCCCAGATGGTCCAAGAGCGATCAAAGACACCGAAGACTCCAGACGGCCCAAGATGCCCCCAAGAGGCCCCAAGAGGCGTCCAAGATGCGCCCCAAGAGGGCCTCTAGACGCAAACAGTTGGC
>CAUYUJ010003611.1:73401-77560 GCA_963575745.1 Prorocentrum cordatum
ATTTGCATCCACGTGCGCGTGGCGTCCCCGCTGCGCTGCCGAAAGAAAAACGGTTTCAACGGTAGCGCTCACGGCCGCGGAGCCTCGTCGCGCGGACCTCCGACCTGGACTTCGCCCTGAGCTGGCCCAGGTAGGACGAGTTGAGCACACCGCGCGCCCATCGCAGAGTGCGGCCCATCCCTGGCCAGACACGGCACCCGCCCGCCAAAAATGGCTGGCCACCGCAGCCTGAGCCGTGTCGCCCAGGGGAGGTGCAGGAGGATGATCCTGGATCGACCGCCATCATCACGTGAACCTGTGATATGATCTCAATGCCAATCCAATGCAGCCAACATCTTCTTACACGTCGTTCATTTCTAATCGTGCTCTTCTTCTAATTGTGCTCGATTCTAACTGTTCCTGGCCCCCTCGTGTCCAGGAAGAGGCCCAGGATAGAACAATTAGAAATGAAAGGATCTTGGCCCCCAAGAAATCAAAGACCTTTCGAAGAATTCGAAATGAGCCACGTGTAATCCCATTGAGGACAACCTGTCTGCGCGCCGCTGGCAAGCTTGGCCGGTAAGGCTTCGGGCTGCGCGCGGACAGCCTCCCCCCCCCCCCCCCGGCAGTTGCGCGAGGGCGCCCCAGGGGCACCGCCGGAGGCGGCGCCAGGGTGCCGAGACCGCCCTGGGCAACTCGGGGATCCCTCCTCCTCCTCCTCCTCCTCCTCCTCCTCCTCCCCTCCCCCTCCTCCTCCTCTCCTGCTCCCCCTCCTCCCCTCCCCCTCCTCCCTCCATCCCCCTCCTCCTCCTCCTCCTCCTCCTCCTCCTCCTCCTCCTCCTCCTCCTCCTCCTCCTCCTCCTCTGTTGAGGTCACATGGGGCTACCTGGGGGAGCCTCTTGAGGCTAGCTGGGACAACCTGGGGGGGGGGGGGCTGTCTGTGAGCAGCCCGCAACCTCTGCCCCGCAATCGTTCGGCCGAGCTTCTCCAGAGAGGCCTGGGGCCGGCTTCCAGGCGAGACCCCTGGCCAGGCGCAGTGCCTGGGCCCGTGCGCGCAGCCTCGTGCACGCGGGGGCAGTGCGAGGGGGGAGGAGGATGAGGGAAAGGGAGGGGCAGGGAGGGAGGGAGGGAGGAACGAGGAGGAACGAGGGAGGGAGGGAGGGAGGGAGGGAGGGAGGGGAGGGGCAGGGAGGGAAAGGGAGGGGAGGGGCAGGGAGGGGAGGGAGGGAGGGAGGGAAGGGCAGGGAGGAAAAGGGAGGGGCAGGGATGGAGGAACGAGGAGGGAGGGAGGAACGAGGAGGAAGGAGGAGGTGGATCAGTGTAAACCCAAGGGGCAAGCAATGTTGCAAACAACCGTCCTCGAAGCTTCCTCCTCGTAGGCCCCTACAAGAATGCATCTTCATTGCGGGAAGTGCATCATTAGAAGACAACCGTTTGATCATCTTCAATCGTGCCCAAACACCATTCCTAGGACATCAACGCCGCGAATCAACGTGGCTGTTGCGTTCTGACAATCCTTAGTCTTGCCAGAACACCGTTCTTGCGTCTTCAGTACAGCGAATCAACGTGACTGTTGCGTCCTGACGCTCCTACATCGTGCTAGAACGCCGTCCTTGGGACTTGAACCATACGAATATATGAAACTGCTGCAACCGTTTAAGATTACAGGTGCATGTACGCTACGTGAACGCGAGAAACGTAATTCGAAAAAGAAACGCCCACTATCCCTGAAACTGCTGTAAACGTTTAGTGCAACTGCGCGCGGCGCCAAGGCTAGAACAGCATTTTGAAACCCAGCCGCCGTCCATCCTTGAACAATTGCTGCGAACTGTTAAGACGAATGCTCGCAGCGCTCAGGCGGAAACCACATGTTGAAAAGGAGCCACCCTGCATCCGCGAAGCTGCTCTAAACTCTTGAGACAACTGCGCGCGGCGCTGGCGTGAAAGCCAGATGCTGATGACCACCCGCCTTCCATGTGTGAAGCTTCTGCGGACTTTGAGGCAACAACAAGCCACACTCTGAAAATCTGCCGCCCTCCATCAGAGAAGCTGCTGCAAAGTTTCACAAAGCATTTTGAGACGAAAGGGGAGCTAAGACGAAAACCATTCACGAAGCATTCCGAAGCTTCCGAGGCATTCACGAATCTTCCGAAGCGGGGAGCTAAGACGAAAACCACATTTTGAGAACCACCCGCCCTCCATCCACGCAGCGGCCGCACACTTTCTGAACGAATGCGCACGGCGCCAAGGCGAGAGCAGCATTTTGAACACGACCCTCCATCCGTGAAGCTGTTACACACACACACACACACACACACGCGGTCAGGAAGCATCATGCGACACGCCCGGCCCGCCATGCCGACATGTCGAAGGGTGCGACAGGGAGGAGGTCTGTATCAGGGAATGGGAGAGGAGGAGGAGGAGGAGGAGGAGGAGGAGGAGGAGGAGGAGGAGAAAGAGGAGGAGGAGGAGGAGGATTGAGGAGGAGAAGGATTGAGGAGGAGGATGAGAAGGAGGAGGAAAAGGAGGTCTGGGTGCGGCGGGCTCGTTGTGTGAGGACCCAACTATTGGTTCTTGGCACCGCGTGGGTCGACAGCGAACTTTGTTCGACATGCGTCGAGTCCAGGCCACTGGCGGCGCTCAACCTTGAACGGACCCGCTGGAGTCGCGGCCACGCCGACGCGACGCGAACCAGGGTGCGAGCAGGGCCCAGCAACGCTGAATTTGTAAATCGCAGAATCGTCACGTGCGCCGAATCGGATCGGCAGTACCAGGGTGCACAACAACGTCAAGCGAACATCGGGCCTGGGGAAACCGCAAGGTACCCATACCGCTACTCCCCGAACCACTGCCGGGGTGCGTTCTGACCAGGACTTCGAAGCCAATCCAGCCGTGACGACGAGGGCATCCCAGGAGGCCCAGAAAGGCGAAAACGAGAGAAGGCGACCGGCACCGGTACCTCTCCCTCCTCTGAGCATCGGGCCGACGAAAAACTGGAACCGAGCCAAGGCTGGAATCGAGCCAAGATATGGAATCGAGTCAAATCTGCCTCGGAGCGACCACATCGACGTGGACCCTGGCGGCAGGCGCACGTCCCGAGCCGCCTCCTCGCCTCTCCTCCTCCTCCTCCTTCTCCTCCTTTTCCTCCTCCTCCTCCTCCTCCTCCTCGCCCCTCCTCCTTCTCCTCCTCCTCCTCCTCCTCCTCCACAATTACTCAATATGAATACACTCTCCTCCATCTCCTGATGGCGTGCGGAAGATAGCGGGCACCCCTCCGCGTATTGTTTTTTACACACAGGATTTCCCGGAGTTGGGTTTTCGCTTGGATCTTCTTTTCAAAATGCTGCTCTCGCTGAGGCGCCGGCCTCATTTTCGGGCTTCCGCTCGTTCCGAATCGTGCTCCCGCTGCAGCGTGGGCCTTATTTCCGGATCGGTGTTTTGCCTCCGTCGTTCAGGATGGCGTTCTCGCCCCAGCGCGGGCCTCTTCTCGCGCGCCCATCCGCCCGCCACCACCGCCCCGCGCCCCGCCCCGCCCACTGCCACTTCCACCCATCAACGCACGCACGCACGCACGCACGCACGCGCACCACCACCGCGCACCGCCACCACCACCCCACTACCCCACCCACCACCGCCACGCTACACCGCGTCACACCACATCACACGCGCGCGCACACAGACACACACGCACGCACGCACGCACGCACGCACGCACGCACTCACACACACATACACACATACACACACATACACATGTACACACGCACACAAACACACACATACACACACACGCACACACGCACACACACACACCACAGCCACCGCCACCACCACCACCGCCATCACGCACGCATGCACCTGGCCCACCACCAAACCACCAAGACGCCACACCACGTCACACCACAGCACACGCGCACACACGCACACACACACACACCACCACCACCACGACCACCACCACCACCAACAACACCACCGCCACAACCACAACCACGCCCACACGCACGCGCACCACCACCCACTACGCACGCGCGTGCGGAGCCACAGGTCCGCTACGTCACGTGTCCGCGGATAGAGAAAATCAGCGCCATGGTAAGGGATGGGAGGGAGGGGTAGGACGTGAGCGTAAGGGATGGGAGGGAGGGGTAGGACGTGAGCGCACATAGCTTGTCCTCCTCCC
>CAUYUJ010003612.1:2500-27500 GCA_963575745.1 Prorocentrum cordatum
TGGAGGTGGCAGCGACCCGCGGCGTGACTGCCCGCACGGTGAACCGGGGGCCGAGGCTGGCAGCCAGGGCGACGGCGTCGCCGTCCTCGAGGCCCACGGTACCTCCGCGCTCCATGGGCTTGCCGTTGACGTAGGTCCCGTTCGCGCTCGACAGGTCCCGCAGCCGCACGCCCTCCCCAGAGAGCTCGATGGAGCAGTGGCTGCTGCTGACCGCCGCGCCCCTCACGACGATGTCGCAGGCCGCGTGGCGGCCGAGCACGACCTTGCCGCCCTTGGGGATGAGCTTCGCTTCGAGGCTCACCGCGTCTACGATCTGCCACGCACCAGCCAGCTCGACCTCCTGGCGAGGCTCCCTCGCGGGGCGCGCCGCCGCAGTGCCGCCGCCTCCGCTGCCCCTTCGCTGGGCGGCGGGGGCGCGGGGAACGGCCTGGAACCCCAGGCCCGAGGCGAAGCCGAGGCCGAGCCCGTTCAGGTCGTGCCGCAGGTCCGCCGCCTGATCCAGGGCCTCCTGCGCCCACTGCCAGCCCGCCTCCGCCGACTCCTTGCCCACGGCGCGCACCTCGCCCAGCAGCGCCACCACCGAGCGCGCGGTCGTCGTGGGCGCCCAGCCCTGCAGCAGCGCGCCCAGGGCGGCCGCGAGCCCGGGCGCCTCCTCCTGGCCCGCCCAAGCGAGCGGGTGGCCGCCGCCCGCCGCTGCGAGGACCCCGGCGGCCAGCGCGTCCCGCAGCACCGCCTGCTGCAGCGCAGGGGCTGCGAGCAGGGCCGCCGCCGCAGCCCGGACCACCCGCAGCTGCAGAGCCGCCGGGGCGGCGCCCATGCGCTCCAGCGCCAGCGCTGCCAGGCCCAGGCGCCTGCAGGCCAGGCGCGCAAGGCGGCTCGGCGGCGTCGCCCGCGCAGCAGACGCGTGCGGCTGGGGGTCCAGCATCCACAGCCTCGCCCCGAAGAACGCCTCCGCCGCCTGCACGAAGGCCTCTGCGTGGGTGGGCGTGAGGAGCGGAAGCGTGCCGAAGAAGTGCAGCAGGCGGCCACAGCAGACCGCCCTCGCCACGCTGTCCGGGCCTCCGTCGTCGCCCGCGCCGCAGCGGGTAGGCAGGCCGCGCGGCCCGTCGCCCCCGTCCGGCTGGGCGCTCGCCGCAAGGGACCGCCCCACGCCGCATACCTCGCCGAGCAGGCGCCCGAGCATCCACTTGGCAGCTGCGCCGCCGTGAAAGAGGTGGCCCATCATGGTGAGGCAGCAGGCACGGTCGCAGACTACCGCCCGGAGGTGAGCTTGGTCGTTGCTGACGCACGAGGCAGTGCTGCTCGCCAGGTCGACGCTCACCAAGACCCTGGCCAGCGCCACGAACAGATCCAGCGTGCAGCCTTCTCCCAGCGTGCCGCCGTGCAGAAGCACCGCGTCGGTCAAGAAGAGCACCGCGATCTCCGCAAGGCGTGCCGCCACTCGAGGTGGCGCGGAATCGGCGAGCTCTGAGATAGGGTCCCGCAGTGAGGGCAGCTGGGCCTCTAGCAGCCCCATGAAGAACGGCCAGTGGGATTCTGCATGATCTGCGCTCTTAGTCGCGTACACCGCAATACCCATCAGCGCCGTGACTTGAGTGGTGTGATCTCCGTTCGGTGCGCGCACCGCAGACCGGAGCGTTGTGTCGAGCAGTCCGCTCTGCGCCGCGTCCCGCTCAAGGGGCGCCCGGCTCTGTTGAAGCCAGGCCGTTGAGATGAGCACGGCGCGAAGACGCAGCTCGTCGCGCCTCTCCTCTGCTTTCGCCAGGGCCTCGCCCATCGCCCGGGTGGTCTCCTCGATCTGGCCACACCTGGCGCGCAGCGCCTCTGCGACCTCTGCGACGTCTCCGCGGGACTGCTGGGACGCGAGCACCCAGCGGGCCTCCTCCAGCTCCTCCCTCGCGGACGCCGCCTCCTGACCCAGCTCGGAGACGCTCTCCTCGGCCTCGTCGCGGGCCCGCCGCACGCCGTCGTAAACCGCCGCCGTGAGGCGCGACACCCAAAGCTCGCGCGCGCCTGCGGCGGCGGCACCGGCACGATCGCCGGACACTGAGCGCAGCAGCAGCATCGCGACCAGCATCGGGCTCGGGACGGCCTCGGCGGCGGCCCCGAGGCGCACCTGTGGGAAGGCGCCGTCTCGGAGGAGGTCCTCCGCCAGTGGGCCCACTTGGGCGGCCTGAAACAGGGAGAAGGAAACTCAGCACAGCCACCGCCTGGGGAGCGCAGGCTCTGCTGCTCTGAAGGGCTGCAGGTGTACAGGATGCCCGGCGGAAGCGCGCCAGAGAGCCCCTGACCACGCCTTGCCCCCAGCCTCCCCCCTTGGCGGCGGCCGGGGGGTTTGAACTGGATGGGACCCCAGGAAATCAGTCAGGAGGGGGGGGGATGAAGCCAAATCCGCTCAAAATCAATCCCCGGATCCCTCCCAAGCCCCACCTGGTGCAGATTTTCACCCTGGATCCGTTTTTGACGGTCCCAGGGCCCGAAAACGGCCCCTGGAGTAAGAAAAAAACTGCAAAACCTTCTCGAGCCCAGAACCTTGAACCTCGCCCCCCTCCCTCCTGGCCAGAACCAGTGCTGGGCCACCTCAGACCCCAAGCCGGTTCCAACCCCCCCCCATCTGCAGGTGGTGGTGGTGGTGACCCTGCCCTCCTCCCCGCCTTCAGCAC
Organism: Prorocentrum cordatum; assembly: GCA_963575745.1. Classification (NCBI taxonomy): domain Eukaryota; class Dinophyceae; order Prorocentrales; family Prorocentraceae; genus Prorocentrum; species Prorocentrum cordatum. The sequence continues at coordinate 5,164 of CAUYUJ010003612.1, forward strand.
CGCCGCCGCGGCATGCGCGACGGCCGCTCGCCCAGCGGAGTGCGGCGGCAGCTCCGCGACCCGCACGATGAGGAGCAGCTGCCTCAACTCCAGGCGGCTGCTCCTCTTCAGCGCCTGCAGGACGAGCGGGGGCAGCCCCCCGCCCGGCGGGGCCTCGCCGAGCGCCGCGGCCGAGGCGGCCGCCACGCGCGCGAAGAGCACCCGCTCCAGCGAGCTCCCCGGCGCCAACTGCTCCAGGGCAGGCTCGGGCGCGAGCAGGTTCCGCAGGTGCCCGCACTCCGGGTCCTGCCGGCGCAACCAGGTCAGGGCAGCGGCGAGCCGCCCGGCGGAGCGCTCCGCGAGCTCGGCGTCTGCCAGGAGGCGGCCCGGCCAGCCGCGCTGCATGGCCGCGAGGAGGCACCGGGCCGCGGCGAAGCGGACGGCGCGGCTGCGGTCCCCCACGGCGTGGAGCACCGCTGCAGGCCACACCGGCGCCCACTCCTCGCCGCCCTGGAGGACCTGGGGCATCATCGCCTGCAGCAGAGCGCGCCGCACCCTCGGAGACACGTCCAGGCCCGCCCGCGCCACAACGCCTGTGGGCGGGGTGCTGCCATGGAGGACCAGCGCGCGCACGGCCGCAGCGCGGACGTGCTCGCTGCAGTCGCTCATCGCGCGCTCGATGAGGACATCGGCAGCAGAATCGACCTTGAGGGCAACAGCGCCGATGCCCTCCACGGCCACCAGCCTCACGTCCGCGTTCCGGTCCCGCGCGCGCGCGAGCAGGAGATCACCCACGCCTGCGTGCAGGTCCGCGGGCAGGGTGCTGCCTCTGGGCCGCTCTCGCAGCGCCTTGAGAAAGGACCCCAGCAGCGCACACGAGCGCCAGCGCACGCCCGTGTCAGAAGCGTCGCAGCCAGCGCCTCCAGCGGCGACCAGCAGCCACTGCACCGCCGCCTCGACACTGGCGCCGCCGAGCTTCGATACAACGTCGGCGATGCCGCGGAGCGCCGAGGCCGCTGCGAGCGGACGCTGGTGCGGCGCCTGCAGAAGGGGCAGCAAGATGCCGCCGCAGAGCGTGTTCTGGAATGCGTCGGCGTCCTTGTCGCGCAGGGCAAGGATGAGCTCAGCCGCTTCCTTGTTGAGGCCGTCAGAGCACTTGGTGAGAATGGTACTCGCATCGGCCTGCGCACTCTCTGACAGCGCCACCTCGAACGGCACCACAGCAGCGCGCTCCGCAGAGTCGGCCACGCTGGGCAGGCGCGGCGCCGTGCGCTGACGAAGCTCCTCCAAGACCGACCCCCGCTTGTGCCTCACACCTCTGCCCAACGGCGCCGCACCTGACTCCTCCTCCTCCTCCTCCTGCTCTTCCTGCTCTTCCTCCTCCTCCTCCTCCTCCTCCACCTCCTCCTCCTGCTCTTCCTGCTCTTCCTCCTCCTCCTCCACCTCCTCCTCGCTCCTCCTCCTCCGCCTCCTCCTCCTCCTCCTCCTCCTCCTCCTCCTCATCATCATCATCATCATCATCATCATCATCATCAGCATCATCAGCATCAGCATCATCATCATCATCATCATCATCATCATCATCATCATCATCATCATCATCATCATCATCATCATCATCATCATCATCATCATCATCATGATCACCATCATATCATCATCATCATCATCATCATCATCATCAGCAGCAGCATCAGCATCATCATCAATCATCGTCCATCATCATCATCGTCCACATCATCATCATCATCAGCAGCAGCAGCATCAGCATCAGCATCAGCATATCATCATCATCATCATCATCATCATCATCATCATCATCATCATCATCCTCATCCTCATCCTCATCCTCATCCTCATCCTCATCCTGATCCTCATCCTCATCCTCATCCTCATCCTCCTCATCCTCATCCTCCTCCTCTCCCCCCTTCCTCCCTCCCCCTCCTCTTCCCCTCCTCCCCCCGAGCACCTGGCTGGATCAGGCCCAAGACTCCGGGAATCATCGCAGGACCGCCTGCTGACGCCGCGCAGAGGGGAGCGGCGCACGACGGGAGCGGCCTTCCCGATCACAAGGGATCGGAAGCCTCCGAACAAGGCTTCTTGGAAGGCCGTCCCCCTCGCGCCCATCCCTTCCTGCGCGCCGCCCAGTATTGGGGGAAGGGCGTCGGATGGACCAGCAAGGGCTGGTGAAAAGAAGAAGTCCGAAAGCGAAGCGCGCTTGAGCTCAAATGGCTGGCTGCGGAAACGCTCCAGAAGCCTGCCTTGACCTCTCCCGTCTCTGTGCCTCCGAAGCCGCCGCTCTCCGCCGAGCTCCCGCTTCCCCAGGCAGCCTACCGTGTGATCTTTTCAACCCGCGGGCCCCAGACCTTGAGAAATCCCTCCCTCTGGAGCTGGGCTTTCGCCCCAGAGATATGCCTGATGGTTCTGGACCCCAAGACTGGCCCCAGACCATCTCCTCCGAAGCCAAAATTTTGCTCGTGGCACAGGCCCTCGGGGTTCTCGATCCCTTCCATCGTGGATCGCTTTTCCCGGTCCCTGGAGCCAGAGGACGGCATCGAGGACGGCATCCAGCTGCCGAAGCCGTCCGAAAACTGGCCGTCACTATTTTGTGCGCCGCCGGAGTGCCGGACTGAGAAAACAGCCCGCCCGAAGTTTAGCGGACGAAGACCAGTATAGCATACACTTGTCCGCCGTCGGGCACGCCTGCCTCGGGGCGGCTGAGAAGTTTATACCCCGACGCCCCACTGGCGGCGGAGCAGGAGGAGGAGGATGGGAAGGAGGGAGAAGGGAGGAAGAGGAGGAGGAGGAGGAGGAGGAGGCGGCGTAAGGGAAGGAGGAAGAGGAAAAAGAGAAGGACGAGGAAGGGAAGTGGGCGGGGGAGAAGGAGGATAATCAGGAGGAGAAGGATGGTGAGGAGGAGGAGGAAGAGAAGAGAAGAGGAAGAGGAGGAGGAGGAGGAGGAGGAGGAGGAGGAGGAGGGGGAGGAGGAGGAGGAGGAGGAGGGAGGAGGAGAGGAGGAGGAGAGGAGGAGGGGGAGGGGAAACAGGAGAAGGAGGAGGCAGGGGGAGAAGGCAGGGGGAGGGGAAAGAAGAGGATGGCGAGGAGGAGGAAGATGGGGGAAACGGGACGAAAGACAGATAAAGAGAGAGAGAGAGAGAGAAAAAGAGACGTTGGCGCCCTGTCGCGCAGCGGCCCACTCCCCGGAATTTGATGCCCCAGCGTGGTAAGCAGGTTGTTCCAAATCGGCCCCCGAACCCTTGGGCCCAAATGGCCACAAACACCGGACAGAGCGACAGGATACACATTCGCGTTGGCACATGGGGACGTATTCTCGAATAGCCCTACACGCGGAGCGACAGCGGTCAAAGAGGAGGGCGACGTTGATGCCTCTTGTACGGCTGGCGCACACGAGGGCCCTGTCGCGCAGGGCTGGAGCCACTCCCGGAAACTTGACGCCCCACCTTCTGCGATGGGACTGGGTCACCAAGGAAGGGGGGGGGGGCGCAGGCCTGGAGGCGCGGGGATCGGACCCGGGGGCCCCCCACCAGACGCTGTCAGCGTCAAAGCTGCCACCACACCTCGGTCCTCACGCCCCGTCCCTCAGGCATCGCCACCCCCCTACGGCACCGCACTCGCGCGCGCGGGGGCACGGGCGCGGTCTCGAAGCCCTGCCCACCTTCCATAGGGCCCTCCGCGGCTGGGACACCCTTCCCGCCCCGGATTCCCCCGCCGCCGCGGCGGACAGACGGGGGGCTCAGAGGCGAGAGGGTGGCCCCCCCCCCGCGGCGGCGAGAACCACAGGGCGGGGTTTCAAGATTACCCCGCAGGCACACCATGGAGCTGGGCACCCCGCCCCGATGGGTCGCATGGGGCCCCGCGCACCGCTGCGCCACCTCCAGGTTCGCCCGCGCGACGCCGTCCGGGACGTGCTGGGCGGGGCCGTCACCGCGGCGCCAGGCGCGCGCGCCCACGACCCCCCTGGCAGCGCCCAGCTGCGGGCATCCTGCTCGCGGCGGCCGCCCTCTCCTCGACGATCGACTCGTAAAGGTTCCTGGGAGGCCTGCGTCATCTCGTAGAGCACATGCCACTTCAGGTCCGCGGCCGCCACTCGGATCCTCAGGGACTCTTCGAAGCCTGTTGTCTTCATGTTGCTGAGAGCCGTCTGCCTCATGGTTCTTTTCGAGCGATTGCCAGTCCAGGCTCGGCGCCAGTTTTCGCGACCTCAGCTCGTCCGATAGCTCGACGAGGAGGACCGTCCATGGCAGCTTGGTCGACGTGGCCCTGTTCAACGCGCAGGCGTCGACACTCCATGCTCGACAAGGTTGTCCGTCGACCACGCCATCTTGGGTTTCGTCCTCTGGCGCAGTCCTCCGGGTCTCGTGAACAGCTTCGCGCAGAGGATCGCGCAGAGGTGCTCCAGCGTCGCGATGACACTGTCCGGGTCGTCTACCTTGGCCCATGCCCAACGGCAACATCCCTTTCCTACCTCTAGCGCGTACCAGCGAACTCCTCGCGCGCTGCCGTTCGGCCGCATCTCCCAGCCGCCTACCCAGCAGCGCCCACTCTCCGCCTGTGCCCCCGAGCGCAAGTGCCCGGCGCTCGCGATTCTGACCTTGATGGGCGCCTCTAAAACGCGCCCGATCGCCAATCGCTTGCCGATCCACGTCAGCACGAGCCTGGTCGCCCAGGGTAGGGAGACCTTCTGCTATTATTCCTCTGCGACGCTGGCGAACCAGGCGCGCACAGGCCCCAGGAGTGGCCTCTCCCGAACAAGGAGCACTACCGCGAAGCTCAGTCGCCCGAAACCTGACGCCATCTCGCCCACGTGGACGGCGCCACGTTCGACCGTCTCCTGACATAAGGCCGCTACCAAAGCCGCCCTCGCCCCCGAGAGGCCCATGGTGTGCGTGATCCAGTTCACCTTGAGGCCCCCCCGCGTTCTGGTCATTTGCACCCGGAAGCCGAAGACGCCAAGAAGGACGACCATGGCCCCCGACGCCCCACTCCGATCGCCTCAGGGTCGTCAACATAAGTTGACGTCGCGCCAGGAGGGGGGTAGGGGGAGGGGGGAAAGGCTTGATAGAAGAGCCTGCTTCTTGGAAGGCGCTGGCCATGCGTCTATAGATAAGGCGCGTGGCTTCTAAGAAGACGGGGTGTTTCTAAGAAGCCTTCCGCCTTGCCCCATACACCCCTTCTACGAGTGACCGAATAAGTGAGTTGTTATGTTAACCAGTCGCCTCGCAACAAACAGAAGATCGCCCGTTGTCCGGCTCCAAACAGTCTGGCCCACCATTCAGAGGCGCTGGATATGCTGGACGTGCCGACGATGTTGCAGTAAACCTCGCCTTCGAAATCGCAAGCCAGCATGCCCCCTTCGTCCTCGCGGATCTTGACGAGCCGATGCGCGCCCTCGACGTCGGTGACGAGCGAGAGAATTACTTGGCGCAGGTCCTCGTAGTAGCTCAGGAAGTGGTTCTTATCTGCGGGCCTCGCCATCCACTGTCGGTTCCGGCATCGAATGCGGTGGCTCACGGCGACCTCGCGGGTGCCGTCATGCACGAGTCTCTTTTTGCCGCTTGCGCTCTCCAGGACTGCGAACGCCGCAATGGCGTAGCTGTCGTGGAAGCAGTTGCGCGGCTGTTCCTTGGACATCTTGATCATCCTGCCCGCCTTCGCCTCGTCCGCGAGACGTCTTCGGAGCCCATCGTTGTGGTCTTCCACGCTGCTGTCGCTGGCTGCTTCTGGGGCGACCCAGTTGGCCGCCTCCCGGTCGAGGAGCCACTTCGCTCGATCCTCGAGACCTCCCCCTGCCGGGGGCATCTCGTACAGCATGCCCACTGCGACTCCCGTTGCCACCTCCTTCGTTCGCGCAGGAGTGCCGCCAGCCTGCCCCTCTGCGACGTGGCCCAGGCCGTCGCTGTGGCCTGCCTGTCCTGCCCCGCTGGCTGATGCCATCCCTGAGATCCTGGCGTCGCGATTTTTCGCGACAGGCGATTAGGCCGTGTTTGGGGACCAAGAACCCTCACGGATCGATGCGGTTCGAAAAGTGCCGCGGTGCCGCAGGAGGACGGGATCCAGGGCGCCTGTAATGATTGCTCGCGATCGTGCATTTTTCGCAACGTCCGATCTCAGGGTCTGCCTGGTGCCCTGGGGTGCTCTGCGGTTAGTGCTCGGTGATCGGTGTCCTATAGTGCCCTTTGGCTGGTGCCCAGCGGATGACGCTGTTTGCGCGACGAGAAGAGGCGGGTCTTACGCAAGAGGATAGAGCGACCTTACGCCGCGGTTTTCGCGGGCCGCCAGCCAGCGTGGCACACCGCCTAGAGAAGAAGGCGCTTTCGCGCGACCTTCCGCGGGAGACTTGCGCGCGAGTGTCCGCTCCGTCGACCCCGTCGTCTTCCGCCGCCCATATGGTGCTCAAGCTGCGCGCACCGCATGGCTTGCGCGCCGGTCGTGCAAGAGAGCATGTCGCTGGGGGCCAACGCGCTCCCAGCGCCTGCCGCCGCTGGCCCCTTCCTTGGGCCTCCCGACGCCCCGCGGGGCCGAGAGGTGGGCGCGGAGGGGCCTCACCAGGCGCTCGCGCGGCGGCCCTCGGCGGCCCTCGGCGGCCCTCGGCGGCCCTCGGCGGCCCTCGGCGGCCTCCGACAGCCTTCGGCGGCCGCCGGGAGCGGTCCGGCGCGGGCCTGCAGCAGCAGCAGGCCTGCCGCCAGCGCGGTCGCCGCGAGCGCGGGCGCGCGGGCCGCGGGCCGCCTGGGGAGGACGGCGGCGACGAAGGCGACGACGACGGCGACGGCGACGGCGACGGCGACGGCGACGACGACGACGAAGTGGCAACCACGACAGCGACGACGACGACGACGACGACGACGACGACGACGACAAAGTGGACGGCGGCGACGAAGGCGACGGCGACGGCGACGGCGACGGCGACGGCGACGGCGACGGCGACGGCGACGACAACGAAGACGACGACGACGACAAAGTGGCAACCACGACAACGACGACGACGATGACGACGACGACAAAGTGGCAACGACGACAGCGACAACGACGGCGACGACGGCGGCAGCGACGGCAGCGGAATGAGAGGATGAAGAGCAAGGCGGAAAGGGGCAGGAGATGGAGGAGGGAGGAGGAGGAGGAGGAGGAGGAGGAGGAGGAGGAGGAGGAGGAGGAGGAGAAGGGGGAGGAGTCGGAGAAAAAAAGTAAAAAGGAGAAGTAGGAGGCGTAGGAGGAGGAGAAGGAGGGTAAAGAGGAGGAGGAGGAGGAGGAGGTGGGGAGGAAGAGGAAGCTGCTGCACCGCTCGCCTGTGCATCTCACCACCGTATTTGTCTATCTTCGCCGGGCTCCAACTCAATCTGCGCCCCGAACAAAAGAACGAGGAGGAAGAGAAAGAACGACGACGACGACGACGACGAACACGAACGCGACCACCACGACGACGACGACGACGCCGACGACGACCACGGCGGCAGCGGCGGTGGCGATCGCGACGAATATGAGGGGGAGAACGAGGAAGACAAGCAGGAGAAGGAGGATGGAGGAGAGATGCCAAGAGAGAGAGAGAGGGAGGACGAAGGAGGGAAGAGGGAGGAGGAAGGAAGACGGAGGAGGGAAGACGGAGGAGGAGGGAAGACCGAGGCGGAGGGGGATCAGGAGGACGAGCATGGGCAGGTGGGACACTGGCCACGGAAGGACGGCGAAGTCAGAACGAGACGCTCGTGGGGCCAGGAGAGCCCAGGACGCGGGGGGGGGCAGGGGGGAGCACCCTGCAGACCCTGACATCCTCGCGTCGTGAGAAAAAATCACGACTGGGAAATTGTTTGCCTCCTGGGAATCTCGCCGGGCACTGTGACCGTCAAAGAAACAAGACTCGGGATGAAGAACCGGCCCCTGGAAAGGGGTCCAGTCCTCTCGGGAGCCACGTTGTGAGAAAACACGGCGTCGGATGTCTGGGGAGCCGACGGGTGGGGAGACACCCCCCTGCGCGAGGAGGACGTAAAAAAAAGCCAGCTGAAGATGCAGGGCGCAGTGCCGAGGGCACCAGGATACATCCAACAGCACGAGCCCTCAGATCCAAGCGGCGCAACGACAAAAAATCGTGGCGGCCGGATGTTGGACGTGTTGAGCCTCCGTGGGCCGCCTCCCAGCCCAGGGGCCGTTGAACGAGAACTCGGGAGAAGATCCCCAGGGGGGGCCATGCCATAACAAGAATGCTACGTGGGAGGAAAAAAAAAAAAAAAACTGGGACCCTGCAGCTCTGGACCCCCATCCCTGGACCAGTGTTTCATCGCGGGTCGTTGTTTGAGGGTCCAGTGCCCGAAAATGGCATGCAGCCCGCTGGAGGCCGAAACTGCGAAAATCGTTCGCCGTTTTTGGGGGACCATCCTATGGTGTCGGGTCCTCGCTTTGGATTCGCGGCGCCCCGCGACCCAGCTCCTCCTCTTCCTCCTCCTGTTCCTCCTCCTGTCCTCCTCCTCCTCCTCCTCCTCCTCCTCCCCCTCCTCCTCCTCCTCCTCCTCCTCCTCCTCCTCCTCCTTTCCTCCTCCTCCTCCCCTCCTCCTCTCCTCCTCCTCTTCCCCCTCCTCCTCCTCCTCCTCCTCCTCCTCCTCCTCCTCCTCCTCCTCCTCCTCCTCCTCCTCCTCTTCCTCTCCTCCTCCTCCTCCTCCTCCTCCTCCTCCTCTCCTCCTCCTCCTCCTCCTCCCTATCCTCCTCCTCCTCCTCCTCCTCCTCCTCCTTCCTCCTCCTCCTCCTCCTCCTCCTCCTCCTCCTCCCTCCTCCTCCTCCTCCTCCTCCTCCTCCTCCTCCTCCTCCTCCTCCTTCCTCCTCCTCCTCCTCCTCCTCCTCCTCCTCCTCCTCCTCCTCCTCCTCCTCCTCATCGTCATCACCCTCATCCTCACCCTCATCACCATCCTCATTATCATCCTCATCATCAGCATCATCATCAACATCATCAGCATCGTCATCATCTTCAGCAGCAGCACCATCATCTTCTTCGCCGCAGGCGTGGCGGATCAGACCGGTCTGGGGGTTAGACCCGGGCGCTCAAGCAGTAGGGAGCCCTTGCGCACACGCGTGGCTCCTGGATGTCGGTCTGGAGGTGAATCGGTGGTTGGGGGAATCGCCTTCAACATACATCAAACACTTGTGTACCCAAGCCGGGCAAGGTGGCCGTCAGGGGGTGCAGGTCCGGTCAAGGACTATTCCATTTGAGTTCGTTACATCGTCTATTCCGTCATTGCAGATCCCTCGTCTACTACTACCTCCACAGCTACATCCTCCTCTTCTTCATTATAATAATATTTTCTTGCGGTAAACAACGTGCAACATGATTGGCCTGGGACGCGTCCCTGCTCGATGCTCCAGTCTAATTACATGTCCGATGCCCACGACCAACATCCAAAAAGTGTGGGACGGTACTTCAACGGTGTGTGAAACTGTGCACGTGGAGCATTTCGGGCCTGGATAAAGACGAGGTTGCACAATGGGCGCGGCGCAGTGCACTTTCACAGACTCCAGGCGTCATTGAAATCAGTTGGCTGCTATACTGTATCGTTGACTCCATGTTTCCTGCCCAAGGGCCATGCCACCGGCAGGAGACCAGCGTCGCCCTGCTGACCCATCTCTTGGCAGCGCGCGGCGTGGCCAGGCTCCGAGTGGTTGCTGCCCGCAAGTGAGTCCCTAGGTGGGCTACACGGGTAGTCTGGATCATGCCGCCGACGTGGCTCGCCCAACTCGCCACCAGGAGCCCCCTGGCGCAGGGACTCCATGCCATTTACAACAACTAGGCTCCTGCCGTCACATCGCGCGATAGGGGCCTCAACGCCGTGGCCACGACGTATGCGCTGAGCAATCGCAGCGGCCTGTATATTGGAAAAGCCAATCTGCAACGGAGTGACCGCGGTGGCTACGGAGCACGGGTGCGTGAACACCTCAGGGCATTGCTCCAACCGAATGACAGCCAAGCACACCGTCCTAGATACAGGGCCCTTCGTTTTTCACTGGGCAGTGTCGCGATGATTCCAGTCATGACTGACCCAATTGAGGCTCAAGCGTTTGCGATTGAGGCCACAATGATCCGATGAAGCGCCCCTTATGCAACCAAAGGGATATTGTTTCAGCTTCTCGGCGTCATGGCCAAACTTGTTCACCTGTCAGGTTCAAAGGTGGCTGTCGTTTACGGCCGAATTCGCGGCGACGGGGCAAACGAGACCCTCTTGCCAGCTCGTGGGGCGCGGCGCCGTCGACCAAAGAACCCGATGCTCGTCAGCAGCGGGGGGGGCCCAGAGTTATGCGGCGTCAACCAGGGCGACCTTCCTTTCCGGGCGCAGCGCCGACTTGATCAAACCCATCGGCGCGCCACCACAGGAGGTGCAGGACCGATCTGGCCTTTCTGCCTGCAACACACGGTGGTTTTTGCGGCGCCCACGGCTACGAAAACCCGCCAGTTTCAGATGCCAAAACGGCGACGTGGGGATCAGGCATTTTCCCTGCATCGGGCGATGGCCGTGGCCAACCTGGTGCTCAAGATTCCTTCGCGCCGAATTGGGGCTCGCCCCAGCATTCACTTTCTGTTGAAATTAATTGGGCTGGCTCTCTACGCGCCCCCATTTCGGATTCCTGGCGGCCTGGGACTGGGGAGGGCACGCAAGCTTGTCCGTTCACTCGTCTCCTCGTCCGTCAACCAAATGCGGCGCGCCCCAGCGCGGGCATGGTATCTGCGCCATCTGGTCATACAGCATACCAAATGAAGAAAATGGAGCGATTGTATCAATTCCAACAAAACGTTCCGGGGTACCCGATCAGTAGTCCAGAATATGTCCAAAGGAATGCCCCAGCAATTCCCCTGATGATTATGCAGATGGCAGGGGCCCCAGCGCGTGGAAGCGCGGCCCCAAGAATGGGCCCTTCGAGAGGGGCTGCACCGGGAATAGCGATCTCAGAGCTCCCGACTACTTCAGCCCGGGCGTCTGCGGGCCCAGGGGGGAAGCAGCTTCGCGACGCAGCACATCGATTCAATCTTCCACCCCAGCCCGCGGCATGGGCCAAGTTCGAAAATGATATGGCTGGAGTTCTTGGGCTTGCGCCAGGCGAGGCGCGTCTAGCAGGCGATCGGGCGGCCAACTTGTCGCGGACAGGCCGGACTGATGAACTCACAGCCCCCCTCGAGACGGCAATCGCGAACGACCCGATTCGGCAGCGTCGACCGTCGATGACAAAAGAAGAAGCACGCACATGGGAGATCGCTAAAGCAAAGTTGGGGACCCCCTCTTTCCTGGGCCATCTACTGCACAACAAACGCCAGCGATTTGCACGTCGAATTCCCCATGTATTCATCAATAGCAAAAACAAGTGCTTTCGAGCTGATGGTTTTCGGACGCGTTCGAAAATTGGGCACAGCTGCTACAAGGGAATTATCGACGGGTCGCACTGGGAAACGCGCGCGGAAAAATCCTAGCCCAGGGAGTTCGGGGAGCCCTTCAACAAGCCGGAATTTCCCAGGAAGTCTGGGGCGTGAAGGACGTTGGCGCTGCCCTGAGGGATCTCCAAGAAAAAGTCTGCGCACCCGCCGCAGATAGGCGTCTGCGGCGCTGCAACCTCTTTTCGGAGAGTTGAGCGCGGCGGTCGCTGACGCCGACCAGGCATTCGAAGCTTGTCGTGATGAAGATTTTGCAGGCCTGGGGCGCGACGTGGAAGCAGCATACCGAGCGAGATGCCACAGCAACGCAATGTTGTTGCGCAAGGGGCCTCAAGAGCGGGTCCAAGTGGCCGCGCAAGGCTTCAGCAATGGTTGGCGGCATCTTCCCCTCCGCGTACTGGCCCGGGCACTCATTGCTCTTCCCTTGATGACCGTCGTCGTCGCCGTCGGCCGCCTCCGCGCCCTGCAAGGCATCTGCATCGGGAGAGTGATGTCCTCGGCAGCAGTCGCAGCGTCACTGGGGGGACAAGAACATTGATGGTTCGATCTCGGAAGTTATCGTCGTCTCGACTGCCCCCTAGGCCCTAGGCCCATTCGAACCTACATCTCGTGGCGCAGGTATGTCGACGACTGCATTGCAATGTCCAAATGTTTTTTGCAGCGAGTGTGTTCTGGCATTCCTGCAGGGAGCATTCTCCCTCACAATATCTCCTGTGGCATTCAGTGGACCCCAGCGGGGTGTTGAAGGGGCTCGCAAAGTAGGAGAACGGCTGGATGTGGAAATCTGGATTCGAAGCCAATCTCTGCCGCGGCTGCCTCGCAATCCCAACCGCGCGTGGGTACGTGGCTGGGGGGCCACGCGCGAAGCGCACTGTCCTACCCTGGATCGGCCGCCCTCCGGGGGGCTTCGGACTCTGCCGGGCCCAGGTCTTGGCTCGTATTTTCTGGGGCCGTGTCTGGGTTCTGGAATTCATCATGGAGTACCACAATTCCAGCTACCCTGTCAGGTTCTTGCGGGCCCTCGTACACAGCCTTCCGAAGTCCCTTGTGGCTCAAGCCACGCGCGGAGTCGACCGTGAGTTCATCGACCAACAGCGCGACACCATGGGAAAATGGGAACTCCACCGCCTGGTCGCAGCGGCCAGTGGGGTCACCACCAAAATTTGGCGCAAAGACCGAGATCGTGACAGAGACTGGGACCGCGATCGAGACCGTGACAGGGACCCGGACCGCCGTCGCCGCGACTCACCTTCGTCTGCTTCCAGGTCGGCCGGCCGCCAGAACAGCCGGCGCTGGGGCCGCTCGGATAAGGCAACCTCGGTGGAGCAAGCCCAGAAGAGGCTGTACGAGATCGATCCGAAGTACTGGGCGTCGGTCGACAAGGAGCGCCACGAGGAGGAGGAGGAGCGTTGCGCCAAGCAGGGCGCGGCGCTGGCCCGTCTCTTGGGCCAGAAGCTCGACTCGCTCATCGAGGGGCAGCAGAGGGCGGGCAGCGCGGCCAGCAGTGGCCCTAGCGGCTCCGCCGCCCCCCTCCAGCCGCCAGCCGGAGAAGCGATCACCCTCTCGCCTGCGGCGCTCCAGCAGATCGCCGACGCAGTCACCGCCAAGATCGGAATCAAGAGCCGCGAGGACGACGAGCCCGATGGCGCGAAGACGCCCCCGGCGGAGCTCGCGACGGAACAAGCGGAGTGGTTGCAGTCGATGTTCTCCGGCCCCAAGGTGAAAAAGCCGCTTGTCCTGCCCAACAAGAACGTGTCCACCGTCACGGACGAGATCAAGAACCGCCTCAAGGACAGCCCCTTCAACCTCAAGGTCAGCGAGTTCTACAAAAAGCACATCGGGACCGCGCCGCCACCCGACCTGGCCAAGAGGGCCAAGTCACTGGTGGAGCGGGCGGCCCTCAACTGAGAAGAGGCCCTTGGGGCCGACCCTGACTTCGCCGAGCCTGGGCATCCCGGGCCAGACCTGGGGATTGCGAATTCTGGGCTCAGCTGTGTGGCCGCGGGCAATCACAGCGCACTCTACATAGTCTTCGGGGTTGGCTATGTCACGGGATGCGTGTGCCCGTGGAGCTTCTTTGAAGGGGCCCTGAGACACACAAATTAATACATACAAATAAGAGGATTCCCCATATCTTCCTATATTTTCTGGGTTTTTGTCTTCCCCCCCACTTCCCATATTTTCCCATATTTTCCTGGGAATCGACGATGAATTGTGTCTGTGTGTTTCTTTCCCTCCTGATTCTTGGCAGACAATCCCCATGTGAGCGTGGTCAAAAGCTGGGTGGAACCTCGATCAGCCTGGGCCGAGGTGCGGCAGGGTGCAACACACGGGCATCCACATGCTGAAGTCGTTCGCCCGGCTGGACGACGCGAGCCTTCCGGCTGTGGGAGATCAGGCGATGCCCACAGCCACTCTGTCAATGCCAGCATTGTGGTGGCTGGGAGCGTGGCTCTGTCTCGGGTCCGCCGGCAGCGAGGTGGTCCAGGATAGGAACCAGCGCCACTGTTCCTATGTGTGCCGATGCCCTCAGATACGGAATTGGCCACATTCGTATCATCCACCGCGCCCGTGCCCTAGGGTACGAATTTGCGCAACATTCGCATCTTCAACATTTGCCATTCGGAACCTTATGTGCACGCATTCTGCGGGGAGCAGGTGCCCGGTTGGCAGTGCCTTCAGCGTCTGCCGGCAAAGACGCTGTGCCGATACATCCGCCCGCATGCCCTGGAGCAGCCATGCCAGCCGCAGCGGGGACAAGCTCCTTATCCCCGCGACCCGCAGCCTCTTCAGAGCGACATCATCATCAGCATCATCATCCTCGTCTTCCCCCCCCGCAGGCGCGGCAGGGCAGCATATTTCAAGTTCGGCAGCGATCACATCAGCAGCGGGCCTTCGTCAGCAGTGGCGTGTGGTTTCGGCATAGGGGCTGTGCCGACGAACCGTATGTATGACCTGGAACAGCCATATCCCTTCCCCCCCTCCATCGTTATTCCAACATTCATTCCTTCCACTCGTCCGAGGGTTTCCCCCGACAGTTTTTGCAAGGTCATCGCATGTATCACCGCCGGCTTGTCCTGGGGCTTCCGAGGGCCACTGTTTGGGGTCATTGGTCGTTGAGCTCTGGCACCTGGAGTGGAAGCAGCATTCAAAGCCCGACAGGGGGCACCACCGCCAGGGCCGGGCAAGGAGTCCCGCCATCGCAGCAGCACGTTCCCCTGTACGCAAGGCTTGTTTCACTTCTGGGGACTTAGAGGGCATCATCATCATCATCATCAGCAGCATCATCATCATCATCATCATCATCATCATCATCATCATCATCATCAGCATCAGCATCAGCATCAGCATCATCATCATCATCATCATCATCATCATCATCATCATCATCATCATCATCATCATCATCATGATCATCATCATCATCTTCTTCGTCTTCTTCGCCGCAGGCGTGGCGGATCAGACCGGCCTGGGGGTTAGACCCGGGCGCTCAAGCAGGGGGGAGCCCTTGCGCACACGCGTGGCTCCTGTATGTCGGTCTGGAAGTGAATCGGTGGTTGGGGAAATCGCCTTAAACATACATCCTCATTACCATCATAAGCATCGTTATCATCATCATCATCATCATCATCATCATCATCATCATCACCACCACCACCACCACCACCACCACCACCACCATCATCATCATCATCATCATCATCATCATCTCCATCTGTAGCATCATTAACATCATCATCTGCAGAAGCATCATCATACTCAGCATCATCATCATGATCCTCATCCTCATCCTCAGCATCAGCGTCAGCATCAGCATCATGATCGTAATCAATATCATCATCATCATCATCCTCATCATCATCATCAGCATCATCACCATCATCATCATCATCATCATCATCATCAAAATCATCATCATCATGATCATCATGATGATCATCATCATCATCATCATCATCATCATCATCATCATCACTATCATCATCGTTGTCTTCGTCATCAACATCAGTAGCATCAAAATCTGCATCATCATCCCACTTCAAAATTCATCTCCTTCTGCCCATCGTCGGAGCAATCATCATCAGCATCAACATCATCATCATCATCATCATCATCATCATCATCAGCATCATCATTATCATAATCATCATCACCGTCATTATACCCGCAATCATAATCATAATCGTCATCAGAAGCAGCAGCATCATCATCATCAGCATTGCCGTCAGCATCATCATCGTCATCATCATCGTCGCCGTCATCATCATAATCATCATCGTCACCACCACCCCCATGATCATCATCATCATCATCATCATCATCAGCAGCAGCAGCATCATCATTATCAGATTCATCATCGTCGTCATCGTTGTCATCATCATCAACACCATCACCACAATCAGCATCATGATCGCAATCAGCATCATCATCCTCATCATCATCGTCATCATCAGCATCATCATCAAAATTATCATCATCATCACTATCATCATCATCATCATCATCATCATCATCATCATCATCATCATCATCATCATCATCATCATCGTTGTCTTCGTGATCATCATCAGTAGCATCAAATTCAGCATCATCATCCCACTGCCAAATTCATCTCCTTCTGCCCCTCGTCGGCACAATCATCATCAACATCAACATCGTTATCATCATCAGAATCAGAATCACCATCATTGTACTCACAATCATAATCATAGTCGTCATCAGAAGCAGCAGCATCATCATCAGCATTACCGTCATCATCATCAGCATGAGCATCACATCATTATCATCTTCATCATCGTCGTCATCGTTGTCGTCATCATCAACACCATCATCGCAATCATCATTAGCAGCATCATCATCGTTAACATGACCATCATCAGCAGCAGCATCACCATCGTGGTCGTCGCCATCAGCATCAGTATCATCATCAACACCACCACCACAATCATCATCATCATCATCACCATCATCATCGTCAGAAGCATGATCATCATCATCATCATCAGCATCATCATCATCAGCACCACCGTCGTCATCATCATCAACATCGTCATCGTCGTCGTCATCATCAGCACCATCACCATCACCGTCATCATCAGCATCGTCGTCGTCATCCTCACAATCGTCGTCGTCATCATCATCATCATCATCATCATCAGAATCAGCATCAGCAGCAGCATCCGCATCAGCATCAGCATCAGCATCGGCAGCAGCAACATCATCATCACCAGCATCATCATCATCAGTAGCATCGTCATCGCCGTCGTCATCATCATCATCCTCATCCATCACCATCATCATCGTCATCGTCATCCCCATCCGCATCCGTATCACCAGCATAATCACCATCGCTACCACGCCCATCATCATCAGCATCATTTCATGTCTTCACACGCTTCGTGGCCCCAGTTGGAGCTCCACCGAAAGCCCCAGTGGCTGCTGTCGCATCGCGGCCACGCCCCATTTCGGCACACCCCTGTCACGCGTCCTGGCCCCAGAGGGAGTTCCATCGAAGGCAGCAGTGGCTGCGGTCGCATGGAGGTCCCACCACAACTCGGTAGGCCCCTCACACGTGGCCACCTGGGGAGCTCCACCATAGGCCCCAGTGGCTGCGGTCACATGGATCGACGCTCCCCTCACACGCTTCGTGAACCAATAAGAGCTCCACCAAAGGCAGCAGTGGCTGCGGTCGCATGGCGGCCCCGCACCATTTTCGGCACCGCTTCCCAGCCCATGCCAGCACGCCTCTCACGCGTCCCGTGGCTCCACAGGGAGCCCCACCGAAGGCCCCAGTGGCAGTGGGCATGCCGCCGCCCCGCTTACTGAGGCACACCCCTCACACGTGTCGTGGCTCCATAGGAAGCCCCGCCGAATGCGAATGTCCCGGAGCCCTTGGGCGCAAGACCGCCGACCCGCCCATTTCGCAAGTCGGCACACCCCTCACACGGTTCGTGGCCCTGTAAGCAGCCCCACCGAAGCCCGTGTGGCAGCGGTCGCATGCCGCCGGCCCGCCCATGTCAGCACACCCTTCACACGGTAGGGAGCGGAGCGGCGCGCGCTGAGTCCGCCTGCCGGCCGGCTTGCCCCTTAGGAGCAGCGCGGGTGGGCCGGAGCCCGCTTACTGAACGTGGTGGAGGAAGTCGTCCTCCCAACTGTCCCAAAGTATCTGATCACATGCACTGTCCAACCAATTTTGAATGGTTCTCCCAATTGGGCTTTGTACAAATTGGGAAATGTCGTCGCACCACCGCTTGCGTTGTCTTCCATGTCTGCGCTGTGCAACCCGAGTGTCGTGGATTTCTGGCTCCCACGCTGCCGCAAGTCTTGTCCATCTGTGGTGCGATTGCGTTGCCACTCGTTTTGCCCAACGCCATTGTCGTTTGTGGTAGATGGTTGCCCACTCGTCCACGTGAAAGCGGGCAGTCTGCGGATGAACTCTTCCCACGGCTCGAAGTCTTCGTCGTCTTCGACGTCGTCACAATCAAGTTTCCTTCTTGCGTCGTTCGTGCTGTCGCTGGTGCTGTCGTCTGCTCGGTCAGGGTTGGAGCGGGCGTCGTCGTCGGCAGCTGCAAAATGTTGGATGTTATCCCAGGGCCTCGGTGTGTTCACAATGAGTCGTAGCATAGTTAGTTACGTCGTTGCGCGCGTCGTAATGTCCAGAGCATGTTTTTGGCAAAATCCACGAAGCGCAGCCGTACATAACTGTCGGCGTTACGGCGCCACTGAATAGCCGGAGCCTGCTGTGAACGGGGTACCGTTTGCTCGTTAATTCGTCACGCAGTTGGTTAAATTTGATCCCATTAAGATCCTGTTGGCGAGCTCGGCGTGGTGAGAATCGTGGAATGTGAGCTTCCGGCCGAGGTACTTCGTGCTTCGTTCGTCGTTGAAGGTTTCGATTATGTCGTCGCCGACGTTCACGAGAGTTATCGTTCGCCCCTGTCTCCCGCTTCTGTTGGTGAGGATGCGTGTCTTGTCTGAGTGTAGCTCGAGCCCGCATTTGGAGGCTGCTTGTTTGAGATCACAAAGAATACACTTGAGTTGTCCTAGGTTGGGTGCGAGTAGAAGGACGTCGTCTGCAAAGCGCAAGTTGGTAAGAAGGGCTGATTTGGCATGCCCCAATTTAATGCCAAAGCCCTTTCGGACCCAAGATGGCTTGAGTTTCCGGAACGAGTGTTCGAGCAGCTCGTTGAATAAGAAAGAACGTAAAGGGTCGCCTTGCTTGACGCCCCGCTCAATACTGAATACCCTGCTGTTGACGTCGGTCCGCACCGTCGTAGTCTGCTCGTCGTAGAAGTTCTGGAGCAGGGCGATGTAGGGGGCTGGCACACCTTGGTCGCGTAGCGCTCATTGAAGGCAGTGGTGCTGGGCGCAATCGAATGCCTTCTTGAGGCCTATCGCGGCTGTCCGCACAAAGCCCGCCAAAGCCCGCAGTGGCAGCAGTGGTAGCAGTCGGGGAGCCCCACCAAAGCCCGCAGTGGTAGCAGCCGCATGCCGCCACTCCGCCCATAAAGGAGATGGTCGGAGGAAAAAGCTCCGCCCTCGGTCCTCGAGGACTAGGAGGAGGAGGAGGAGGAGGAGGAGGAAGAGGAAGAAGAAGAAGAGGATGAAGAAGAAGAAGAGGAAGAAGAAGAAGAAGAAGAGGAAGAAAAAGAAGAAGAAGAAGAAGAGGATGAAGAAGAAGAGGAGGAGGCGCCTCAATCCTGGATCCTCGGCCCTTCACGAGGAGGAGCAGCGGCAGCGGCAGCAGCCGCAGCATGCGCTGCCTGCCGAAAGCTCGGGCCGGGCGCCGCGGCGCCGCCATCGGCGACTCGGCGGGGCTCCGAGGTCGGGGGAGGGCGGGCGCGCCTGCGGCCCGGCACGAAGAACTTCCGATGCCTTTCGCCGCCTTCCGCCGAGGAAGAGATGCCAACTCCTGCGAGCCTCGAAAGCGAGGCCCCTTTCTAGAATGCCTGGTCTGCTCGTATGCTCCTCAATTCCGTCTCCTTCTAAGTGGCTTCTCCCCGTCGCACACCGAGGCCAGTTTGCAAGGGAGGGCCGGGCGTTTCGCCTGAGACGTCCTCACCAGTGATGACCCTGAAACTTAGAAATTGGCAACAGCTTCACAGATGGAGGGCGGGTGGTTTTCATAATGTGGTTCTCGCCTTAGCGCCGCGCACATTCGTTTTCAGAATGTGCAAAGCGTTTCATTGATTAAAGGCTCTCGCCTTAGCACCGCGCACATTCGTTCTAACAATCTGCAAGAGCTTCACGGATTCAGGGTCACCCGTTTTCAAAATGTGGCTATCCCCTTAGCGCCGCGCAAATTCGTTTCAACAATCTGCAAGAGCTTCACGGATTGAGGGCCACCCGTTTTCAAATGTGGCCCTCGCCGTAGCGCAACGCAAATTCGTCTTAAACAACTGCGAAAGCTTCACGGATTGAGGGCGGCTCCTTTTCAAAATGTGACTCTCGCCTTAGCGCCGCACACATTCGTTTAAAATGTTGCAAGAATGTCGCGGGTTCCCATGCTCAACGATGCAGAACTTGTGCTTTGCAGGGATTTAGGATTATGAGGGCGCAACTGTTACGTTGATTCGCAGTGTTGAAGTTCCAGGAATGGCGCTCTGGCAATTCAGGATCGTCAAGACGCAACACTCAGGTTGATCCGTGGCGTTAGAGTCCCGAGAACAACGTTTTGGCGTGCTTCCGTGTCTTCAAACGGTAAGATTCCAACGAGGCAGTGCCCTCCGTGGAAACGAACCCTTGCAGGGGCCTACGAAGGGGGAGCTTGGAGGGAGGGTTCATTCCAACATCGTTGATGACTCTTGGGCTTACACTGGTCCTCCTCCTCCTCCTCCTCCTCCTCCTCCTCCTCCTTCGCCTCCTCCTCCTCCGCCTGTTCCCTGGGTGCGCCGTGGCCCGAGGCCCGAAGGATCGCGGCTCGAGGCTCGCGGGATCGAAGATGTCGGGGCGCCGCTGGGCCTCGCTGGGCCTCGGGGAGGGCGCCCGCCGCCACGGGAGGATCCGCCGGGAAGCTCTGGCTGAAGAGCGCACCCCCGCATGGCAGGCCCGGGGGTCGCCGCCGGACCCCGGAGGCCCAGGCCTCCTGGCGTCGCGGGGAGATCACGGCGGACGGATCGACATATTTTGGGGGGGGGCCACATGCGAGCCCTACCCTTTTCCCTCTCGACCGCATGCCGCCAGCGGTTGTCTACCCGCCGCGGGCCCCCCGGGCAGACACGGGAGAGCTTTAAAGGATATATATATATATATATATATATATATATATATGTAAGGCTGTCCCCGGCGGTCTGCCAACGACGCAGCGCCCCTCGCAGCCCGCCCGTGGGATACCCCTCCCCCCCCCTCTCAGACATCGTGGGGGGCAGGGGTGGGGTTCGCGCGTGGCCCCCTAGATGTATGATGTGTGATGTTCTGCCCTTGGAGGCCCCGTCTGGGCCCCGGGGTCGTACAGCAGATTGTGTGGCATCATCTTCGGGAGACCCTGTCTGTCCCGTCGCGCCGCGATCCACGTCGCATCCGTTTCGACTCCGTGTGGGGCGAATCGAGTCCGTGTCGAACCCGCGTCGACCCCAGGACGGAGCAGTTTCAACAAAAGACGGCCATTCACGGGACGGGAGGTCCCCCGAAGATGCAAAGCAAACAAACCACTCGGGACGAGCAGCCGGCCCGCCGGGAAGGGGTCGGGGCTCGCGGAGGCGCCGCACGGAAGAGAGCACGGCCTTGGGAGAGGACCAGGGCCGGAGGCCTCCAAGCCAGGCGGCGCGCAGGAAAAAAAAAAAAAAAAAAAACGCGGGCACAAAACAAAACAAAAAAAACACACACACACACACACACAAATAAAAAAAAACATAAAAAACTCCGCAGACGATCGAGCTGCTCAGGTGTTGCAGGGGTTCCCTCCGGATACTCTGCGCCGCGTCCGGGGAGAAGCCGCCGGACAGCGTGGCAGCCTTCGCCCTCCCTGGGGCCTCGCGGGGGTGCCCTGGGTGGCCGCGGGAGGGGGGCGGGACACCTGGTCTGGAAAGGGGGGATTCCGGCCGGGGCAGGGCGAGGAGGGGCGGCGCTGGATGCCATTGCACCGGCCTTGCAGACGTGCTGCAGCGGATTTCCGCGCGGGTGTCTCGAAGTGCAGCACCCCGAGACGGCGAGCGAAAAGCGACGTGAATTTCACGCGGATGTTTGTTTAGTCTTCATTCCTGGCCAGAAAAAGCCGCACGAACTTCCTCGAAATTCGGAACGAAATTCTCCGGGGCAATCTGGGCCCATCCCACTGTTTTCCGAACGTAATCCGCTCCGCGATGTTGGCGCCATGGCATACCAGCAGCACGTGCATCGGTAGGAAGGTGCACGCCCGACCCCGACAGATAGAGCCGAAAACAGGAGCAAGAAAGTCATCGCTCAGGACATCTGGGCCAGCTTCCCAGACGGTGCCCGAATCGACCCCGGGCCAAGTTCTGCTGTTGTTGACGCTGGAGGGCGAACGCGCCCCAGAAACTGGGCCAGCCTTCCGGCAAGGCAGTTGAGGAACGAAGGGGGCAGCTCTTCGGGGAGGAGGTGTCCGAATCAGCCGCTCGACTGCAGTTCGTCACATCGCAGTATACCGTTTCCTGGCTGGTATGGCCAGAAGGCGCCAAGCACGGAGCTCAGAATACGAGATGTTCGAGCGTGCGCATCGCCCTTGCGTGACCGACGCGCATATAGTATGGGTCTGTGTGGGCGGCGCCTATCCGAAGATGGTCACATCGCTTCTCTCCTTCCCCTCGCCCTCTCGTCGAGGAGGCCCAAGAAAAAAACCTGCCCTTGGCTTTGGCCTCGGCTACGGCGAAAGCGCGGCGACGCCTGAGCGAGAAGTCGCCGACGCCATCGCGGCCATGGCACCGTGCTGGAGCTGTCAGCTCTCAACTTACAACGCCCGCGTGCGGAACAGAACGCACCTCGA
>CAUYUJ010003612.1:32500-33637 GCA_963575745.1 Prorocentrum cordatum
GGGACGGCGAGGTCTCGCTCAGATCTGCGCGGTGCCTCACTCCGCTGGACCCACAAGCAGCCCTCGAAAATGGCAACAGTTTCGCAGATCGCAGCCCCTTCCCCACCCCCACGGACGGCGAGGTACGAGGTCTCGCGGGAGACAGGAGGCGGGAGGCAGGAGGCGGGAGGAAGGAAGGAAGGATGCGCGAGCAGTGCTCTATTCAAAACGAATACCCAACCAAGGAGGGTTGAGAATAACTTCTCCCTGTCGCACCCCGAGGCCAGTTTTTAGGGCGGGCCGGGCACCTGAGACCTCCTCACCATTCATGGTTCTGAAGCTTAAAAACTAACCACGGCTTCACAGATGGAGGGCGGGTGGTTTTCAAAATGTGGATGTCGCCGTAGCGCGGCGCACATTCGATTTAAAACTTTGCAAGAGTTTCACGGATTGAGGGCGGTCCTCCTCCTCCTCCTCCTCCTCCTCATCCTCCTCATCCTCCTCCTCCTACCCGTCCCCCTCTTCCTCCTCCTCTTCCAATTCTCCCTCCTGATCCTCCTCCTCCTCCTCCTCCTCTTTCTCCTCCTCATCCTGTTCCTCCTCCTCCTCCTCCTCCTCCTCCTCCTCCGCCTCATCCTCCTCCTTCTGAGCATCCCCCGCCTCGTCCTCGTGGAGGGCGGGTGGTTTTCAAAATGTGGATGTCGCCGTAGCGCGGCGCACATTCGATTTAAAACTTTGCAAGAGTTTCACGGATTGAGGGCGGTCCTCCTCCTCCTCCTCCTCCTCCTCATCCTCCTCATCCTCCTCCTCCTACCCGTCCCCCTCTTCCTCCTCCTCTTCCAATTCTCCCTCCTGATCCTCCTCCTCCTCCTCCTCCTCTTTCTCCTCCTCATCCTGTTCCTCCTCCTCCTCCTCCTCCTCCTCCTCCTCCGCCTCATCCTCCTCCTTCTGAGCATCCCCCGCCTCGTCCTCGTGCTCCTCCTCCTCCTCCTCCTCCTCCTCATCCTCCTCCTCCTCATTATCAATCATCATCATCATCATCATCATCATCATCATCATCATCATCATCATCATCAGCATCATCATCATCATCATCATCATCAGCATCATCATCATCAGCAGCAGCAGCAGCAGCATCATCATCATCAGCATCATCAT
>CAUYUJ010003612.1:33737-77555 GCA_963575745.1 Prorocentrum cordatum
TGATGATGATGCTGATGATGATGAGGACGACGACGATGATGCTGCTGATGATGATGACGATGATGATGATGCTGATGATGATGACAACGACTATGATGATGGTGATGATGATGATGATGATGCTGATGCTGATGATGATGATGAGGACGACGATGAAAATGATAATGTCGATGATGATGATAATGATGATGATGCTGATGATAATGATGCTGCTGATAATGAGGATGCTGAGGATGTTGAGGACGACTGCGACAATGATGATGATGATGATGATGATGATGATGATGATGATGATGATGATTCTGATGATGATGTCGATGATGATGATGCTGCTGATGATGATTCTAATGATGATGCTGCTGCTGATGATGTTGATGATGATGATGATGATGATGGTGGTGGTGGTGGTAGTGGCGGTGGTGGTGATGCTGATGATGATGACGATGGTGGTGATGATGCTGCTGATAATGATGATGATGATGACGATGACGATGATGCTGATGCTGATGCTGCTGCTGATGATGAGGATGATGAGGATGATGATGCTGCTGATGATGCTGATGATGATGCTGCTGCTGAGGATGATGATGAGGATAATGGTGACGATGCTATGATCATGATGACGAGGATGATGATGTTGATGGTGAGGACGACGACGATGCTGCTGATGACGCTGATGATGATGATGATGATGCTGATGGTGATGATGATGATGATGATGATGATGATAATGATGATGATGATGATGATGATGATGATGATGATGATGATGATGATGATGATGATGATGATCGGGATGATGGGGATGATGCTGCTGATGATGATGATGCTGATGGGGATGATGATGATGCTGATAATGATGATGATGCTGATGAAGACGACGATGATGATGATGATGATGACGACGATGATGATGATGATGGTGATGATGGTGATGATGGTGATGACGATGATGATGATGCTGATGATGATGATGCTGATGATGATGATGATGCTGATGATGTTGCTGCTGATGCTGATGATGATGATGATGATGATGATGATGATGATGTGATGATGATGGTGGTGGTGGTGTGTGGTGGTGAGGTGGGGAGGAGGTGAGGAGGAGGAGGAGGAGGAGGAGGAGGAAGAAGAAGAGGCCCTGTTTGCCCCCCCTCGTCGTCTGGGGCCAGCTGCGGGCGTGTGGCTGCGGACGCTGCGGACTTCGTCCAAAGCGCGGTGCAGTCAAGGAAGGGAGGGCAGAGGAGGAGGAACAGGAGGAGGAGGAAGAGGAGGAGGAGGAGGAGGAGGAGGAGGAGGAGGAGGAGGAGAGGAGGAGGAGGAGCAGGAGGAGAAGGAGGAGGAGGAGGAGGACGAAGAGGACTCAGGACTCAGCGCTCACACGTCCGTGAAACAATCCCATGATAGGATCAGTGCCTGGGGTGTGCACAACGCTGAGACGACATACCGACCAAGGAAGAGGAGGAGGAGGCACAGGACGAGGATGAGGATGACGATGAGAGTGAGGAGGATGAGGACACGTGTGGCAATCATTAGGTTTGAGGGAGTCTCAGGCCATAGCCCCATTTAGCAAACGAACCGGCCTCCATACGTGAAGCTGTGTTTTTGTTTTTTTGAAGATCGGGGGCCCCCAAACGGGGTGGTGACCACACCGTGCGGTGAGTCGGTGGGGATTCGGTGTTACCGCACGGTTTTGGGACTCGGGTCGTTCTCCGAGGATGTCTCGGGCGACAGGGGCCTCCAGGGTCCCAAAACCGTGCGTTGACAGACCGTGCGGTGAGGTCTTGCGGGATTTCGAGGTCACCGCACGGTCTGTCACCCCACCGTTTCGGGACTCCAAAGAAGACGGTCCTGCGCGGCGATACTGCGATAGCCACATTTTGAAAACGGCCCGTCCTCCATCCATGTAACTGTCGAAAGCTTGTATGACGAACCTGCGCGGCGCTCTGGCGAGAGCCTCACATTGAAAACGATTCGCCTTTCATCCGTCAAACAGTTGGGCGTTTTATGCTTTGATATAGCAAGCTGTCAGAACGTCTCAAGCGAACCTACCAGCCTGGTCTACGGACACGTCTGTTGATGCGACAGGGGCGATATGGTCTCGCCAGAATTTCCAGGCACATCCGGCGACGACGACTCCTCCTCCCGCGTCGTTTTTTGTTCGTGACACGGCCCCGGGGAATCTCGACTCCTTCCCTAGGGCTGCCGTTTCGTCCTGATCTGTTCTTGACGGGCCGAAAACGGCTGAAAACGTTCCAACCCCCACCGTTTGTTGCTTCGGTGTTGCGCCTTGCCGCCGACGGGAAACAAATCGTTGTTGCGCCGTCTGGGCCCGAGAGGATCTGGCGACGACGACGACGAGGAGCTAATGTCGCCATGAAGGAAAGGGGCCCCGAGGGAGACGGGTGCCAGACCTTGGGGCTTTCCCCAGGACCAGCCCTTCCTCCCGAGCTGTCCTTGACGGTCCCGGGGCCCGTGGAGGGCCCCCAGAGCCCCGAGGGCGGGAGGAGGAGGAGGAGGAGGAGGAGGAGGAGGAGGAGGAGGAGGAGGAGGAGGAGGCGGAGGAGGAGGCGGAGGAGGAGGAGGAAGGGCTCCAGGGCCCCTTTCCTCCGGTCTCGGCCCCTCGGGGAGCTTCCCAAGTCATCTCCGAGGGCTTGCGAGACGCCCTTCTTTTCTCCAGGACCCGCCTCCTTCCTGCTGGATCGAGGGGGGAACACTAGGGAGGGATAGGCGCAGGCGGGACCCCCAATCGCCCACGTCGGGCCGGGCCTGTTGCCCGCCGATCCAGCGGCGACGTGCCGCCGATGTCCCCCCCCCCGAGCTGCCCCCCCCCCCCCCCCCCTGAGCTGGCCCCCGGAGTCCATGACTTCTTCGCAGCGCGGACCCAGGGAGGTCTCGACCCATCTCCTGGGACAAGCTCTTCGTCCCGAGTCGTTTCTTGACGGTCCCAGGGCCTGTATGGAGGGCCCCCGTCAGAGGCCACGCGCTGGCCAAGAGCCCTCCGCTATGACTTTTGCACGGCGCAGCGAGAGGCTGTCAGGGCACTTGCCTCTCGGTGCGCCGTCGGATCCAGGACCTGGGGCCATCAGCCTGGGAGGCGAAGCTCCCCCCCGGGGCAGGGGAAGGGGTCGGGAGATTCAGGGCTGGGGATTGAGGAGTCATGTCCTCAGACACCCTCCGATCCGATATGATTTCTTCCAGCTGCGGTCCCAGAGGCCCCGACCCCTTTCAAGGATGTATTTTTCCGTCTGGGTCCCCTTTTGATGTCTCTGGGGCACGATGACGGTTCTCAGAGGTTGAGCCCGAGGAGTAACGCCTGGATAGGAACAAACACACGGTCGTAGGAATAGCATGAGAAGGAGGGATGGAGGGATGAGCAAGAGAATGGAGGAGGAGGAGGAGGAGGAGGAGGAGGAGGAGGAGGAGGAGAGGAGGAGGAGTGGAGGAGGTGGAGGAGGGAGGAGGAGAGGAGGAGGAGGAGGAGGAGGAAGGAGGAGGAGGAGGAGGAGGAGGAGGAGGAGGAGGAGGCGGAGAGGAGGAGGAGGAGGAGGAGGCGGAGGAGGAGGAGGAGGAGGAGGGCGGAGGAGGAGGAGGAGGAGGAGGTAGGAGGGGAGGAGGAGGAGGAGGAGGAGGAGGAAGAGGAGGAAGAGGAAGAGGAAGGGAAGGAGGAAGAGGAGAGGCGGGCCCGCGCCCGGCGAGGTGCTGCAGCCTGCTCGGCCGGCTGCGGAGGGGCTGCGGCGGCCCTTGCGACGCTGCCCCAGGGGCGCTGTGGCTACCAGGCCCGGACGACTGCCAGGACCTAGCGTGTCGGGCTGCTGCTTCTGGCCCACCGCGCTTAGGTGCTACACGCTGTCCGCTTCCCAGTCCCCGAGCGTCAACGTCCCGAGCTTTCCCGATCCTCCCCCTCCGCGGAGCGGAGCGACACGCTACCCGCTCGCAAGGCATAGCGTGTCGCCGGGGCCGCCGCGGCGACATGCCAAGCAAACCTTCCCGACCGTAGGCCTTCGGGGTGCCCCATCGTCGGCTTGGGTAGCGGCGCCGTCCGCGCGGGCGAGTTGGCGTCGGGCTTGGGGCGTCTGGGCTCCGCGGCGACGGTCCTTGCCTGGGAGAGGCCCCTCCCGGGGCCTGTGCGCGCCTGGCCCACCAGCGGCGCAAAGGCAGATGAGAGGAGGGCCTCCCTACAGTGGGCGACTGGGCTCGTGCTGACATGGATCGGTGAGCGACTGGCGATTGGGCGCAGACTGGAGGCGCCCATCAAGGTCAGAGTCCCGAGCGCCGGGCACTCCCGCTCGGACCCGAAGGCGGAGGGGGGGCGACGCTGGGCAGGCGCCTCGCTGGTACGCGCTGGAGGTTGAAGAAAAGATGGTTCCCTTCGGCGTGGGCCAAGGCAAACGGCCCAAGCAGGGCCATCGTGGTGCTGGAGCTCCATGGCACGATCCCTTGCGCGAAGCTGTTGGCGAGGCCCGGAGAGCGCCGCCAGAGGGCGAACATCAAGATGGCGGGGTCGACGGACAACCTGGGAAGCGCCTGGGGCCATGTCCACAAAGTGGCCGTTGACGGTTCTCCTCGTCGAGTTGTCAGAGGAGCTGAGGGCGCGCAGGGTGGCGCTGAGCCTAGACTGGCTACCGCGCGAGGAGAACCATGAGGCGGACGACCTCAGGAACATGAGGACTGAAGAATTCGAGAAGTCCCTCAGAATCCACGTGGCGGCCGCGGACCTGAAGTGGCGCGTGCTCGGCGAGATGATGCAGGCTTCCCAGGAGCCTTGCGAGTCGATCGTCGGAGAGGGCGGCCGCCGCTGGTAGAGCGCGCGCGGCGGGGCGCGGCCAGGGCGGCCGCGGGCGCACGTGCTTGGCGCCGCAGTGACAGCGTCTCTGACGACGTCGCGCGGGCGGAGCTGGAAACGGTGGCGGGCCGCGCGCTGGGCCCCGTGCGGCCCGTCGGGGCGGGGCGCCGCGCGAGGACCTACAGCGCGCCCGCGGGTTAGTCTCGAACCCTTGTGCTCTGGTGGGCGCCGCCGTGGGGCGGGCCTCCCCCCTTCGCCTCCTGATCCCATTTTCTCTCCGCCGCGGAGGCGGGGGGGTCCCGGGCAGGATGGAGGCCCCCCGGCCGCGGAGGGCCTCGTGGAGGGTTGGCAGGGCTTCGAGACCGTGCCCACGCCCTCTCGCGCAGAGCACGGCGCGCTAACGGGGGTGGTGGTGCCTGAGAGACGGGGCGTGGGGAGCAGGGTGTGGTGGCGGGCCTTCACGCTGGCAGCGTCCCAGTGGGGGGCCCAGGGGTCCGCGCCCCACGCTTCCGGGCTTTCGCCCCCCCCTTCCTTGGCGACCCGCTCCCATCGCAGAGGGGGGGCATCAAGTTGCTAGGAGTGTCTCGGGCCCAGGCTTGCGCTGCAGAGCCCCCGTTTCCGCCACCTGTTAAAGGCCACCCCCTTCTTTTACCGCCATCGCGCTGCTTGTAGGGCTGTTCGAGGATGCGCCACCGTGTGCTGGCACAAGCGTGTACCAACCCATTTTGCGCGATGCCTGTGGCTATGTGGGTTCAGGTCTTCGACCGATTTTGACCAACCCACGCCACCCGCCTCCCTGGGGCATCAAGTTCCTGGGAGCGACTCGGGCCCCTGCGCTACAGGGCCCCCGTCTCCGCCGCCCGTAAAGGGGCCGTCAACGTCGCCCGCCCCTTTCACCGCCATCGCGCCGTTTGCAGGGCCGGTCGCTGGTCGAGGACACATATGTATACTAGCGAGAAGACGAATGCGCATAAGAATATGGGACACAACACCTGACAGCGAAGACTGATAGGTTTCTAGTGGGCTCAGAAGAGAACATCTTGACTCCCCAGGGGGGTCTGGGCGGATGCCTGGGAGAATCCGGGGACTCCTCGGGACTTCCCAGGTGGGTTTGGGCGGGTGCCGGGGGGGATCCGGGGACTTCCCAGAACATTACTCCCAGGCCACATTTTGAATGCCCGGAGCCAACTGAAGGCCACTTCGTGTTCTCTGTGTTCCCAGAACACCATTCCCAGGCCACATTTTGAATGCCCGGAGCTAACTGTAGGCCACTTCGTAATCTTCGTGTTCCCAGAACACCATTTCCAGGCCACATTTTGAATGCCCAGAGCCAGCTATAGGCCACTTCGTGTTCTTCGTGCTCCCAGAACACCATTCCCAGGCCACATTTTGAATGCCCGGAACCAGCCGTAGGCCACTTCGTGTTCTTCGTGTTCCCAGAACACCACTCCTGTACTATATTTTTAAACTGCCCGGAGCCAGCTGTGGGCCACTTCGTGATCTTCGTGTTCCCAGAACACCAGTCCTGTGCCATATTTTGAATACCCGAGCTGAGGCAGGCTCAGGCCGAGGCAGGCTGAGGCCGAGGCAGGCTGAGGCTGAGTCTGAGGCACGCCGAGGCAGGCTGAGGCTGAGGCCGAGGCAGGCTGAGGCTGAGGCAGGCTGAGGCTGAGGCTGACGCAGGCTGAGGCGGAGGCAGGCTGAGACTGAGGCTGAGGCAGGCTGAGGCTGAGGCTTGGCTGATGCAGGCTGAGGCTGAGAGGCTGACGCTGAGGCTGAGGCAGGCTGAGGCTGAGGCTGAGGCTGAGGCCGAGGCAGGCTGAGGCTGAAGCTGAGGCAAGCCGAGCAGGCTGAGGCTGAGGCTGAAGCTGAGGCAGGGTGAGGCTGAGGCTGAGGCTGTGGCTGAGGTTGAGGCAGGCAGAGGCTGAGGCAGGTTGAGGCTGAGGCTGATGCAGGCTGAGGCTGAGACAGGCTGAGGCTGAGGCTGAGGCAGGCTGAGGCTGAGGCTGAGGCCGAGGCAGGCTGAGGCTGAGGCCGAGGCAAGCCGAGGCAGGCTGAGGCTGAGGCTGAGGCTGATGCTGAGGCAGGCTGAGGCTGAGACAGGCTGAGGCTGAGGCTGAGGCAGGCTGAGGCTGAGGCCGAGGCAGGCTCAGGCCGAGACAGGCTGAGGCTGAGACTGAGGCTGAGGCTGAGGATGAGGCCGAGGCAGGCCGAAGCTGAGACAAGGTGAGGGGGGGGGGGAGGAGGAGGGGAGGCTGAGGCAGGCTGAGGCCGAGGCAGGCTGAGGCCGAGGCAGGCTGAGGCTGAGGCTGAGGCAAGCCGAGGCAGGCTGAGGCTGAGGCTGAGGCTGAGGCTGAGGCTGAGGCTGAGGCAGGCAGAGGCTGAGGCAGGCTGAGGCTGAGGCTGAGGCTGAGGCAGGCTGAGGCTGAGGCCGAGGCAGGCTGAGGTTGAGGCTGAGGCAAGCCGAGGCAGGCTGAGGCTGAGGCTGAAACTGAGGCAAGCTGAGGCATCCGTAGGAATCCATAGGAATCCTCAGGAATCCTTAGGAATCCGTAGGCATCCTCAGGAATCCGTAGGCACAGTTAAGCATCCTCAGGAACCCTTAGGAATCCTTAGGATTCCCTAGGAATCCGTAGGAATCCCCAGGAATCCCTAGGAATCATGATTCCGAAGGATTCTTAAGGTTTCCTAAGGATTCTGATGGATTCCTAAGGATGCCTAAGGATGCCTTAGGAATCCATAGTAATCCTTAGGATTCCATTGGATCCTAAGGCCGTTGCCACTGCGACTGTCATTGCGAATGCGACTGCGACTGCGAGAACAGCAGAATTCTACAACTGGATTCTCACCTGAATCTTAACGGGAATGCTTCCAGATATGCTTATACACATCGCTGTTAGGTTGCCTTGCCGGGGTAATAACAAAAGTACGACGAATCATTGCCATACCAATCTTGTTGCTACGAAGAAATCGTAATAATGCTAGTAACGCGGGGGTAATAACGCTAATGTTCAGATCGCTACTGGTAAGAACAGTAAGGGTACCAATGCAAACACTAAGACAAGCAATCATACAACGATCGGTAATAATATTAGAAACGCACGGACATCGTAAGGATAAGTGTGCTCCTGATGATAATCGGAACAACGCAAAACATAGTATGAAGCGTAGTGCAAATCATATCTATGAGTGGTTCTTATAATGCTACTAACGATCGTAGTAGCATTTATGTGTGTATATATATACATATTGAACATTAAGAATGACGATAGTACGAGCGTGAAGGAAGGGAGGAGAAATGGAGAGATGGATGGTGCGCATGCCACGTCGAAGTGTACATTCGCACGCGTGTAGGGTGGAGCTCGCGTCTATTGAGTATGGTTGACCGCTGTATCCGAGGCGATATCCCGAGAGGAACCCTGATGGTTCGTCTTAGTATTTGTGCCGAGCCGGCCGGCACACCGCTGTGCTTTCATCTTGGGGAGAAGGAGGGAGGCGAAGGGAGGATTCGGGCAGGAGATCGACTACATAATTCATTTGCCCCAGGCTTGTATTTTTCGTCGGATCCACGAGACATCGGTGGAGTGCGTCGTTCTACGGACATTCTACGCTTCCTTTGTGGAGTCGACGAAAATGAATCAGTTTTGAGGTCGCCTGAATTCTGCAGTCGGCCTCTTATTCGAAAAAATGGAGGCGAGAGGGCGGTGGCTCCTCAGCCAAAAGGTGGCTCACACACCAGGTCAGCGTAGGAACCGCAAGGCCGGGGCAACGCTCGCTGCGGGCCATGGCGAGGAAAAAGGAGGACGAGGGGGTGCAGGACTTCGCCACGATGTTCTCGTGGCTGTTCGGCATGTCCCTGCTCGGCGGAGCAGGCGCTACCCTGCTGGGCCTGTCGGTGGTGCCTGCTCTGGGCCGCCACGGCCGCTTCCCACTGGTGCAGGCGCTGGCCAGGAACCAGCGCTCCCTCTGGCTGGCGGCGGGAGCCGCGCTGGCCCCGGCGGCGGGCGCCGTGACGGGGCTGCTGCTTGCCTACCTGGGCGTGCCGCTCCTGCAGCCGAAGGGGTGGGCCCCGCCGGAGAAGCGGTCGCGGTCGTGCGCCAAAGTGCGCTTCTCCGCCAAGGCGGCCGAGGAGAAGGGCCCGTGGGACGTGATCATCGTCGGGTCCGGCATGGGCGGGCTGACGTGCGGTTCGGTGCTTTCGCAGCTCGGCTACAAGGTCATGGTCCTTGAGGCGCACGAGGTTCGGACGATTCGGGAGCAGCTCATGGGAGCCTTGGATGTCCTCGAATCTCCATCTTGAGAGTGCATTTGCATGCGCTAGCGTCTGGTAGCCAAAGAGAAAGCGCCGATTTAGCGTCCACTGTCCTCGATTTGGCGTGGATTAGCGTCGGCTAGCGTCGCCGCGCAAGAGCCAGCAGCATGGCATGGGAGGCTCTCGTGAGCTGCCTCAGAGGGATGAGGGCCAGTTGAGACAATGACAGCGAGACCATGGTGCCCTCCCTCCCAGCCCATACCCGCTCAGAATCGGTCACCGGACCCCTCCTGGGCTCAAGTCGCACCATGTCTCCGAGCTGGGCTCAGCCGTGGCGACGAGGCCCCCCCGAAGCATGAACGGCGACCCTCGTTTCAGCTGCCCCTCTCTACGAGAGGTGGCGGGCGGCTCCACGCACGACTACAACGTCGACGGAAAGACGGACTACAAGTTCCCCTCCGGGCTGCACTACACCATCCCCGCCAGCGAGGAGATGCTGCAGGTGTCGTGCGGCGCCGCTCGCCCCCCGGTGCGCTTTGCGCGCATGGGCGACGACACGGTGCTGCACGACGGCGCCTACGACCGCGTGCGCCTGTCGAGGGCGGGGGACGCCGAGCTGAGGGTGATCTCGGACACGGCGCTCAAGAAGGACATGCGCGCGCGGTTTCCTAACCTGGTCCCCCAGCTCGAGCGCTTCGAGCGTGTCAGCACGCAGCTGCTGCAGGCGTTCCCGATCTGGTCGGCGCTGCACGCCTTCCCGTGGAGCGTGAAGCGGGTCCTTCTGCCCGTCTTGCTTCCCTCCGCGTGGTGGCGCTACGCGGGGCGCTCTGCCAAGGACGTCTTCGAGGAGCTTTTCGCGGACGCCCCCGAGTCGGAGCGGGAGAACGTCATCAAGATGCAGGCGTACCTGTGCGGTCTGTTCCTGGACCTCAGGGCAGTTGAAAGCAGACGTCCTCCGTCTTGAATTTTCGCGGCGTTCCCAGATGTCTGGACCTCTTTCCCAGGACCGGTCTTTTATCCTGAGTCGTTTTTGGGTGGTTCCTGGGCCAAGTGAGGGCCCCCAGAGATCGAAAATAGGAAAAAGCAGCGAGATGATGTCGGGGACGCCACTGGGCGACAGGAAGGGAAGGGGGTCAAGCCGCGCGAGCATTCGCCCGTGAGCTGCACGTCAGAGGTCGCAAGGGAGCGCCCTCCTTTCCGCGCGGGCGCTGGCCGAGACATCGGCCGATTCCCGCCATATTGGTGCTGCTGAGGCCTCAGACATCCTCGCGGCTCGATCTGGCTCGAGAAACCCCGCAGCAAGTTGGGTCCGGGTTCCGACCGTGATTTTCAACGATGCTGCAAGTTTCTTGCGATGTCCGAGGCTCCGCGCTGGGCCGTTCTTCCAGGGTCGAATGGCCCCGAAGCCCGGCCCGTCCGCCTGCTCACATTCCGACCCAGGCGTCCTCGGATCTGTTGATGTCTGTCCGTGGCCCCAGAGCTCCCCACCCCTTCCCAGGGAGAGCAGTTCTGCGCCCTAGGCTTAAGTCGGGCCTGTCCCTCCACAGGGGGAATGTTCAAAAATAGTAAAAAAATAGTCTGGGGATTATCTTTTGACTATTTTCGAGCATCTTTGGAGTGTTTTTGGGGTATTTTTAATTTTTCGTCCCAAATCCCCCTGTAGGGGGACAGGCCCGACTTAATCCTAGGCCCAGGCCTCCAGGGCCCCACGGTGGCCCCCCAGAGGCCGAGAGGAAGGGAGAGAAAACGCGTGGATCGAAGAACGAGGCTTGGAACGTCGTCGTCGTCGTCGTCGTCGTCGTCGTCGTCGTCGTGGTCGTCGTCGTCGCCGTCGGCGGAGGGCCGGGGCCCTTGCCGTCCCCGCCCTCGCGCCACTCCGACGCCACCGCCGAACGTCGATGCTCTCCTCCGCGCGCGCGCAGAGAAGCGCCGTGCGGCCCGCGCAGGGCCGCCCGCGCAAGGAGGCCCTGCGCCCCCTCGCGCAGGGCCCGCAGAGCGGAGGGCGAGGCTCGCTTTCTGCCTCTTGGAGTGTGCCTGGTGGGCCAGGTCCAGAGGGTCGGGGCGCAGGGCGCCTGGGGAGGCGTGCCACGCTCTTCTTCAATCTGCAGCGTCTGTCTGGGATCAACTGGCCGCCGGGCCGACGTGGGCGGCGCGCCGACGCCTCCAGAGGTGCACCGACGGCCAGAAGGTGAGGCGTCGGGTGCCTGCCCGCAGCTCCACAGGAACGCAGGGGACCTGGCCCAGTAACGTACTCGTAGCCCGAGCCTGCTGGCCCGACCAGGAGGCCGTTTTTCCTTTCGACTCCGGAAGGTGGACTTGCATGGAGGGAGGGAGAGGCGTGGCGGGGCTCGGAAGGAAACCTGGACTTCCTCTGGGGCCCTGGCGTCGCAATTTTCTCGCGGGCGATTTGGCGTCGTTTCGGGCCCCGGGACCCTCACGGATCGATCCAATCTAAATGAATCTGCAGGAGGCTAGGGTACAACGCCTCCCAGAACACGCCCAAGAGCGGCTCCCCGATCCGTCCCGGTGTCCATCCTTGCCAGCTCTCCGAGCTGCATCCCGTGGCCAGGCTTCCCGTCCAGTCAGCGGCGGCCCTCCCTGTGGTTCTTCTTCGTTCTGTTTCAGCCTCCTGGAGGCTTCTCGCCGCCACGGCTGGATCTGCCTCGAAACACGGGTCAGGGTGGACCACGGGGAGGGGTCTTGGGACCGATGTGGAGTGGAGGAGGAGGAGGAGGAGGAGGAGGAGGAGGAGGAGGAGGAGGAGGAGGAGGAGGAGGAGGAGGAGGAGGAGGAGGAGCCGGGCGGGAGAGCCGCTGTTGTCTCAAGTTGCCGTCCTCGCGGCTTTCCAGGCTGCATCCGGCGATCGGCAAGCCGCGCACCAGAGGCCAACCTTTTTGTCAGGGCCGCCCTAGCGCGTGGCCGGGCAGTGCGTCGTTGTCGTCGCCGTCGTCTTCGTCGTCGTCGTGGTCGTCGTCGTCGTCGTCGTCGTCGTCGTCGTCGTCGTCGTCATGGTCGTCGTCGTCGTCGTTGTCGTGGTGGTCGTCGTCGTCGTCGTCGTCGTCGTCGTCGTCGTGGTCGTCGTGCGGAGGGGCCTTTCGGTGCGCAGCCTCCTCCTCCTCCTCCTCCTCGCTCCTCCTCGCTCCTCCTCGCTCCTCCTCCTCTTCGTCCTCCTCCTCGCTCCTCCTCGCTCCTCCTCGCTCCTCCTCTTCGTCCTCCTCCTCCTCGCTCCTCGCTCCTCCTCGCTCCTCCTCGCTCCTCCTCGCTCCTCCTCCTCCTCCTTCTCCTCCTTCTTCTCGCTCCTCGCTCCTCCTCGATCCTCCTCCTCGTCGTCGTCGTCCTCGTCGTCCTCCTGCTCCTTCTCGCTCCTCGCTCCTCCTCGCTCCTCCTCGTCGTCGTCGTCGTCCTACCCCTGCGGTGGCCCGTCGACGGAGGGGCCTCTCGGTGCGCAGCCTCTCGGGGGGGGCGCGGGGGCCAGAGCCAGGCACGCAGGCCGCCGCTGGCCGGTCGCGCGCGAGGGTCGTCCGTCCACGCGCCGAGGGGCATTCCGGCCTGCACCCATCATAATCTCGAGGAGGAGGAGGACGAGGAGGAGGAGGAGGAGGAGGAGGGGGGGGAGGAGGAGGAGGAGGAGGAGGAGGAGGAGGAGGAGGAGGAGGAGGAGGAGGAGGAGGAGGAGGAGGAGGGGCGGAGGATGGGCGGAGGAGGAGCCGAAGGAGTCGGAGGAGGATGATGATGCTGACAATGATGATGATGATGATGATGATGATGATGATGATGATGATGATGATGATGATGATGATGATGATGATGATGATGATGATGATGATGATGATGGTGATGATGCTGATGATGATGCTGCTGCTGATGATGCTGATGATGATGATGACGATGAGGATGATGATGATGCTGATGATGATGATGATGCTAATGATGATGCTGCTGCTGATGATGATGATGTCGATGATGGAGAAGATGCTGATGCTGATCATCATCATCAGCATCTTCTCCATCATCAACATCACCATCACCATCACCATCACCATCACCATCATCATCATCATCATCATCATCATCATCATCATCATCATCATCATCATCGTCATCGTCATCGTCATCGTCATCATCAACATAAGGCCAGCGTGGGCCCAACACGGCTTGTGCTCTCTACCAGCATGTGGTGCGCAAACTATGCGGAGCAGGTCTATGCTGTGCAATCTGCTTGCGCGGGCCGAGAGATCTTCCTCTTGAGTCCGAGATGTCGGAAGCGCCGTGCCGTTCAAGTGATGACTGGATGTATGTTGCGCTCGCTTCGACTCGGAGCGTGCCGCATGTGATGGGAGGAGATGCTGGAGTTGGCCGGGCCCGCTGTGGCGTTCGAGCAATCGTATGTTTTGGGAGGAGCTTGTGGGATGGCCAGGCCCGCTGTGGCGCTCGAGCACCCACATGTTATGGGAGGGGTTTGGGGAGGTGGCTGGGCCCTCTGTGGCGCTCGAGCTTCGGACCTTGGCACTTTGCTTGTCTTCGCCCTCCTCGTTTTTTCTCCTCCTCTGCTTCTTTTTCGTACTCGTCCTCCTCTCCCTCCCTTCTCCCGCCTTCCCCCCTCCTGCCCCCTCCCTCCGCCTTCCTCCTTCCTCCTCCTCCTCCTCCTTCCTCCTTCTCCCCCCCCCTCCTCCGTCACGTGTCCTCCTACATCCCCCTCCCACCTCCGTCCCCTTCTCTCCTCCTCTCCCCTCCCCTTGGCTCCTCTTGCCTCCCCTCTCTTGGAAAACATTTCCCCCGTAGAGTCATAACATTGGTCTGCAGAGCCATAGTTATGTGAATAACTTTATGTCTCACGTGCAGTGCCCCGTGGGTCCAATTTCCTGTGGGCCCAGGATATTCATCATCATTATGGATTTAGTCCAGCCGAATACATGGATCCATTGTTTTTCGCACACGGCAAATTGGATCCGCGCAGCACAGAAATAGGATCCACGAACTTGTTAATACCAGTATACAGGGGGGCCAATTGGACCCACTGGTGTTGTTACAATTTTTACGGAAAGAGGGAACCAGCTTTCGGCCTGGGGATGCATGTGGTGCAATTTATGTTGTGCAATTAATCGTTGACCGTCTTGACGCTGTCCTCTTTATTGCGCGTGCAAACATCCCACCCTCCCACCCGCAACTTGGTCGCAAGACCTCTTAAGACAAGACCGTGACGGTACGTAATTACCACATGACACTTGGCCACGACACCGACGCCGACGACGACAGCGACAACGACGACGACAGCGCCGCCGACACCGACTACGACGACACCGACGACGTCTCCAACGACTTCGACGACGACAACGACGACTCCGACGACGACGACGACGACGTCAACGACGCCGACGACGACGACGACGACGGCGACTACGACGACACCGACTACGTCTCCGACGACTTCGACGACGACAACGGCGCCGACGCCGACGACGACGAAGACGACGACGACGTCGCCAACGAAGACGACGACGAGGGAGCAGGAAGGACGACGACGGCGACAACGGCGACAACGACGACGACGACGAGGGAGGAGGGATGACGGCGACGACGCGAACGACGAAGAAGGAGGAAGGACGGCGGCGCCGACGACGACAACGACGAGGGAGGAGGGAAGACGACGACGACAACGGCGACGACGACGACGGCGACGAAATAGGAGGGACGAAGACGAGACGCCGACGACAGACGACGACGACGATGAGGGAGGAGGAGGACGGACGACCACGGCAACAACGACGACGGAAACGACCACGACGCCAAAGAGGACGACGACGACGACGAACACGAGGAAACACAGAGGACGACGTAGGCGACGACGACGACGACGCGGCAGGAGGGAGGACGGCGACGACGACGACGACGACGTAAGAGCGCGCGCGCACGCTTTTGTTGAAAATCCGTGTTGCGAAACCTTGTGTTTTTTTGAAGGTTTTTTGGAGACACGATTTTGGAATCCTTCCGAAACCGATGGGTTTTGAAGGTTTTCGGCATACGCGCGCGACGACGCGCGCGTCTGCACTTCGTCCCATTTTTTGCGCAGGATTCTCGCGACGGCACGCGCGCAAGGGCGTTCGACAGATTTCGACATGCGCGCGCGACGCCCGTTTAATAGCATTTTGTGAAAATCTTGAAAAACCTATGGTTTTCTTAAGTTTTCGCAAGAGCTCGCGCGGAAGCTTTTTTAGCAAATCAGTGTTGCGAAACTCTGTTTTTTGGAATGTTTTTTGGAAATCGATTGCGAAATCCTTCCAGCACCGCAGGTTTTTGAAGGATTTCGGCATGCGCACGCGACGGCGCGCGCGTGTGCACTTCGTCTCATTTTTTGCAAGGGATTCGCGAAACCGTGCTATGTTAGAACAAGTATGTCACCGCATAGTGTTTTTTTACAAGGGAACTTCAGGGGGGGATACCGACTGGCCTGGGACATTGTGATTTCATATTTAGGATGGACATGTGGTCATAATCATATGTGATTTACATACCCGAAAGGGGTAGCGATAACGCTGGGGGGTGGGGGGGGGTGGGGCGGCGACGACGACAACATAGCCGCCAGACCGACGTGCAGGCCCAGACGATGAGCGGCGACGGCGGCGACGGGGCGGTGACAGCGACTACGCAGCCGCCAGACCGACGCACAGGCCCAGACGATGGGCGGCGACGAGGCGGCGACGGGGCGGCGACGGCGACTACACAGCCGCCAGACCGACACACAGGCCCAACTCCTTCTAAAACCAATAAGAACCCCTAGGTGCAGGCATTGTTTGGGATCATTTACTTTCATGGACTCCAGATTTCGTTTAATAAATCAAGAATCTGGACTGGACACTGTTTGTTTTCTTGGAGCTTCTTTTCCGTGTGGGCCTGGACTACTGTTTACGACAACGCTTGGAATGAAGTCCATGTTCTTAGTTGAAGAAGCCGTCTTACCTCCATGCAGGGGTGCAGGGGCGCTCTTGTGTTTGGCCGATCTGCTGGCCGCCGTTGTCTGCATCTCGGCCCCTGGGGCCCCAAGGACTCGGGCTGCGCCCCCGACACCGTCAGCTTCTTCATGATCGCCGCGGTGGGCCTCGGCTTCCCCCACGAGGGCGGCGCCTATCTCGTGGCCGGGCGAGGAGGGGGGGATGCTGCAGGCCTCCCAGGCAGGGTCCGATCAGATTGCGGTCGGACGATGGCGCCGCAGCGCCGATGCCTCGGCGATGTGGCTCGACGTGGAGCTCGATTTTCTCCACGCCGACGTCGCCGATGCATCGCCGACGTCGCCGATGCATCGCCGATCACATGTTTTCCGCCCTTCTCGTCGGTTTTCCAGCCCCGGGATGCTCTCCAGCAGCTGCGCCTCGCCTTGGGCGTGCTGCTGGTGCCTGGATCCTCCGAACGGCCGCCACAGATCCGAGTAATGCCCCGAAAGCCATCTCGTCAACGTGTCGCGCCGCTGGTTCTGGCTTGCCACGCTTCTTCGCGACACGCTCAGCACGTCCCAGTCCCCAAGCGTTAGCGGCTCTCAGCTTAACCCAGCCTCCTGCCTCGCGAAGCGGAGCGACACGCAATCAGCTCGCAGGGCATAGTAGCGTGTCGCCGGGGCCGCCGGCGCGACACGCCAGGCAGAAATTCTTGACCGCAAGGGAAGCGGTGATGCACGACATCTGCTGTATGCAGCTGAGCTCGGCCTCGCCGCCGAGCGCTCTACTTGCTGCAATGGCGCCTGCCGCGGCGGGAGGCGCGGGGAAAACCGGCTACGTTGGGCGGCGCGTCCAGGGGGCAAGGCAGAGGGGGCGGGACGTCTGAGAAGGCTCAGATCTTGGCATCGCTCGGACGTGTGCATTTTTTCCTCGGCGAGGACCTTCGAGGAGCATCCTTGATCATTTGGCGAAAAAACCACGCACGGAACCGAACAAAAACACAGGGAATGGACGTGCGAGCGATGGCCAGAGATGGCCTGCCCCCTCTCACTTACCCCCTCGGCGCGCCGCCGACGCCCTCCTTCTACTATCCCCCCCCCTTTCGTCCGACCCGGCCATCCGGAGAACGGCACGGGGGAGATGGCCGCGACGCTGGTGCAGGCCAGCGCCTCCTCGCACTCCTGCCCTGCCGGCCAGTCGGTCGAAGAGCGACGTGGCAGCCTACAGGATGGCCACGACTTTCAGAGCAGGTCTCGGAAAGAGGTAAGCAGAAGCCACCGGAATCTGTAAGCACGGGCCGCCGGAACTTGTAAGAGCAAGCCGCCCGAGCTGGCAATAGCAAGCCACCGGAGTTCGTAGCTGCAGAGTGGTGAAGGGAGCAGAGGGTGGACACGGCAGCAGCAGCAGCAGCAGCAGCAGCAGCAGCAGCAGCAGCAGCAGCAGCAGCAGCAGCAGCAGCAGCAGCAGCAGCAGCAGCAGCAGCAGCAGCAGCAGAGGCGGAAGTCATCCTGCCTGTGGCGCGCGCACACCACCAGGGCGCGGGCGGGGCCGAGCAAGGGGTAGAGTCGAAATCGACAGTAGGGATGGGCAATCTTCCCAAGGGTACCCTTGCATCCGTGCCTCTTTGGTCCATTCCGGACTGCTTTCGATGGCCCGCCGCGCTCGAAAAAGCTTCAACACAGGCGTCCAAGGGCCTTGCATCCTCATCGCGCATCCTCATCGCCAGTTTTGATCGTAGCACGTATCACGGCTCAGAGCCGATGTCCACTCCGGCCAGCATGCATCGCCCACCAGCCAGCCTGCGCTCGGCGTGATGCACCATGCCTGCACTGCTCCCTAAGGCAGGGCTGGAGGGTCCTGCGACGGTTTTCCAGCCAGTCGTGCCAAGCCACGTTCTCTTGGCTCGCGGCCCCACTCGTCGAGTTTAAACTTAGTGAGCAAGCAGCTCTGGCTTCTGGCTCCTGCCCATGCTGCTACTCCTTCTCCCCGACGGTCGAGGATCGAGGTTCTTTAGTGTATTTTGCCTTTTGTGGTGCCCTCATGGACACGGCTGGGCTGTCGTTGAAATTCTGGCTAGATGGCTTTCGAGGACCCAGACCTCCTGGCGTCGCGACAACTGTTCGCTACTTTTGCTGCTCTCGTTTTTCTCTCAAACGTTAGCTTCTGGTGCCATTGTCTGGCCCTGGCTGGGGCCATCAGACGACCAGCCAGAAGCAACTTGTCGCGGGGATGGGGTCTGGGGCTCGGGGGTCCCGCGTCGTGATTACATCGGGACCTCGGAAGTCCAAGGAGGGGGGCAAGCGAAGGGGATGCCCAGAAGGCGTGTTTTCGCCCCGTATTCTCCGACGGGCCACGTCGGCCTCTCTTCGGCATCCGTCTCGCGGAGCTTTCGAGTTATCCTTTCAGCTGGTTTCGGGAGTCGGTTCTTCTTCGGATCTGATGCTGCTTGCATCACGGGTGCAACCAGAAGAGGGATTGGCGGAAACGGAGATGCAGTACGAGAGGGAGAGGCACCTGAGTATATCGACAACGAGAGAGAGAGAGAGAGAGAGAGAGCGCGAGAGAGAAAGAGAGAAAGAGAGAAAGAAACACACAACGAGAGCGAGAGCGAGAGCGAGAGCGAGAGCGAGAGAGAGAGAGAGAGAAGAGGAGGTGACAGGAGGGGTATGGTTGCTGGACTTGCCCTGTATGTGCGAGGTTCGAGTCTGCACGTTTCGACGTCGCAGCGGCGCCTCATGGCGTGATTATACGACAGAGCCGCTCTTTTCTCAAGGTCGGCTCGCGTGTTGACCGCTGACATGTATCCTTCGTGAGGGCCTTCGCGAATTACGTTCTTCGACAACTCCCGCTCAGGAGCAGTCCCGCTCCAGGCAAAAAGCACGCTCGTGCAGGGCTGTGAAAGAAACGGGGGAGAAAGAAAGCGAGAGAGAGAGACAGAGAGAGCGAGGAGAGAAACAACAAAGAGAGAGAGAGATAGAGAGAGAGAGAGAGAGAGATAGGGTGTCCGTGGACATCAGCAGAAGCCGCAAGGTTTTGCAACGGACTCGTGACATTGGTCTGGTGCCAAAGAAAAGCACTCCGTGCCCAAAGCAAGCCATATTCGAAAACGACCCGCCGTATCTTGCTCGATTGCAGTGTCGTCTGGCGCCGTTGTGTGCGTTTCGCAGGCGATCGCTGGATCGGAAACGTAGGTGTCGCCGATCAAAAGACGTAACTCCGCGGTAGGGATCAGTGTGCCAGTTCTCAAACGCCGTTTGCATTTCCCCCACAGAACTCGTGATAAACCAACCTATTTCAGCCAGTGGCAGGCGATCGAGGACCGCGGCGGCAGCGTCTTCGTGCGTGCTCCCGTGGCCCGCGTCCTCGTGGAGGAGAGGAGCGGGAGGGCCGTCGGCGTCGAGACGACCAGGGATGCGGGTGCCGTCAGGCTGATGGCGAAGTGCTGCGTGGTCTCTGCGTGCGGGTGGCGCAACACGGCTCGCCTCTGCAAGGGGACGGCTTTCCCGAGCCCAGACGAGCTCAAGCTCGGGCAGGGCGACGGCTTCGTCATGGCCAACATCGGGATCAGGGGCTGCGCTGCCGAGCTGAAGCTGGAGTGCGCGAACATGGAACTGCTGCCCGCGGGGCAGGGCATGTCTGTCTTCGATGGCGTCCGGAGGTACATGAACGACCCGCTGGGTGTGCCCGCAAAGGATATCCCGATGATGATCACCTTCCCCAGCGTGAAGGACCGCGCCCACAAGTCGAGGCCTCGGAAGGAGGAAGGCAGGGAGACCGCTCAGCTGCTCTGCCTGGCCAGGACGGAGTGGTTCGGCAAGCTCGAGGAGCCTGACGTGGGCACGGTGGCCACTCCTGCCTGGCGGGAGCCCGTGCGCACCCAGGAGTACAAGGACCTCAAGGGGAGGTGGATCGAGCGCCTCAGGTCGGTGCTGCTGTCCATATACCCTCAGCTCGAGGGCAAAATCGAGCTCTTCGACCTCTCTACGCCGCAGACCATCGAGCACTACCTGCCCACGGGCAGCGGCTCCGCCATCGGCCTGGACACTGCGGCAGGCGTCGGCTGCCGCTTTACCGACTACGGCGTCATGCGGCTGCTGGACATGCGGACGCCGGTGCCCGGCCTTTGGATGACGGGCCAGGACGTGATGCGCTTCTTTTCCACCACCACCGCCATAGGTTGGACTGGGGAAGGAGGTGGAGGATGATGAGGAGGAGGAGGAGGAAGAGGAGGAGGACGAGGACGCCCTCCCCCTCCTATTTCTGGTGGTGGCGGTGGACGAAGCAAGCCCACCAGGACGCGCTCATGTGCGGCGTGCCGCTCGCGCAGGCGGCGGGTCTGCTGACGGCCATCCGCATTG
This sequence comes from Prorocentrum cordatum, assembly GCA_963575745.1. NCBI lineage: Eukaryota > Dinophyceae > Prorocentrales > Prorocentraceae > Prorocentrum > Prorocentrum cordatum. The sequence continues at coordinate 54,063 of CAUYUJ010003612.1, forward strand.
CGGGGCCGCTGAGGTCGTCCTGGTTCATGGCCAGGGCCGCGTGGCTTCTGGCCGCGAGCCTCGGCCACAAGGCCAGGAGTGCGGTGTGTGGCAGCGCCTGACCGGTCTGCCGCGTGGCCGCCGGGCCACCTCGGCGCTCTTCCCGCCTCTTGCCCCCAGGCTCAGACGTAGTGGTAGGGGCCAGTGGCCAGCGCCTGCCAGCAGCGAGGCCGCATGGGCGTTTGGTCAATCGGGTGCAGAGGCGAAGACCCTCAGAAGCAGGATTCTTTTGTCGAGCGGGCCTTGGTCACACAAACAGCTCGCATCCCCTTCGACGGCATTTCTAAGTATGCGATCGTGATTAGCTCCCTCCAAGCGTCGTCATATACAAACATATGGTTTTCCTTGTCTCGTGTCCTTGCACGTAGTCTCCAGTGGGCAATCACAGAGACCATGGTTAAAGAGTGTCGCGGACAGAGCAGAGCGTGTTGTGTAGAAGGGCTGCGTGGCCATTTGGAGTCTTTCGCGGGGCATTTGTTCGGGCACACCTCGCGTCTCTGAAAAGAAGGGCTCTCAACTCAAATTGCTTGGGGCTTCCGAAACGGTGCGGTGACCCCGTGCGGTGACCTCGGAATCTCCAACGACCTTACTGCATTGTCCGTCACTGCACGGTTCTGGGACCTCGGAGGCCTCGGTCCCCCAACACGCCCTCGGAGAGCGACCCAAGCCCCTCAAAGCCGTACAGGGACCCCGCATTCCCAGCGACACTGCATGGTGTAGTCACCGCACCTGTCGGGGGCTCCGAGGTTGCGCAGAGCCCCTCGAGCGCGTTTGCCTGCGCTGCCTCGTCTCCCGCTCGCTGCGTCCGCAGAAGGCCTTCCCCCGCCTCCTTTGTGGCCAGAGGCGGCCTGCCGCTGCCAACACCGATGCAGAAGCGCGGAAGCCGTCGCGCGGGATGTCCACATTTCGTTGTTGTTGGTGATGATGATGATGTTGTTGTTGTCGTCGTTGTTGCTGTTGGTGATGATGATGATGATGATGATGATGATGATGTTGTTGTTGGTGTCGTCGTCGTCGTCGTCGTTGTTGTTGTTGGTGTTGAACTCATATCTGAAGATAATTATTGTTGATCCCCCCCGTCCAGTGCACATTGTTTTTTTCGATTGAAGTGCCCTTCCCGGGGCTCGCACCCCGTTTTTTATCAGGGAAAATCTTGAGGGTCAAACTGTGTCGTTGGCCCCCGGTTTACAACAACAACAACAACAATTACTAGCACGTGGGGACACACCGTTCTCACCAGTGCCAGGGTTTTCATAGGAGGCGGGCAATACCCCCACTTTGTGGGGGGGCCGGTTCAAGCTCTACCAAATTTCCAAACGACTCTTCGCCACCACCCACACCCAGCTTCCCGCCCTATGACGTTCGGACACTTCACTTCGTGGCATGCGGACGACCGTGGCTACTATTCAGGGCCCCGCGGCCGACGACGACGGCGTGCGCGCGCGAAGAAAAAACGAATGTGTCCCGCATGGTATTATTTGACAGGGATGATGGCCCTGGCAGGTGCGCAACCGTTGTTGCAGAAGTTCGAAAAAGTTGCTCGCAAAAGCCCGTTTGACAGAAATGATTAAAAAGTGTTGGGTTTCCTACGAATCCGCAAGAGCGCGCGGGATGATTTTTGACATTTTTTTTTGAAAAACCATTGGTTTTTTGATGTTTTTATGTTAAAATCGCTACGAAAACTAAGGTTTTGGAAGGATTTCGTCTTGCGCGCGCGAATGTCCACTTTACCTCATTTTTTGCAAGGGATTCTTGAAGTTTGGTTATGTTAGAACAAGAAGTGTCCACTTTAGCTTATTTTTTACAAGGGAAAACCGATCGCAACAACACAACCGGATCCGGACCAACCCGTTTTGCCTGAGACTTCCTCACGGAAGTGATGAAAATGAGGCTGCGGCCTAGGCGCGGCGGGGGGGTCGCGCACCAGGGGTCCCAACAATAATTATTCTTAGGAAGAAATAATGTTCAACAACAACAACAACGACAACAACAACAACAACAACCATTTTAAGGCTGTACGCTCTTACTTGCCCGCGAGTCATTCAACACGTATACCCTACACCCTCGATGCCCGCCCTCTTCGTCTTCGATCACACCCCTTTCGGGGGGATTATTTCTCTTTGCTGGGGCCGGCGGGCTTAGACGTACGGGCAAACCGGAACGGGCGGACAATCCTTCGGGGGCGTACATCTCTCTGCCCGCCATTGGAATTGGCGCGGGCCCTGCAAGAGGAGGAGGGGAAGAACGAGGGAGAGTGGGAGGAAGGGGAGGGGGAAGGACGAAGGAAGAGGGAAGATACCACGTTGTGAAGGCGTCCTTGGCGCGTGCGTGGTTCCTGAGCGCCGAAACGCAATTCCATAATAATTTGTGAGGACGTCGCACGCGAGAGCGCAGTCCTGAATACATTGTGAGGAAATCTCAGGCGGAAGCGGGGGCCCTGACTAAGTTGCGAGGAAGTCTCAAGCGGGAGCGCCGTTCCTGAGCAAATTGCACGGAAGTCTCAGGCGGGAGCGGGGGTCCTCATTAAATTGCGAGGAAATCTCATGCGGGAGCGCCGTTCCTGAGTCAATTGCGGGGAAATGTCAGGCAGGAGCGGGGGTCCTGAGTAAAATTCTAAGAAGTCTCAGGCGGGAGCGCCGTTCCCACGTAAATTGCACGGAAGTCTCAGGCGGGAGCGGGGGTCTTGATTACATTGCGAGGAAGTCTCAAACGGGAGCGCCTTTCCTGAGTAAATTGCGCGGAAGTCTTAGGCGGGAGCGGGGGTCCTGAGTAAAAACCGAGGAAGTCTCAAGCGGGAGCCGTTGTTGTTGTAGCCCGGGGGGCAGGGGCACAGTTTGAGCAGGAAAACTTCTTTTGAGAAAAAACAAGGTGCGAGCCCCGGGGGTGGCACTTCAATCGAAAAAAATCAATGTGCACCGGTGGGGGGGGATCAACAATAGTTATTCTTTAAGAATGAGAGTTCAACAACAACAACAACAACAACAACAACGGCTCCCGCTTGATACTTCCGCACAGTTTATTGAAGAATCGCGCTCTCGCTTGGGACGTATGTGCAATTTACCACCCGATCGCGGCTCCCGCTTGATATTTCTTCACAATTGATTGAAGAATCGCGCTCTCGCTTGGGATTTCCTCGCAACTTACCACCGAATCGCGGCTCCCGCCTGATACTTCCTCACAATTTATTCAGATGCCGCTCCTCGACATTCAGGAATCGCGCTCCCGCTACGCGGATCAAGCAGAATTTACGCTTCAACGACCCGCTCGCTCGACCCGCCCGTTTGGGCCTGCCCGCCCGACCAGCCCGTTAGGGACTGCAGTCGCCGCTCGCTGCCCTCCGCCCGCCTTCGATGCCCCTCGCTGCCCGTACTGGTTCCGCGGTCGCCTTCGCTCGCTGCCCTTCGTGGCCCCGTTGCTGCCCTTCGTGGCAGGGAATGAACATACCCCCCAAAAGGGGGTACGATCGAAGACGAAGAGGGCGGGTATCCAGGGTTTGGGATATGCATATTGAATGACACGCGAGCAGATAAGAGCGAACAGTCTTAAACTTATTGTTGTTGTTGCCAGGACCCCCGCTCCCGCCCGAGACTTCCTCGCATGTTGCTCAGGAATCGCGCTTTCGCTTGGGACTTCTTCATGAGTTATTCAGGAATCGCTCTCTCGGCGCTCTGGGGTCGCGCTCTCTCTGGAGACTTGCCTGCAATTTGCTCAAGAATCGCGCTCTTGCGTTGGATTTCCCTGCAATTTACTCAAGCGCCACGCTCCTGACACTCAGGCACCCTCGCGCTCACCCTTAGAACTCCGTCACAGCTTATTGAGGAATCGGGATCTCGCTGCCCTTGGTGGACCCGTTGCAGCCCTTCGTGGCCCCCGCGCTGCCCTTCGTGGTCCCGTTGCAGCCCTTCGTGACCCCCTCGGTGACTTTCGTGGCCCCGTTACAGCCCTTCGTGGCCCCCTCGGTACCCTTCGTGGCCTCGTTGCAGCCCTTCGTGGCCCCTCGGTGCCCTTCGTAGCCCCGCTGTCGCCCTCGCTGCCCTTCGTGGCCCCGTTGTTGCCCTCAGTGGCTCCGTCCTTGCCCTCTGCGTCCCTATACGTATGCCCTTCGTGGCCCCCGCTCGTTCGCGCCCATCGTGGCCCCATATGCATGCCCTTCGTGGCCCCGCTGTCGCTCTTTGTGGCCCCCTCGCTGTCCTACGTGGCCCCGCTGCTACCCTCAGTGGTCCCGTCGTTGCTCTCTGTGGCCTTGCATTATCTGCCCTTCGTGTCTTCCGCATCCGAGAGCGCTCCCAAAGCATCCACGATGGCCTCCGAGATGCAATTTAGCACTTTCGATTTTGCGTCTTAACAGAGCCCAGCGCGGCCTAGGGGGCCCCAAGATCGCCCCAAGACGGCCCACGAAGCCCCCAAAGATGTTTCAAGACGGCCCAAGAGAGACCCAAGACGGCTTGAGAGGCGCCCCAGGTGGCCAACGAGGCTCCAAGAGGGCCCCAAGAGAGACCCCTGAGGATGAGCTCGAACTCAACTTTCGAGCCCCCCGCCCCAGGAAGTCCTCGGAGACCGCCAGCAGATCTCCCAGAAGCTTCCCAGAGGCCTCTGAGGCCCCCAAGAAGCCAAAAAGAGCCCCCCAGCCGGCCTCCAAGAGGCCCCGACATGCTTCCAAAAGGCTCCCGAGAGGCTTCCCCAAAGACCTCAACAATCCTTTGAAGTCCATGCGTCCACATCCCACATGCAGTTCCCAGAGAGGTTTCCGGTGATGTTGAATCGGACCTCGAGGCCGCCCTCGAGACACCAATACGCGTCACAGAGGTCCCCCAATAGCTACCAATAGGCTTCTGAGGCTTCCTAAGAGGCCCCCAGAAGCCTCTCAGAGGCCACGCGTCTACGCCATAAACGACGTTCCCAAAGCGGTTTTTGGGGACATCGCTTCCGAGTTAGAGGCCTCCCTCGAGATCCCGATGAGCGCCACAGTGGCCTCACGTACACGTCCTACACGATGTTCCCGGAGAGGCTCCCGGATATATCGATTCGGATTAGGGCCTGTCAACACCCTCCTTGGGATGCGACACCAGGCGTCGAATATTCTATTCGCCGTCGACGTTCCCAAGTCCCGCGTGCTTTGCCTGCTGCGATTCGCCGTCGATGGCGGTTGGTGCCCTCGGGTTAGTGCCCTCGGAAGGGGGAGGGGGGAACAAAATACAAAGAGCGGGGGGCGAGGAGGAGGAGGAGGAGGAGGAGGAGGAGGAGGAGGAGGAGGAGGAGATGGAGGAGGAGGAGGAGGAGGAGGAGGAGGAGGAGGAGGAGGAGGAGGAGGAGGAGGATTCTCAGTAGCAAGGGGGAGAGGCTCTGGTACGGGGACTGGGATGCCGAGTGTTCTGCATACGAAGGAAGGGGCAGGAAGGGCGCAAAGGATGAAGGACGGGGGGAAGAGGGCGAGGAGGAGCAAGAGAGGGAGGGAGGAGGGAGGAAGTGGCAGCGGGCTGGCCCAGGGGGCGTCCAAGGGAGAAGCCGTGGTGCTCGCGAGACGCGGTCAAGGGGGGGTGCTCGGGGGGCGTCCAAGGTTGAAACCGTGGTGTCCCGAGGCGCCCCCCCAGCCGCGAGGCGCGGTCAGTGGGGGGTGCCCGGGGGGTGTCCAAGGTTGAAGCCGTGGTGTTCCGAGGCGCCCCCCCGGCCGCGATGCGCGGTCAAAGGGGGGTTCCAGGATGGCGCTCAAGGTTGACGCCGTGGTGTCCAGAGGCGCCCCCCGCGGCCGCGAGACGCGGTCAAGGTGAGGTGCTTGGGGGGCGCTCAAGGTTGACGGCGTGTTGTCCCGAACGCATTCCCGGCCGCGGGACGCGGTCAAGGGAGGCTGCCTGGGGGGCGCTCAGGGTTGAAGTCGTGGTGTCCTGGACGCCCCCCCGGCCGCGGGCTTCCGCGCGGGAGAAGGGCTGGAAATGGTGCCTGGATCGTGCGAGCTGGTAGCAGCCCATGTCCACGGCTCGGAAGTGTTGCTCTCCCCTTCGCCTCGGCCACGCTCCCAGCTCGAGGTGGAAAGCAGAGGGAAGTGCTCCAGCTTCGGCGCGAGCCGTATTTCTGGCCCGCATTGGCGTTCTTGCTTTCGCGTGTGCTGCGTTCCTGTGCCCGCCCAGCTGTTGGTTGTACTCCAGCCCAGATAGAGTTCTCGCCTCAGCGCCAGCCACAGTGCCAGCCTGGATTGGCGCTCTCGCCCAAACGCTGGTCTCGTGACCTCTCCAGAAGGCCTGCCGGGCAGTTATCGAGGCGGTCGGTCAAAGGTTCCTCTCGGGGTCAGTTGGGGCCCTGGTGGGTCGCTCTGAGGCCTCAGTTGGGCGCCTTCGGGCGATTGAATCTTCCGATGGCCAGGCGAGCGAAGCCGACAACGCCTCTGCCAATGTAAATCATACATCGCACTCCGCGTTTGCGCAGAAGAGTGAGGGGGGGGAAGGTGGTGCGTGCCCCCTAACGTGGCCCCCCATTGCAGCCTCCACGTGTAGCTCCCAATGTGTGGCGCCCACCTGCGGCCCCCAAGTATGCTCCCGAAGTGTGTGTACGTGTTGGTTCGCATGCATGCACGAGTGCTTATACACGCATATGTGTGCACGTGTGTGTGTGTGTGTGTGTGTGTGCGCTTTCTAACCGTTCCGTTTCAACCAAGTTGTCGTTGATCTCGCATTTCACTAAAACCTAAGCGCGCGAAGCGCGCGCGCGTGGTTCCAGTATGAAAATTATGGCAGTAAGGCTGCGCGGTATGTCTTCATCATTCTGCCTTGGTTGCTACTCGCGCCTCGTCCCCCAGGGCCACTTTTTGGCGACCTGGCGAGCTCTGCCTGCTGCCGCTTCTTTCTCGCCTCCTCATCTGGAGGATCCCAACCTTCCGAAGTGCTCGAGAGGGCGAGGGTAGGACAGAACCCCAGAGACGGAGGTCGGAACCTGGAGCTAGGAGGTTTTGGAGCCTGTGTGCGATCCCCATTATTCTACCCACTACCGCTGTCCTTTAACGACCATCTGCAGAACGTAGGTTGGGCCTTCCAGTGTGGACGTTTTGGGGGCCTCGGGGCAGTCCCCATCATTGCCATACTTTCCGTTACCGCTGTTACACCCGAGCGCCAGAGTAGAGATCGGGACCTCCAGTTTGGAGGTTTTGGAGCGTTTGAGCAGTCCCCATCTTTGCCAGACTGTCCAGATCCGCTGCTACATAACATAAAACTCCAGGACGGAGGCCGCGACCTCCACTTTGGAGGTTGTGGGGCTTGTTGGCAGTCCCTAGCATTGCCCGACCTCCCACTACCGCTGCTATAGTACAGGGAACGCAGGAGTGGAGGTCGGGACCTCCAGTGTGGAGGTTTTGGAGCCTCTTGGTCGCCCCCATCATTGCCAGACTTCCCATCATCGCTACGACATAACCAAGAACCCCAGAACGGAGCTTGGGACCTCCAGTGCGGAGGTTCTGGAGCTTCTGGGCAGCCCCCATCACTGCCCGACTTCCTATTGCCGTTGCCACGTATCGACTAACTCCAGACGGAGGTCGAGATCTTCCGCGTGGAGGTCTTGGAGCCTCTGGGCAGTCAGCCCCCATCACTGCCCGAGCTTTTCGCCACCTCTGCTGCAGGCGAGGCGAGGCGAGGCGGCTGGCCTTCCAGACCTTGACACCTTCGGCGCAGGTGCGCGCTCGATCTTTCGAGGCCTGCGAGGGCCATCCGCCTCGCATCGGCGGCAGCGGTAGTGGGAAGCCGCCGCCACCCCCGTCGACCTCAGGACCAGGAGCCGACGGGCAACCCCAACGCCACGGTGTTGGGGGTCTTCCCCATGCAGGGCGTGTTTTTCCCCCACTCGACCCACGAGCTGAACATCTTCGAGCCGAGATACAGGACGCCTGGGCCCGGCTGGGCATGTCGTCGTTGTCCTCATCCGCTGCCTGCTGCTGCTGCTGCTGCTGCTACTCCCCCAGTGTTTCTTCAGCCTCCACCGTCTTCTTCTCCTCCTCCTCCTGCTCCTCCTCCTCCTCCTCCTCCTCCTCTCCCGACCTCCTCCTCCTCCTCCTCCTCCTCCTCCTCCTCCTCCTCCCCCCTACCTCCTCTTTTCTCACCCCTCCTGCTGCTGGTGGTCCTCCTCTTCTTCAGCCTCCTCTCATCCACTCGACCCGCGAGCCAGGCATGTTCAAGGAACCTCTACCGAGTTTCAGATATCAGAAATTCTTGGGGGCGCCTCGAACCCCCTTAGAGGTCTGTGGGGCGATCGGGGGTAGCAGGAGGAATACGATGCGGACGGAGGCGGAGGAGGACAAGGAGGAGGAGAAGGAGGAGGAGGAGGAGTAGTAGGAGGAGGAGGAGGAGGAGGAGGAGGAAGAGGATCAGAATAGTGGCCAGGGTGCCGCTGTGGTTGGTTCTCCATCATCTCCACACTTCACTTCGGCCGCTGCAGCTGAGCACCTGGGATCAACGATTTGTCCCATCGCGCTGTGGTGTGCGGCCAGGCAGTGCATGAGCAGACTGAGCGAGTGGTGGTGACGGTTTTGACCCAGTGTGTGTGCGTGTGTGTGTGTGTGTGTGTGTGTGTGTGTGTGTGTGTGTGTGTGTGTGTGTATGTGTGTGTGTGGGTGTGGTTTGGCTGAAGGTCTCAGACAAGAGCACTCTGGCCAGGATTCCCCCTCCCGCTGCTCCCGCTTGGGGTATGCATCGCAGGAGGAGGCGGTGGATGAACGAAGAAGAAGATAAGGATGAGCAGGACGAGGGTGAGGATCAGGATGATGATGACGATGATGACGATGATGATCATGATGACGATGCTGCTGCTGCTGCTGATGATGATGAGGATGAGGATGATGATGATGATGATGATGATGATGATGATGATGATGATGATGATGATGATGTGTGACGATGGTAATGCTGGTGAGGATGGCGACGATGATGACCATGACAAGATGATGACAGTGCTGATGCTTATGGTTAGAATCATGATGCTCATGCTGGTGGTGGTCCTGCTGATAATAATGAGAATGATGATCAGGACGATGATGCTACTGTTGATGATCATGATGACGACCGCGATGATGACGATTACGATGAAGATGGTGATTACGACGATGATGAGGATCTGATGATGATGATGCGGATGATGCGGAGGATGATGCTGCTGCTGATGATGATGATTATCATGATGCTGATGACGATGATGATGATCTTGATGATGGCGACGACGATGATGATGCTGATTTTGAGGTTGTTGACGATGTTGATGAAGATCAGGATTATGCTGATGATGACGATGATGCTGCTGATGATGATGATGATGACGACGACGATGACGACTACGACGAAGCGACCACGACGACGATGATGATGCTGATGCTGATGCTGATAATGCTGCTGATGATGATGCTGCTTTTGATGAGAGTGCGTGCACAGTAATGACGACACGGGGGCCGTACTGTGACACGAGTAGGGGGAAGGCAGCAGGAGCGTCGCGTGCCTCGCCCGTCCCGTGCTCATAGCCTTCTGTTGTTCAGGGGTCGCTAGCGCCGCCCTCCGCCGCCGCGCCTGCCCGTGCACTCCCAAGTGGCTCGTGGACGCTGTGCAGGGGGCTGCGCGGGAGACACTGCAGACGGCGGGCACCGCGAGCCTCGTGTGGGCGGAGCAGACCGCGCAGTCGGCGCCCGACCGCAGCAAGTGGTGGATCGTCACGGTGGTGGTCGGGGGCCTCTTCGGACGGGCAACGGGCTGCCGCGCGGTGGCTCTGTTCGGCTCGGGGCTTCGTCGGGCAGTGCATGGCCGATTCGAAGCCGATCGCACCAGGGCGCCTGATTCTGGTGTGGTACGGTGGCGGGGAGGCATACTGGCACGAGCGCCTCCTGCTCTGCAAGGTGCGGGAGACGACGTGGATCATCGTCACCCCTGATGGCGATGTCTATCCAGAGGACATACGGGCTCTCGGAGGCAGGCCGTGTCTGCAAGGGTCCGTGCCGCCGGCGATCCCGGCCGACGCCATGCTGTACAGGTTCCCGCCACTCGGCCAGCTGCACACGGCGGCGGAGTGGCGGCAGATCTTCGACGACGGGATTGCGGCCGCCCAGCTGGAGAGGGCTGGGCTGGGCATCGACGACGACGCGGCTGATGCTGAGTCTGGTGCTGTGCGTGATCGGGTTGGTCAGCATGGCTGGACCGCCGACACGGGCCTGCCGGCTGGACCTCCGCCCGCCGCCGCCGGCGCTGGGGCCGGGGTGCTGGTGGCGGAGGTGGGCGCGGCCCCCGTGGCCGGCGTCCTGGCCGCACCGCCTGCTGTGCCGCTCGCCGCCGTGGGTGGAGGCGCTGCCATCCCGGGGGCTGGAGCTGCCGTGGGGGCCGTGGTGGCGCCCGGAGGTGGCCTCGCCCCTGGCATGCAGTGGATCGTGGTGGCCAACGACGGCCACCCGGGGGCGCCCTCCATCGGCACCGACTGGAGCGTGGACGCCAATGCCGTCGTCATGGGCAAGTTCGCGCTGGTCAAGCTCGGATCTGCCACCCTCGTGCTGGAGAGCATCACGGTCGGCAGCAAGAAGCATGTGCTGGTCTCGAGGAAGGGCGAAGTCGAGCAGGCGGTGGTCCGAGCTTCGGGAGCAGGCCTGCCAGGAGCTGGTCTCGGACCTCAGGCGATGGGAGACGGGACGGCGGCTGCAGCGCCGCTCAAGTCTTCTGACGCACGGGTGCTGCCGGTGCTGTACGACCAGATGGGCCAGAGGTTCAGGGCCTACTCAAACGCCGTCGGGCTGCTGGAGGAGCCGCGATTCGACGACTTCCCTGTGGTCGGCCCGAGGACGACGCTCTGGCTGTGCAGGTTCATCAGAGACCAGGGGAGCGTGCCTCGCACCAGGACCGAGAAGTGGATGCGGGACGCCCATGTGCCGGACAACGACAGGGTCAAGCACGAGCATGGCAGTCTCATGGAGATTCTTGAGACTGCGCTCACGTATGATCAGCTGGACGTGTCTTCCCTCGCCTCCTTCGAGATCCTGTCGAGAAGGGTTCAGCTGTTGGAGGAGGCTTACACGTCCAATCCGAAGGCGCCGCGGTTCGATGGGAGCGAGCACTTCCAAGGCCTCGGCAGGAAGGTCGCGGCCGTGGCGCCGCAGCTCACCTCGCACGTGGCGTTGCAGCTCCAGGGGGAGGCTGCGATCCAGAAGGAACGACGCAAGGCCCGCGAGGAGGCGGCCCTTGCGAAGAAGAGCTAGCCGCCCCGCGGTATTTCGTTTTTCGTGGTCCTACTCGGGCCGCCGCCGAGTCGCTGTCCTCTGCGAGGTCCGCGGCGAGTTTTTGACCAAGGCATGGCAGACGGTCGGCAGCGTGACCTTCTACCCTTGCCTCGACATCATGACTGGGAAGGCCCTCGTAGCTCACTCAGTCGTGGAGTTCAGCAACGTATTTGTCGCCGCGCTTGGATCGACAGGCGCGCCGACGAGGTTATTTGGGGTCTCAACGAGCTCGGGGGCGTTGGTGACAAGTCGCCCAGCGGTCCAGGTGGTGAGCAGGCGCGCGCTGCTGCTGCCTTGGCCCGGGAAGCGGCTGAAGCTGTGCCCTTGCCCAAGGAGAGACCCGCCCCGCAAGAAGCCCTGGCGGCGCTTCTGCGTACAGACACCCGCTATGGTGACAGCGAGTGTGGCTCGGCTTCAGTATCTCTGCCGAGCCGCGACCTGCGCGGGGTGGACATCTACAACGTCCTGCCCTCCGACGCGTCGCACAAGCTCAAGCGGTTTAGCGACGCCATCCTTCTCAGTGACGAGGAGTATGCATTGCGTATCAAGAGCGAGGGACTGCCCAACCTTTACTTTGACCCAGTGCTGGAGGCACAGCCTGCGAAGTGGGGTTTTTTTTGTCGGGATCTGCGTGGCAGGGGACTGGTGCGCTGGGCTCGAACGTACAAAGAAAAGGTGGGTTTGTTCTTTGTTCGCAAAAAGAGTGGTGAATTACGACTTATATGCGATGCACGAAGGACCAACATACGATTTGACATCCCAGACTCAATACAGCTTGCTACGGGCGACTCGCTCAGCCGTCTTGAGTGCGCCTCTGACCAGACCATCTTCTCGGCCAGCTTCGACATCAAAGATTACTTCCACGAGCTCAGGATCGATGAGGAGTTATCTCAGTATTTTGCTCTACCAGCGGTCCGTGCCTCGGCGGTGGGAGTGGGGGGCATCAATGGTGTCAAGGTTGGTCCAAGTGAGCTCATCTACCCGGCTCTGCAGTCACTACCGATGGGGTTTTCGTGGGCAATGTGGGCGGCCCAACTTGTCCATGAGGAGCTTCTGCGGCGGGCTGGTCTTCCTCCAGCTCGCCTTCTTCGTGACGGCACACCTCCTCCTTCGTTTGAGGGGGGGCCCGTTCAGCTGGCATACGTCGACAACTTCGGGGTCTTCGGCTGTGACAAGGCCGAAGTTGAGGCCACGCACCGTCAGGCTCTCGAAGGCATTCGGCAGGCAGGCTCCCACGTGCATGAGATCGAGCAGGTCAGCACCTCTTTGGACATCGTGGGAGTGCACCTCGATGGAGACAAGAAGGTGGTCAGGCTGTCCTCCGCCAGGGCGTGGCGACTGTGCGCTGGGCTACATGCCCTTGTTCGACGCGGGCGCTGCACTGGGGGGAGATGCGAGCCATGCTTGGGCACCTATGCTTTGCTTTCTTACTTCGGCGCCCTTGCCTTTCCTGCATCGCGGCCTCCTTCGCCTTTGCCGAGGCGGCCGGGGGGGAGCCGTGGAACCTCTGGCCGAGCGTCAAGAGGGAGCTCCTCATCGCCGCCGCCATCCTGCCGCTGGTCTACGCCGACCTCGGGGCGGGCTGGCTCGACCAGGTGGTTGCGACGGATGCTTGCGATACTGGTCTGGGCGTCTGTGCGGCAGAGTGGGGCTCCCAAGATATACGGATCACTGGCAGCTACGACGAGCGCTGGAGGTTCAAGAAGGACCCGCTACGCAAGCACCGTGAAGTCGCCTTGGCGGGGTGCGACCACGCCGGCCCGCCGATCGACAGAGACGGCAACCTCGTGGCGGGCGTCAGCGAGGGCACCTGGCTTGCCATCGGGAACTTTCCCGACGTTCCGCCTACCTCGGTCAGAGGCTCGAGGTGGGCCGTGGTCGCTAAGCGCCCCTGCGGCAGCCACGAGGGGGCGATCCACGTCAAGGAGGCGAGAGGCGCCAAGCTCGGCCTCAAGCACGTGGTTCGGTGTGGGCGCTGGCGGCACAGCAAGGTGCTCATGCTGGTGGGCAATATGTCACTCGCGCTGGCCATGCAAAAGGGCCGTTGTCGCGATCCAGCCCTCCTCGGCCAGCTTCGTCAGATGGCCGCTCTGCAGCTCGCCACTGGGCTGCGGGTGCAGTGCCGCTGGATCCCGTCGGAGGTCAATCCTGCTGATCAGCCTTCGCGGCTTTGGGAACCTGCGGCTGCTGCTCTGGGCCATGCATGGCGCCCTCCTCCTGGGCTCCCTCATCCTGATGGCGGGCGTGGTATCGAGGGCGCCTGCAGCGAAACGCAGAGTGACGACAGGCATTGCGACGCGCAACGTGGCGCAACGGATCGAGGCGGTGCCGGCGATGCATCTGGATCGTCCCGACCTTCGAGTGCGCGGAGCTGTGCCTCTGGAGGACGGCCAGTCGCCACAGGCCGCAGGGTCAGGACCATCCGAGCAGGCGATCCTGACCCGGCCCCCAGCGATGCGAGCCGAGCCTCGAGGCGGCTCGCGGAGATCGCGAGTCACAACCTCGACAAGGCTGGCTGCCGCCCGGCGGTCGGCCAGCAGCGGAGGCCTCTCCTACCTCGAGAGCATCGCGGTGAAGCCCGTCCAGATCGAGGATTACCACAGGCGGATCGAGGAGTTCTACGAGTACGCCCGCCGCCAGGGCTTGAACGTCAGCACCTTGGACTCGCTGGAGACGGCCCTCCTGGACTGGGCGGACGAGGCGTATCTCGAGGGCAGGAAGAAGCACGATGGCGAGAAGCTGAAGGCTGCTGTGCTCCACTACTACCCGAACCTGAAGCGGCCCAACACCAAGCCGCTGGCCAGGTTCGAGAGATGCTTGAAGGCCTGGGGACGCCGGAGGCCCGCGCTGGGCCGTCTGCCACCCCCGTACCCGACGATCTGTGGCCTGGCTGTGGCTCTCCACCTCCTGGGCCGCACGGACATGGCTGTAGCCGTGCTGGTCGCGCTGAGCGCCTACTTGCGGCCAGGGGAATTGTGTGGGCTCCGCGTTCGGGACGTCGTCCCACCCGCGCTTGGCTACGGACCAGAGTACCAGAAGTGGTCGCTGATCCTGGGGCCTTCGGACAGCATCGGAGGCCCCACCAAGACGGGCGTCTACGACGACAATGTGACGATGGACCACGAGAACCTGCAGTTCCTCGACCACTTCTTCGAGCTGTACCGCCAGGGAAAGGGGTCGAACGACCCGCTGTGGGGCTTCACGCAGGCGGAGTTCGGGGCCATGATCGCGAAGGCGCTGAAGGTGTGCCAGCTCGAGGGCCTGGGGATCGCCCCCTACAGCCTTCGGCGCGCGGGCCCGTCGTGGGACGGCATCGCGGGCAGGAGGTCGCAGCTGGAGGTCCAGCGTCGCGGGCGCTGGGCCAGCATGAGCTCTCTCATCAGGTACGAGAAGTCCAGCAAGGTCAACTCCCTGCTCGTGAACCTGGACGACAGCGTCCAGGAGTACCTCAGGCTCTGCACGGCGCACCTTGGAGACATCCTCCTCGGCACGGTGAGCGCGCCCCGACCGCCTGGCTGGAGCGAGGCGACATCTTCTTCGACATCTTCGCTGGTTCCGAGGGAGTCGGCAAGGCGGTGGCAAGGTGTGGCATCTCGTCGCTAGAAGTGGAGCTCGAGCTGGGGATCGACATTTTTGCGCCTGGAGTGATGAAAACACTCCTGAACTTGATCCGCTCGAGCCGCGTGCAAGGGATATTCGTGGCTACGCCATGCCGCTCATTCAGTATAGCCAGAAGAGCACCTCCCCCCTCACCTATGCCGAGTGCTGTTCGTTCTCCTGAGTGTATTTGGGGCTTTTCCAACCTCTCGGATCTAGATAAACACGTCTGTCTCGAAGGCAACCGGCTCGCTAAAGCAACGTGCAAACTCGTTCGGCAAGCTATTCGATACGGAGTACCGTTCATGATCGAGAACCCTGCCTCTTCTATGCTCTGGCTTGTCCCGTTTTTGAAGCACATCGCTGAATCCAAGTTCGCTAAGTCTGTTGTGTTCGACCAGTGCCAGTTTGGGACTGACTTCAGGAAGCGGACCGCCATCTTGATGTCCTCAGATCTCGACGACTCTTTCCTGAACCAAAGATGTGTGGGCAAATCAGGTATATGCTCTAGATCAGGAAAGCCCCACGAACATCTTGAAGGAAAAGATATCTCTGGATGGAAGACCGACCGTGCTAAACATTACCCTCCTCGTCTCTGCACTGCTATCGCCAGCACCTTCAGATCCCTGTGGGCCCAGAAGCACGTTGCAGTTTCGATGGCACGAACGACCGACCATCCAGGAACGGCCTCTCCCTCCCGTACCCGCCCGAGGCCAAAACATCTCTGATATTCGGGACCTCTTGATGGTGATTGGGGACATAGAGCAGTATAATTCTATGCTGACTGGTGGCAAGCCTGTGATGTATCGCTTTGGGATATCATTCTATTGGCCGAGTAAATCGTCATGAGAGTGCGTGCACAGTAATGACGACACGGGGGCCGTACTGTGACACGAGTAGGGGGAAGGCAGCAGGAGCGTCGCGTGCCTCGCCCGTCCCGTGCTCATAGCCTTCTGTTGTTCCCGACCCGACCCGCCCTGGGACATAGAGCAGTAGAATTCTATGCTGACTGGTGGCAAGCCTGTGATGTATCGCTTTGGGATATCATTCTATTGGCCGAGTAAATCGTCATGCTAATGATGATAAGGATGATGATGATGATGATGATCATGATGATGATGATGGTGATGATGATGATGATGATGATGATCATGATGGAGGAGGAGGAGGAGGAGGAGACGGAGAGGAGGAGGCGGAGGATGAGGAGGAGGAAGACGACCACGACGAGGAGCGAGGCGCAGGGTTGGGCCGAGCTTATCTTTGGCGGCGCCCCAGGCCGTGGGAGCTATCCTCCCTGCTCCCTCCTTCCATCCGTCTCTCCATGAGGCACTTTCATATGTGTGAGCGGCGGGGCACACGCCACCCGCAGCAGTCAGAAGCTTCTGAAGGAGTGCCAGCCGTGCACTTCATCGGAATGCATAAAGGGTTTCATCGGGTGGTCTCACAGCGGGCGGACCCAGCCCCTCCCAGCGAGTGGGGTTCCACCCTTTTGAGACTGGCTCCTGGTCATCTGAGCGGTCCATCTCTTCTCCTTGTCAGAGTGACGGGCCCGATATTCATTGCGTTGTTGTTGTTGTTGTTGTTGTTGCTGTTGTTGTTGTTGTTGTTGTTGTTGTTGTTGTTGTTGTTGTGGTTTGTTGTTGTTGCTGTTTGTTGTTGTCGTCGTCGTCCCACTCGCGATCCGGCCCGCGACACGCCCGCGACACGCCCGCGACTCACTCGCGACCCACCCGCGATCCTCCCGCGACCCACCCGCGACCCGCCCGCGACCCACCCGCGACCCCCCCGCGACCCGCCAGCGACCCACACCCCGCGCCCGCCCCCTCACTCTTACCCGCAACTGCGGGGTGCTACATGAAGAACTCCTCCCTGCCGCACCCCCAGATGTGCCAATGGGGCGGTCTGTGCCTTTTGCCGGAGACTTCCCCACCGCCCATGGTCCTGAAGCTACTGCAGCAGCTTCGCGGTTGGAGGGCGGGCCGTTTTCGAAGTGTGGCTCTCGCCCCTGCGCCGCGCACATCTGTCTGAACCAGGCAACGTGTTCGCGGACCCAGGGCGGGCCATCTTCGAACAGGGGTTTTCGCGGTAGCGTTGCGCACGCTCGCTAAAACATTGCAGCAGTTCCGCTTGTGACAGGCTGTTCCTTCTCAACACGTGGCTCTCGCCTTAGCGCCGCGCACATTCGTTTTAATGTTTGCAGCCGTTTCGCTCGTGGCAGGCGGTTCCTTTTCAAACTGTAGCTCTCGCTTTAGCGCCGTGCACATGCGTTTTGACATTTTGTAGTAGTTTCACAGACTCGTGTCCCAGGAATGATGTTCTGACATTATTTAAGGTCGTCAGCACGCAACTGTCATGTTGATTCGGAGTGTGGAAGTCCCAGGAACGGTGTTCTGGGACCATTGGGGATTGTCCGGACGCAACAGTCATGTTGAATCGCGGCGCTGAAGTCGCAAGAATTGTGTGTTTTGGCACGGTCGAGGATATTCAAAGGGCTGTCTTCGATGGGGCACGTCCCGCAATGATAATACATTCTTGCAGGGACCAATGAAAAGAAACCTTGAAGGCACGGCTTTCTGCAGGATCGTTGACGCGTCTTGGGTTTTGCACTGGTCCTCCTCCTCTTCCTGATCCCCCCTCCTCCTCCTCCTCCTCCTCTTCGTCCTTCTTCTAGTCCTCCCTCTGCTCCCTCCTGCTTCTCCTCTTCCGTCCTTCCTTCTTTGCTTCCTCCTTCCCTCCCTCCCTCTTTCTCCTCCCCCCCTTCCCCCCTACTTCTCGTGCTCCTCCTCCTCCTGTCTCCTCCTCCTCTTCCCTTCTCTTTCTCCTCCTCCTCCTGCTTCTCTTTCTTTCTCCTCCTGCTCCTTTCTCCCCCGAAGACTCCCCCACGAGGAAGATGTACAACGACATCCTGGTCTCGGGGTCCCGCCGCTTCGTGGTCCCCTCCATGCACCCGGACGACGGGCGATTGTCCGAGGCGGGGCCGTCAGTCGGTGGGGTAGAAGCCCTGTGAACTTGGCGTCGCAAATGTGCACGACGGGCGATTTTGCCATGTTTCGGGCCCCGGGATCCTCACGGATCCACCCAGCTCGAAAAATGCAGCAGGAAGACGGGGTGCAGGGTTCCGCTCGATTTTTTTACGATGTTGCAATTTTGTCGCGACGTCGGATCTCAGGGGGGGAGAGAACAGCCTTCGCTGACCATCGAACCGTCGAGGATGATCGAGGATCGAGGATTGAGGAGGAGGACGAGGGGGAGGGAGGAGGCAGAGAAGGTAGAACAAGCTAGGCGCGCTCGCGTCATACCTGTGGTCATACCCCTCCCTCCCAACCCTTACCATGGCGCAGATCTCCTCTTTATGCGCACAGGCTGATGTCGAGCAAGGCAATGATCCCGAGAGGGTTTGCGATGCATTGTAAAGCACGGCATAGCATGGTGTAGAAGAGCGCGGCAGAGTAGAGCATGTCATAGCATGTCTTGGCATTGCGTAGTGTAGAATTGCATCACAAAGCCTAGCATCGCAAGCATGGCATCGCACAGCGAAGCACAACGCAATATCGCATCGCATGCCATGGCATGGTACCAGATGCCTTGGAGGGTAAATGGCCCGTGTACTAAAGGAGAAGGCCTGTCTGGAATCCTGGCTTCATGTCCTGCGCAACCGTGCCAGCCCGATGTGGGTGCTTTCGAATGCCAAGTGCCGTCTGGTAGGGGTATTGTAATAGCGTAAGGCCCCCCTCCTTCCTTTCGATACGCTGCTTTGCGTTCCCCGGGCCCCCTTCCAAGTCTCCCTGGGCTCCCCAGACAGCTCTGCACGAGGCGTGGCGGATGGCCCGAAGACTCCTGGAAGCTCCAGGGAGCGCGCAGAAATTGCCGACGGCGACAACGACGCAGACGACGACGGCGGTGGCGGCGGGGGAAGCTGCGGCGGGCGAGGATGGATGTCAGGGAATAGTACGGCGGGCTGCCAGGCTCGATGGTCTGGCTTTCTTGAACAATCGGCTCACGCTGGGCCCTTGGAACCTTCACGGGGTCAAGTCGGATCGGCGTTTTCTAGCCGGATCGTTCTTGAAGGTCCCTGGGGGGAGTTCTACGGTCCCTAAAAACAACGAATCGACACTGAATGTGTAATCACTTCCGATGGTTTTTTCGGGGGGCAATTTCTTAGGTTAGGGGCCTATTTGGCAGTACCGAAAACCATGCCGTGGCACGGAGCTGGAAATAATGACGCCAGCGCTGCAGCGGGAACACGATTCGGAACGAGCGAAATCGCGGAAATGAGGCCAGCGCTGCAGCGGGAACGCGATTCGGAGGACGCGTAGTCTGACATAGCATGGCTTGGCGAAGCCCCAAGGTGGTTGTCTGGGCTTCTGCGGCTTCAAAAATCAACGAGTCGATACCGAATGTGTAATCACTTCCGATGGTTTTTTCGGGGGGCATCATTTTTATATTTTGGGGCCTACTTGGAAGTACCGAAAACCATCCCGTGGCATGGCGCTGGAAATAATGACGCCAGCGCTGCAGCGGGAGCACGATTCGGAATGAGCTGAATCGCGGATATGAGGCCAGCGCTGCAGCGGGGGCATGATTCGGAACGAGCGGTAGCCCGAAAATGAGGCGAGCGCTTCGGCGAGAGCAGCATTTTGAAAACAAGCCCAAGCGAAAACCCAACTCCCGGGAATCCTGTGTGTAAAAAACCAGTACGCGAAGGGGGCCGGACATTTCCTGGACGTCACTATGGGAGTGAGGAAAGTAGTACTCATATTGAGTCATTGTGGAGGATCGAGGATCGTCGACCGAATATCGACATGTTTGAGCGTTTTGGCTTTTGCTGGGCGTGAGCGTTCAGCCTGCCTTCGCGCTCCCGGCCTGCATTGGCGGCCCTGCTCGAGTTTGCTCCTGCCCCCCACCTCGTGTGGGGGCCCCGAGAGGTTTCTGGAGGGGTCGGGGGCCCCAAAGGGCCCCAGACCCAGAAGCATCGCTTCTCTTCCTCCTCATCCTTCTCCTCGTGTCCCTCCTCCTCCTCCTCCTCCTCCTCCTTCCTCCTCTTCCTCCTCCTCCTCCTCCTATCCCTCCTCCTCCTCCTCCGCCTCTTCCTTCTCCTCTTTCTCCTCCTCCTCTTTCTCCTCCGCCTCCTCATCATCCTATTCCTCTCAGGTCCAGGTGGCGCAAACTAAATTGTGGTGGCCGCTTTATGGGAAGGTTTTTGGTCTCTGGAGGCCGTTTCCTGGCCCTGGCATCGTCAAGACACGACTCAGGATGACGAGTTGGCCCTGGGGGATTGACGGTCGAGTTCCCAGAAAGAGCACGCCCTCAGTGGAAAGGAACCTTCGTAGGGGCCTTTGCAGAGGGAGCTTGGACAGAGGGTTTACTCAAACATCGTTGAGGCGTCTTGCGTTTACACTCCTCCTCCTCCTCCTCCTCCTCCTCCTCCTCCTCCTCTCACTGCCAGCTGGCAGCTCTCGGCCGGGCGGCCTCCGCATGGCTTGCTCTCGGCGCGACGCCCCGGCCGTTTCTTGGCCCGCCGCCGCAGCGGAAGAATCTCTCGAGCGTGCCTCGCTCCAGCCAGGCCCCGAGCACGCGCGCGCTGAGCAGCTGCCCCGAATCGGCACGACGGGGAAGAAGACCACCAGCAGCTCCTGCCCACTCTGAGCAGGACCGGCGCTGTCGGCGCTGCCGCCGCGACGCCTTCCATCCGTCGGGCCAGGCGACAGGGGAGGATTGGGAAAGGGGGGGGTACGAAATTCGCTGCATGCAGCTGGTTTCGGCCTCAACGAGGGGCCCATTCCTCGATACGTAGCCGCCTCCGGCGCCGGGAGGCGCCGGGAAAATCAGCTACGTGAGCTGACTCTCACCCCCCCCCTATGCTATCCCCCCCTTTCGCCCGACCCGAGTCCGAGGCACGAGGTCGCCCGCCCAACAGCAGCCGCTGCCAGTCTCTTGGGCAGCACGAGCTGTGGGGCATCGTACCTGGTTTTCCGTGCCCGCATCGGGCGTGGCAGTGGAAGTCTGCGGGCGAGGAGTGGTATCACATGCGGTGGGGGGGGGGGTGTCGATCAATTGAGGAGTCGAGTGTGCCCAGGCGGGGCCTCAGGCCCTCGAGGACTCCTCGCCCGATGGGGGCAGCGGCGCTGTCCATATGGCCGAGCGGCAGTCGGTGCTCCAGCGGCCTCCAGACCCTGCGTTCCTTATATCTCACGGCTCCCTATCCGATGCCCTCACCTCGAGCTTCTCCGCCGTCGTGGACGGGTCGGCCGACAGGCCGGCCCGAAGTTTCGGCCGGCGGGTCCGTGGGGGCCGACTGGTCCGTGGGGGCCGACAGGTCCGTGGGGGCCGACAGGTCGGCCCGAAATTGATGGCTAACCTCACGGCGGCACGAGGAGGAGGAGGAGGAGGAGGAGGAGGAGGAGGAGGAGGAGGAGGAGGAGGCGGAGGCGGAGGAGGAGGAGGAGGAGGAGGAGGAGGAGGAGGAGGAGGAGGAGGAGGAGGAGGAGGAGGAGGAGGAGGAGGGGTACGTGATCAGGAACGTTTGCTTCGCGTGTCGCGCCGCGGGGCCTGGCCCTGCCACGCTTCGGCGCCGCGCGCGGAGCACGTCGCAGTCCCGAAGCAGCGGCGCTCCGAGCTTTTTCCAGCCTCCCGTCCCGCGAGGCAGAGCGACGCGGCATCAGCTTGCAAGGCATATCGTGTCGCGGGGGCCGCCGCCGCGGCACAGTAAGCAGAGCACCCAGGCCATTTCCAGCCGCCCTGGGATCAGTGGCCCCGATGGCGGACAAGCTCATTCTCATACCTTTCTTCGTCCGCTAGTGAGGGGAGTGCAGTCCAAACGTCAGGGCCAATTTCGGTTCGTTCGGTCCGATCCGACATCGGCCCCTCCCACGAGGGTCCAGTTCGATTCGATTGGTCCGATTCGATATCGGCTGCGGCCGACTCGATCCGATTCGACTGCGGTGCCC
Source organism: Prorocentrum cordatum (assembly GCA_963575745.1). Classification (NCBI taxonomy): domain Eukaryota; class Dinophyceae; order Prorocentrales; family Prorocentraceae; genus Prorocentrum; species Prorocentrum cordatum. The sequence goes on from CAUYUJ010003612.1 coordinate 75,867, forward strand.
CAGTGCTGCCCGATTCTTGCGTGGTGCTGTTGTCGTGCACCCTGGCGCGGCCGGCTCCGTGCCGACGGGGTCCGCTTCGAGCGCGCGCGGCGACCTGGTGCGATTAGGCGCTTGCTCCAGAGAGGGCCTCTCGCCCTCGGGGCATCGGCGGAGCTCGCAGCGCACCTCCGACGCAGGCTGGCGGAGGGCCTGGCGGTGGCTGGCGGAGAAAAGCCCGGCGGAAGGCTGTCGGAAGCCGGCGGAGCGCTCCAGAGAGGGCCTCTCGCCTTCGAGGAATCGAAGGAGTCGGCAGCGCACCTCCGACGCAGGGTGGCGGAAGGCCTGGCGGTGGCTGGCGGAGAAAAGCTGGCGGAAGGCTGTCGGAAGCTGGCGGAGCGCTCCAGAGAGGGCCTCTCGCCTTCGAGGAATCGAAGGAGTCGGCATCGCATCTCCGACGCAGGGTGGCGGAAGGCCTGGCAGTAGCTGGCGGCAAAAGCCGGCGGAAGGCTGTCGGAAGCAGGCGGAGATAGCAAGCCGTCCCCCATGAATGCCAACCCGTGTCCAGAAGCCGCCGTTTATTACGGCCAAGACGCCGAGGCAAGGACCACTTCGGGCTCAGGAGGGGCTCTGGTTTCCCAGGCCGTTCCCCACACCCTCACCACCCACCAAACCACCCCAACCAAACCCGGACGCCCCAATTTGCCCTCCATTCCCAGTGTGGGGGGGCGTCGGGGAACACTGAAAAACCACAGGTGGAATCTGTACCCCCCCCAACCCGAAAGTGGGGTCTTCGGGCTGGGTTGGGGTGCTCTGGTAGGTGGTCACATCCAGGTCCTGGCACCTGGTGGTGGCCGAGGCTCGCCATTGCCAGAGGGGCCTTTACGTTGCACGATGGCCGTGTCGGTCCGATGCTGGCCGCTCCCGCCCTCCCTGGCGCCAACTCCGGCCCCGCCCGAGCCCTGCTGGCGGCGGGCCCCTCGAGGTGGGCGCGGTCCTCTACCTGGAGGACCTGCGCGACGTCTCCGAGCAGAGCCGCGGCAAGGCGGGTGCAGGGACTATCACTAGGGGGGGGGGGTAGGGGGCGTGCAGGCGTGGGGCGTGGAGGCTTGGGGGGGGAGGGACGCATGAGAAGAAGGGGGGGGCCCAAGTGCGGCGCGCAGGGGTGGGGTGTTGGGATGCCGCGGAACGATGGGGGTCGCGAAGGCTGGGGAGGGGGGAAGCACGAGGGGGAGGAGAGGGAGAAGGAGGAGGAGGCAGGAGGAGTAGGAGGGAGGAGGAGGGGAGAGGAGTAGGGAGGAGAAAAAAGGTGATGAAAGGAGGAGGAGGAGGATGAGGAGGAGGAGGAGGAAAAGGAGGAGGAGGAGGAGACGAGGAGGGGGAGGTAGGAAGGAAGTGAGCGGATGAAGGGAGGATGATGATGATGTGATGATGATGATGATTATTGATGATGATGATGATGAATGATGAATGTGATGATGATGAGATGATGATGATGATGATGATGATGGTGATGGTGATGATGATGATGATGATGATGATGATGATGATGATGCTGATGATGATGATGATGATGCTGCTGATGATGATGATGCTGATGATGATGATGTTGATGATGATGATGATAATAATGATAATAATGATGATGATGATGTTGATGATAATGATGATAATAATGATAATATTAATGATGATGATGCTGATGATGATGAT
>CAUYUJ010003613.1:0-52500 GCA_963575745.1 Prorocentrum cordatum
AGGGGGCACGCGCCACACGGGACCTGAAAGCATAAGACGCTGAACATGAGAGGGGCCGATATGAATGCTTGGCGGGGGCGGGGGACAGGACCTGGGGGATGCAAGATTCGGGCAATGTGCAAACCCCAAGGGGGCTCCGAGGGCAATGTTGGAGCGTTTTACCGGCGGGAGCGGGGCGACCACCCCGCGCCCTGGGAATTGCCGAGCGTCGCCCGCAAGGCCGAGGCTTCCCGCGACTGCAAAATGAGGGCAGTCCGTCACTGCTCTGTCTCGGCGTCTGAGTTCGACCCATTCGAATGCGACATCTGGCCACCAGGACAGGTCGGGGGACTGACTGCGCAGGTGACAGGATCTGCGGGGTTGAGCGGGAGCAGCGGGCAAAAAAAAAAACCATCTCGATGGCAGCGATCCGTTGCTCCAGCTGCCTGGGCTGAGCGTCTGCATCGCTTGCGGGCGGCAGGCGGGCGACGGGCTTGAAATGGAGCGGAACGCCACGCCGCCCGTCGCGACACATGCCCGAACGCTGGAAAGGAAGAGGCCATACTCAGGCTGAAGGAAATCCTGATAGAAGAGGAGGGGGGAAGAGGGGGGCGGAGTGGAGGAGGAGGGAAAGGATGCGGATGACACCACAGGGAAGGCGGAGGATGGCGGTAGGAAGAGTGGCCGTAAGAGGGCTTGGGTGGTGGATGAAGTGGAAGACAGGCAAGGAGAGAAGGATAAGGGGCGGGCGGAGGAAGAGAAGGACCGTCGATCCCAAATGGTGCCTCAGGGGGCAAACGAACATATCACAAACAACACGTCACAACATAAAGTGTGTAGCGCAGTGCATTGGGAGTGGCGGTGCAAAGGATCGGGTGGCATGCACCTCCTCACTCAACCACGGCGGCAGCTGCAAAAAAACGGCTCCTATTGCGAGACCTCGGGCGTTGTCCGCCCCGCTTGGCGTGCAAACTGTCGGGGTGTGGGGGGGGGGGGGGGGGGGGGGGGGGGGGGGGGGGGGGGCTCATGTCGTTCGCGAGGCGGCCCTGGACAACGTTGTTCGGTATATGGTAGGGCGGGCGGTGACAGGTTCGTTTGTGCCTGGAGCCCAACGGACAGACACTTGCAAGACATGGGCGGGACTGTTGGTAAGGCGTGCAGGGGTAGGCATTTTGAGCAGCGCAGGGCGGCGCCATGAGATCAGGAGGGGGCCCACGGGAATACGCAGCGCCTCACCCACCTACCATTAACACAGGGGGCGGGTGCTATCCTGTCCCCAACGTAGCGCCACCGCGGGCGCAGTTGGAGCCGTCCCCCCATCCCCCTGCCAGGTTGCAAACTTCGGTCCGTCCCAAAATTGCAGGTCGGGGTTCGGTGCCCTGGGCCGCGGATCGCGGGTGGGCGGGGTCGCGGACCAACCCCCTCAAGCGTTGAACATCCCAGAAGAGGCCAGGGGGAGGGCGATGGAACGAGAGTGGCGATGACGAAGAGGGTATCGGAGAGGGAAGGGCGGGGGAGGCAGAGAGGCCGAGGATGCACATGCGATTGCGTGAGGAGGGGGGACACGGCGGGCACAATCGGAAGGCGTACGATAATGCAGACGCGGAAGAGCACGATGCAGACAATTGGAATTGCCGACGGTGAGGGTTAGAGGGGCAGGATGGGGAGGGCGGCAGGTGAAACATGATATACCACGGCCTTTCCAAGCTTTTGTTTGTGCGGGGTGGGGTGTCGGGCGGGCAGACCCCATCATTTCAGGCGCCGCGCGGCCCCGCCAACAAGACGTGCCACTTGCTTCGTCGCCCCCCTTGCACCTTCCTTCCTCCCCGCTGCTCCTCGCTCCTCCAGGTAATCCTCCTCTTCCTGTTCCTAGTCGCCACTCAACGCTACATTGCGTTGCCTGTCACAGCAAGTTGTCTGAAACACAATGCTTACACGAAATCCTCGTGCTCCGAATCCTCGCCAGGGAGCTTCTCCCGCTCCTGGGCGAGAAGCACGTGCGCACCAGGAAGGGTCTTCAACCACTCCCTGGCGGCTTTCCGAGCAGCCCATGAACAATGGCACAAGCTCTTGTGCTCCCACGCAGACGCAAAATTGTTGTACTGCTGAAGCCAACACACAAGATACCCAAGAGGCCTGCCAGTCCCCTTTGATGTCCGCTTGGCGTGACGGCCAACGCGGTTCTTCCTACAACAATGGCTGGTGCGAAGGTCAATGGCCTTCCCCTTCCTAGGCTTACGCTCCTTCCCATCACGATGCATCTCGTCATGGCAATACGCGTAGAACCCAGAAGTGTCGTAATGAGTGATCGTGCCAAGGCCAGGTATATCGAATGTGACAACACCATGCTCCCGAAGATCAGGCTCGTCAGCAACGGCGGGCGGAGGCGCTGGAAGATGAGGTGGCGGTTCATCTCCGCCGACTGCATCGCCGCCCCCGTCTCCCCCTCCTGGACCACCATGGCTCTCGTCGCCGTCGCCTGAGCCACCGCTCTCGGACTGCGGCGGCGTCGGCCCAGCGAGGGAGGACAGCTCGTCGGCCTTGACATCGGCATCCCCATGGCCAGGGTCCTCGATATCCATGGTGCTGCCCTCGCCGTCACTCTCCGCGTCGGCACCCGCCTGCGACCGCCACGAAGCCAGCATCTGCTTCGCGGTCAGCTTCTTGGCCTTCTGAGGGTTCCACCACTCATGGGCAACCCCGCCAAACCACGAAGCAACGTCAAGATGCCGAGCGTGAATCGTGCCGACGAGCTCGGGGGAGTAGCAGACGCGGAAGAAGCACACGTCCCACGCCCAGTCGACGGGGAACTCACGCACGGCCTTCCAGTCGGTGAAGTTCCTCAGGGTAGAGGTGAGCCGCACGCGGTCCAAGGCGATCCGCCCAGGGTTGTCCTCCATGCGCCGCGAGACGTCATCGACCTCCTGTCCATCAGCGAGCCGCATCTCGTGGATGTAGAGCGTGAACGGCTTCAGCTTCACGTCGGCTAGAAAGAACCAGCGGGCAGCAGGCTGCAGCCCGTCTCCGCCCGCGCCCGCGTCGGCGCGCGGAGGGACTGGGACGGCCAACATGACGATCTCGCCGTTCATCAACGCGTCCTGCCCGTCGCTCTTGGGGAACTGGGAAGACACGATGCGGTGGAGCTTGCCCCGCATGGATGCGTGCGCCTTCCCCTGCGGCCCGCACATGCACGCGTTGGCCGCGTGGCATAGTCGGGACGCAAGCGGCGGCGGGTTGGACGCCTTGTCGGCGACCTCAGGGACAGGTGCGTGCTGTATGGTGTTATGAACGGCAGCCCATATATCATCAAGATGCTGGCGAATGGCACGGGCATGGTGATGCCGACCTCCATGAGATAACATTGACGTCGCAAGTCTCGTGAAGCTCTTGTTCTTGTACTCCACGTGCTGGAACCCATCCACGGAAGTCGGCGCGATCGACGCGTCCGGAGCGTTGGCTTTGGCGCCGTCGCCAATGCTGCCCATGACACGCTCCGCCGCGTCCCTCGAGACGTTCAGGTCGTACGCTTTCAGGCGGTCCAGCTCGTCTTTCTGCAAGGCCCTCTGCGTCAGCGCATCCTGCCTCCGATACCGACTCGCCGACACAAGGCTGCTCCAATCGGGGGCCGCGAAACCGCCGACTGCGAGGACGCCGTCGGCAGCGCCAACGCCGTGCCCAGCAAGCGGCTCGCGGACGGCAGCTCGCTGGCGCCGACGCCCCAACGGGTGCGCCGAGCCGTGCGCAGCAGCCAAGTTCGCAGCGGCAGCCCGCTCCGTCAGCTCACGGAACGCCTCGGGTGACAAGTTCGCGTACTGCGTGCTCAGCCATGGGAAAGACGGCATCTCCTCGGGCGTCTTATCGGCCTTCTGGTCGCTGCAGAACACGTTCCACTCTGACAGCTTGCGCTTCTTCTGAGCGCAAGGCCCGTCGCCCCCAGGACCTGCATCGTCGTCATCTTCGCCAACTGCCGCGTCAGACGGCTTCTCGTTGAAAGCCTTCTGCCATATTCCAGCCGCCTGCTTCTGCATTCCCTTGGAGATCCATTCAGCGTTCATCCCATGAATATCAATGGGCCGACCCTGCGGCGACCAGCCCAACACGAAACGGCGAAGCACGGAATGGTTTCTCTCGATCGCAACCTGGTCGCGGCGGGCTTTCAATGCAATCGACCTCAACTCCATGGCAGCGTCAACGGTGCCCAGGCCACCATGGTGGCTGGTAAAATGCCTTGAGGAAAGAATCCATGCGCTTGGGGCACGTCATATCACCTGCGACCTCTGCCACTAGGGCGTCGTTGGAGAGAGTGCCAAACATCTTATATGGATAATTACTGAGCTCGTCAACAAGGTCATGAAAGCGGGAAGCGCTGCGCGCAAGCATCTGGAACGCAATAGTCTGATACACGTGGGTGCGGTCTCTGACTGGAAGGCCATCGAAACCACAGTCGTCCATGATGAGCGCGTGGCAAGCATCGATGGCACTACGCTCCTCCTTAGCAAGAAACGCAGCTTCCAATTGGGACGACCGACGCACGTGGGGATGAGGACCGCATGCCGAAGCTCGGTCCAACTCCATCCGTCTCTGCTTTCTCTCCCAATCCACCAAGCCCAATAGAGCGCAGGCGAGTGAGGCAAGCTACTCACACGTCCCTCCCCCACACCATCGGCGAGGGGTCGCCGCCGCCCGCTCCCGCGCCTCCCACGCGCAGCCTGGGCGGCAGGGGCGGCCGTCGCGGATGGCCCAAGATGGCTCCCACGCGTAGCGCCGAAGACCTAGAGGACCCAAGAATGCCCACTCTACCCGAACACAGCCCAACGCGGCACCGCCCGCGCCCCAGGGATCTCCAGTGCAGATCCTCGGCGGCATCGCGCAAGCACGACTTGCGTGCAAAGGGCGCGCCGCGCAAGCCAACCCAATCAGAACGCACGAAGAGGATGCAAGCGAGTCCTTACATCCCCGCGTCGCTCGGCCCCCCAAGACGTCAATATGCCCCCAGGGTGGCTCGACGCAATCCCGAGACGCGCCCGCGCGAGCCCCAGAGACGCGCTAAGAACGCAAATGAATGACCCAAGAGCCCCCGCCCCCAGAGACGCCGAAGACCCGATGCTGGGGTTCCATCCAGGCCGCCCCACGCCGAATGAAAACGTTGGTTTGGCCGATCAACGGCAACGTGCCCCCGAGAGGACACCGACGGCCGCTGCGGCGGTGCCGAGAGAACCCCAGGACGCGCGCGCGAGGGCACCCCTATGGACGCCCACAAGGCCAAGATCAGCACCCACGACGCACCGAATGGCAGCTAACAACAAGCAAAGCACACGCGCGCCCCAAGACACACGCGAACCACCCGCCGACAACACAACCAAACGTAGGCAGGCGCCAATAAACCGCACGCACAACAGCCCTCGCCGTCGCGCCGCGGGCTGAAACCCGACAAGGCCAACGCAACGGCGGGGCACGCCAAAACCAATGCGACCACACCGCGGTCGCGCTCAGTTGACAGTCAGCTTGCGCGTTGGCCAGAGCCAGAACGATCGTGCTTGACCCTGTGTTTTTTTTGTACAGGCTGTGGTTGTGTCGCGCGCGTGGTCGCTCTGCTGCGCTGTTGACGAACAAAAACTCGCCCCACCTCGTTCCCCCCCACCCCCCCCACCCACCTCCGCAAGCATCTACGCCCGCCCCCTTACCCTCCTCACCTCCACCTACTCCTCCCCATCCGTTCCTCCTCGACCGCGCTCCCTGGGGCACGGCGACCCCGAGCGTTTTGTTTCAGCGCGCGTCGCCCGTTGTCCTCTGATTAGGAAAACCCGTTCGGACGCCGCCGCTGGGAGTTTGGGCTGGCGGGGAAGCGCGAAGCGTCACGACTTTACACTAGTTAACCCGATAAAACTGTACATGAAATCTGCGTGTATGAAAGCAACTCGGCACATGATGACGCAATCCTGCAGCACGAGGCCAGTGTCGCACCATTCCAAGACAGATTGACGATATTTACTCTGTTCTGTTCGTCTGGCCTCCCAGACGCCTTGCCCGTCGGCCTCCCCTGAGGGAGGGCGCGGCAACTAAGCGTTCGCGTCGGCATCAAGCACGCAGCACGCCCCCCTGGCCGCAAGGGCAACGCGCGCAACAAGGCGCGCGCCGTGAGCGCCTTCACGGCGTCCGTCCACTTGCGGCCAGGCGGGCATGGGGCATGCGTGATGCGCGGAGCAAGCGCGCAGTGAGCCAACCCCCATCGCACCTGCAAAAGCAACGCCAGCGCCGCCTGCTGGAGCGCCATCGCCGACGTCATCGCCGCCATGGGGCGCCGCGCCAAGGGCTCCGCCGCCGCCCGCGCCGACGTCGTCAGCGATGGCGGGCGCAGGGCCACCCCCGTCAGCGAGGGCGGGAATTGCAGCGGGTGGCCCCGCAGCGGGGACATGCCCAGCAGGCCCGCCGTCGTCTTTGAGCAACTTACAGAAGCGTCGGTAGATGGGGTCAAAGAGGCCATGCACGACCGCTAGGACACCGATCCACGAGGGCCCCTTCTCCCAGCAGGTCCAGCCTCTCCCAGGATAACTGTGAAGCTCGCGATTGACTACGGCATCAACGAACCTGAACACAAAACGAGATTGGACCACACAACAGGCGACGGCAAATTGCCAACGAACCCGCACCTGGCCAAGCCGAGTACCCCCTGAGATTGGCATGGGCGCCCATCCACCCCCCCCATACCCGCTCCCAGGCCGCCAGAGTCCCTCCCCGACCGCCCGCCGCCCGAAACCAGTCGAACCCCGCATGCTTAAGCAAGAGGGGTGTCATACCAATCTCGGGGTCTGTCTCGGCCAGACGCGGTGCGGCGCCGTTGACATGTTGGCGTCGCCTACCTCGTCGGGCGTCCCTGCTGGGACATACGTCTCCACGACGTCCTCATCGTCCCAATCGCCGCCGCACATGGCCAGCAACAGGGCTCGCAATGACAAGTTCTCCTTTGTTCTCGGGAGCACCATGTCAAGCTTCCTCTCGTTAACACGTCGCATCTCGGCGGACGGCATGCCACGTATGATTTTCATGCGTTCCAGGATGACATATCGGGCTGCAGCTCGAAACACCTTTCTGTGATTCCCAAATCTCAACGACAACACTGCATGCACCATATAACTGTGAGCAAGCCTCAGAGGAACTGCCGAGCGTTCCCGCACAGTCGCGCCCTTGTGGGCAAAACACAGGAGGCGCAACGACGGCGCGCCGAGCACATGCTCAAGCGCGCGCTCTGCGCGTGCAATGGCAGCATCACCGTCAGTGCAGCTCACGCGATATACCCTCTTGCACAGAGCAGCAATAGCGTCCCACCCCACAAATTGCATGACGAATCGGCAAGCGATAAAATAACACTCGGCCGTGCACCTCCCAACATTTAAAATCGGCACGGGCACGTCGAACGTAAACACAGTGTACGTGCCATTTACATGAACCAGCAACGACATCGAACATTCCACCTGCAACAGCTTAGTCGGGGCCTTATCTCTAGCAGCGCCTACGCGCCAGAACGGATCATCAGCAGCCAGCGCGCTGGCAAGATGCTCGAAACCTGGAGGCAGAATGGAGTCACTAGCATTCTCTGGAACAATCACCGACATTGGGGTCTCATCATACCGAGTGGTGAATATCGCGCACACGACGCGCCCCAACTGTCTCATCACATCTACAATGACGGTTGTGATCAAAAGTTTCACCATGAAAATGTGCAACACTAGCGAGCAAATCGAGAACAAACACTTCATGCCCCGCAGGGTTCGGCGGTCAACGCCGTGCTCCTCTCCCTGGGTCTTGAAACTCCCCTTGGTGCAAACCTCTGTGGACGAGACGAGGCCTACGATACGAGCTGATTCAGCATCATCAAGGGGCAAGTGTTGGTTGGCGGCGGCCATGCACACGATTGCGCTCACGGCCTGGCCAACCGACTCCACGTGCTGGGGGGAACCTCGGGCCGCGCCAGCGGCAGCGTCGTGACCTCAGGAGGGCGCGGGATCGAGGACCCCCCCGCCTGCCTAGTCCGCCAACCCGCTAAGAGGACCAAAGCGTGCCGACAGTCCCACAAGCATGCAGCACCGCCCCAAGGCGCCCAAGATGGCCCCGCGACCCCGCACAAAAAGTCCCCAATAATGCTCCCGATGGGCCCAGTCGCATCCCTTGGCCAATAGCTCCACGACAGGTCCCCCAAGAGACCTCACGACACCGCGCACTGCCCGTTCTGGCGCCCACGCGCCCGCTTTGGCCTAACTTTGTTTCTAACTACCGCGCGGATCCCATGTGCAATGTCGCGGTCGGCGCCGATATTTCTATTGGCGCGTGCTCCCACGCCTCATCGAATATATCGTTTCTGGATTGGTCGGCGGAGACGCGCACAGCGCCAGAACCTAAACGGCCACGGGGGCAAGTGCTGAAGGCAAGAGCGGCGCATCCAAGAGGTCGCCCTAGGTGGCTCCAAGTCGGCCGACGATGGCCAAACTATATTCCGAGGCGACGCCCAAACAAGACGACGGCCAATAGTGCCCAAGACGGCTCCCAAACGACCCAAAACTGAGTTGCCCCAAAATTGCACCCGCCCCTCAATTCTAGGTTGCCCTAAGACCTGCCAGCAGACCGCGGACGAGGGCCGCGGCCCCCTTCCGCCACGCGCCTGCCGAGCGGAACTGGCGGTCCAGCCCCTCGGGCAAGGCCGCCGCCAGCAGCGCCGCCTCCGCGGTGCCGTCGCCGACGGCCGCGGCGGCCTCGACTGCCTGCTCCGCGCCTCCGTCGGCTGCGCCAGCGGCGGCCGCGGCCGCGCTGCCGCCTGTGCGCCACGCCGCGAGGCCGCCGGCGTCGGCCTCCTCGACGGCCGCGTCCGCGGCCGCGCCGCCGCCTGCGCGCCACGCCGCGAGACAGCCCGCGGCGTCGGCCTCCTCGACGGCCGCGTCCGCCGCATCACCCCCGCTGTCAGCGGCGAGCCACGCAGCGAGCATGATGAAGCAAGGTGGATAGCCACAGCCACAACACATTTGAGCCAAAAAATACGGAGGAGGAAGAGGACGGGGGGAAACCAATAATGATCAGGAGGGGGACATTGTTGATACAAGAGAATTGCTCTTGGGAGCGCATCGGCTACAATGCGAATGCAATTCAGATGGGCTGTGATCGTGAACCAGATAAAATTGAAACAGAAACCATAGACAAGGTACATCATCACACACGAGTGAGGGACAATGCGATCAGACAAAAAAACGACAAATCTTACATTCTTACAAACCAAGGCGCAAAGGGGCCCGTGACATCTGAAAGCTGCGCCGGCTGGGGCAGGATGCGCCAGCCAGATCCAGGCGGCGGCGGCGGCGGCGGCGGCAGCGCGGGGGGCGCCGTGGCTGCGCGGGAGGGGCGGGACCAAAAAGGCGAGCGAAAGGAAAACGGAGGGGCGGGGAGCGCGCCGCCCGACCGGCGCGCGCGTCGCGGCCGGGCCGGGCGGGCAACGGGCCCAGGGCGGCGCGGCTGAGGCCCAGCCGCAGGCGCGGCAGGCCGGCAGAGCCCAGGAAAGAGCGCCGGGGCGGGGGCCCACCCGGCGCGCCACTCTCAGGGGGAGGCACGCGTGAGTGGGCCGCCGCTGGAAAAGGAAAGGGAACGCGCCACATGGCGCCGCTTAAGCGCAGGGAAGGGGCGGGCCACCGCGGGGGCACCCCGCCGCCGAGAACGCCTGATAGGCGCGGGCGATTGCGGACCAGGGAGCGCGCCCCCTTGAAGGGCAGCGATCGACCCAGGGCGAACTACTCGCGCGAACGTTTGTGAAAGAGGAAGAAGGAAAGGGAGGGGCTCCACAGGTGGAGCGCCCATCCAGGGGCTGGCAGGCGGCGGGGCCGCCGCCAGAGCCGAACGAGCTCGTGGCACAGCGGCGCCACGGGCCGTCGTGGTCCATGGTGCCACCAGTCCTTTGGGCGCCGCTGCATCGCGCGCCCGCGGGGGCGCGTCGCCCGCGTCGGCCCATGGCACCGCGGCCGCCAGAGCCCCCGCATGCGGGAGTGGCCGCCCGAGGGTCAAATCGTCACTGGAGCGCTTTCCGCCCTTGCCCTTTCCTTCGCCGCCGCGTTCCTGGCGCTCTTGCTGCTGCCGCCGCGCCTCGCGACGCCCCGCTGCTGGCAACGGTACTTGAGCGCAGAGTCAAAGCGGCGGCCGCGCTTTGTACACAGGCGCTCGGGGAGACATCAAGCGCGGGGCGGACCCGGCACTCGTCTTCCCTCGAGTGCCACCCCATGCTGGGGGCGCCGACGTTGTCTCTGCACAGGAGGTAGTCCCCGACCTGCGCCTCCAGAGCCAGCCCCATGTGATGGTGTGTCACGTCTGGCCTGGTTGGAGGCAAGAGGCATCTGTGTCGGTCAGCTCCAGCGCCCAGGGTTGCGGCGCTGGCCGTTTGCGAATCCCCCAAGACATGGGCGCCGTCGCCTGCGGCTTCATCGGCCGGGCACGCGCGGCCTGCCGGGTCACCCCGATCGGGGCTGGGGCATAGGAAGAAGAGGTAGGGCATGGCACGGTACATCACGGTATGGTATGGCATGGCATGGCACGGTACATCACGGTATGGTATGTCACGGTATGGCACGGTACATCACGGTATGGTATGTCATGGTATATCATGGTGTGGTGCGTACGGTATGGTAGGGTATGGCACGGTACATCACGGTATGGTAGGTCATGGTATGGCAGGTATGGTATGGAATGGTGGGAATGGTACGGCATGGTTCTGGCATGGTATCGCATGGGAGAGGAAGCGAGAGAAGGATGAGGATGAGGATGCTGATGATGATGATGATGATGATTATCATCATCATCATGATCCTCGCGGCTGGAGGGGTCAGGAGCTCCTAGCTCGCACTGCCCCTCGGACCGAGGCGTTTCCCTTTGGCCCTGCGGAGGCAACGCCCATTCTCGCGCGCCTCGGCGCACACACGCATATTCGTCTGAGCGCCGAGAGCAATCATCCGCCTCAGCCGAGGCAAGCGGTCGAGTGATCCCAGCTGTCAAAGCGACTCAGCACGCTGGACAGCTAGCACAGAGGCACGGCTGCCGACCCAGCGGGCTGGCACGCAGCTCTGCTGCACACCGCGCCTGAGAAGCAGCTGGGCCCCTGGCCCCAGGCTGCCCCGACGCGGTTGCTCCTCGAGCCTGCGGAGATCGAACCAGAGCGCGGGCGGGCATGCGCGCTCGGGTCGCCCTCCACGCCAGAGCGACGGGCAGGGCATGCTGTCGCGGACTTGAGCGGGCAGAGCGTCAGCAACTACATTGAGCGGAAGCGCGCAAGCACGCCGGAAGAAGCGAGCGCTCGACTACACCTCTCCAACGGCAGCGCAACCCGCCAACAAGCTCCTGACCTCAAACTGGTCTGGTTGCATTGCCGATGGGGTCGGAGCCCGACCCCGAGTGAGGGCGAACCCTCACTCCCGGGTCAGTCTCCGCGATATGAAGGGCGTTCTGCGCCGGTCGGATGGCGAGCCAGGCAAGACGCGCGTCGAACACGACGCGCCTAGGACGGCACCTCGCCACCAGCATCGCAACACTTCCTAAAGGCCGAGCCTAAACAGGGTGTCGCAGTGCCACTAGCAACGGAAACCGATCCCATGCGTCGGCAAGTCCACGCAGCTAGCTCAGCTTCCGCTCGACAGCTGAGCCGTCGCAGGCCGAAAGGGCCGCGGCGATGCACAAGCGCGCCGTGCAGCGTAGCGAAGGCCTACCCCCGGCATCGCAACAAGTCCTTTGGCACCTGGCCACTGCTGGACTTCGTTGAATTGCCGAGGGCATCACGCGGCGGAGCCCGATCCCGTGCGCAAGCGAACCTACGCAACTAGGTCAGTGCCCGCTGAGGACTGCGATCGCGAGAGCAGCCAGAGGCTGCGAGACAGGCAGGGCACAGGACGCGCCGCTTCATGTGGAAGGGCGCCCCGCGCCAGACAGATGGGCGGGCGGGCGCAAAAGTGCGCGTCAGACGACGCGCCGCGACGCACCTCGCCAACAGCATCGCGACACTCCCCTGAGGCCAGAGGCCTAGATAGACAAGACTGTCGCAGCGCCGCTGGCAACGGAGCCCGACCCCATGTGTAAGTGGACCTACACACCTGGTTCAGCTTCCACTCATCGTGGCAGGCCATGCACTAGCACCGAGCTTGCTACAATAGCGGGCTTCAGAAGGCGGAGAGAGGCGCACGCCGAAGGGACAGGACCGACAGCAACGCAACGTGTCTCTTGGCACCTGGCCTCTGCTGGACGTAGTTGCATGGCCGCTGGCCTCGGGCCCCGATCCCGTGCGTCGGCGAGCCCGCGCGCATGGGTCAGCCCCTGCTTACGACGGCTGCGCGCGGCAGCAAAAGGCTGCGAGCGAGGCGGCGCCGGGCGCAGCCATGCCGCTTCAAACACCGAACCAGCAGCATCGCATCCTGCCCCTTGGCGCCTGGCCTCCCAGGACTGGTTGCATTGCCGCTGGCATCGGAGCCCGATTCCGTGAGTCGGCGAATTTAAAAACCTGGTTCAGCTTCCGCAGCGACCTGCGCCAGCCGGAGCGCATGCACCGAGACGGGGCCACGCGCGCGCGCGGCGGGCGAACGAGGGCTGCAGGAAGCATCGCTGCGACCAAACCGACAGCAGCGCAACGTGCCCCCTAGGCCCTGGCCCCGCCTGGACTGTTGCATTGCCATCGGCCTCGAGCCCGATCCCGCGCGCGAGCGAAGTTGCGCGCGCGGTTCGTGCCCGAAGCGGTGAGAATGCTCAGCCGTCTATGCGCCTGCGCAGGCGCCGATAGGGCTCAAGGTCACCGGTGCTGCCCTGCCCCGCTGGCTGCAGCCCGCGCTCAAGGCGGCCGGGCACCGCCTTCTGCCCGTCGTTCTCGGGGGCCTTCGGGCACTCCTGCGCGAGGCCCGCAAACCCACGACTCCGCGTCCAGCGGCCGCAGTTGACGCGGAAAAGGTGGGCGCCTGCTCGCCGCAGCTCGCGGGCGTCGCGCGCGTCGAGCCCCCGCCATGGAGGCAATTTGGGCGGCGGCAGCGGCGCCGGCTGCGCCGCGGGTTGCGCACAAGGCGCCGAGGCCGCACTGCCGCTGCTAGATGCGGCTCCCGCGGCGCCAGCAGCTCGCCCATCGCCGTCGTCGGCAGCGCCCTGCGCACCGCTGGCCTGGCCGGAGAGCAGCGCTGCGCTTGCGGTGAAGAGCGCCGCGGCCGCTGCGACTGTGCCCGATGCCCCTTCGAATCCCGACGTCCACGAGCCCGAGATAGCGGCGCCGCGCCCTGCGCACTCCTGACAAGCCCAAGCAGCGTCGCAGCCGACCTCGAGCCACGCGCCGCGCCGACCGCGCGCCCTCCGCGAGAAGTCGCGGAACGAACAGCGACTCCTCCAGCGCATCCTGCGCCCGCGCCAGTTGCGCCTCACAACAGCCATGCCAGGCCCGTCATGTCCGTCCTCTGTCGTCAACTCTGCGTCGCCCCCTTGCATTGCGGCGCCCAGCCAGCGGAATACCTCCTGGACAAGTCGACCCTGGCGCAGGCTGCGTGACTTGTGGATGAAAATGTCGCCGAAGCCGATGCCCTCGACCGCCGCCCAGAGGCGCGCCCATAGCTCTCTGCAGGGCCTCTGCCACTGAAGGCACCGCGCCTTGCCCGCGGCGAACCCGTCCAGGAGCAGCTCGCAGTCCGCGTAGATCCTGACTGGAGGCACGCGGTTCTGGGGCCCCTCGATGGCCGCGGCGATCTCCGCAGCGCCCGATAACTGCGGTTAGGGCCAGGGCAGCGGGCCGAAGAGGCTGACGGCCTCGGCGCCCTGCCCCGCGACATCCACCGCCCAGCCGCCGCGCGCAGAGACCAGGCCCGGGTCCACGACGCTGCCGTCCGTGAACAGGTCGCCCATGAGTGGTCGACCCACCAGGTCGGCTCGACGTTCCTTGCGCGCCGTCCTGTCCCCCGCTGGCAGAGGGGGGGCCCTCCTGTGCTCCGGTGCTAGCGCCCGCGACCAGAGGGGGTCTTCCGTCGCGCTCAGGCTGGCCACGTCGACGATGGCCCCCAAGTGGATGTCATCGGGTGGTCGCCTCTCGTCGGCGTCGCCGTTAGCCTCCCACTCGGTGCGCCCGAGCGTCGTGGCGGGGCACTGCCGCGCCAAATGTCGCGCTGCGCCGTGGGCCGGGCACCCCGGGGGGCGCCGCGGCGACGAGGCCAACGGGCGCTCCTCCGCGAAGCGCCGTGCCACGGGCTAGAGGCAGCCCGCCAGCGCGCTGCTTGACCATGTGCTTGCTCATCCTCTTGCGGCGCGGGATGTGCCCGGCGCTGGACAGGGCCCCCCCCCAGCCAATGGCACCAGGCATGGGCGCTTGCCCGCGCCCCGCCGAATGGTTCCAAGAGGTCCAAGAAGCCAAGTGCTCCGAAACAGTCCAAGATGGCTCCAAGAGGCCCTCCCGGAGAGCCCGAAAAGGTACAAACTATTGCGTCATAGGCGGCTTTTCCCCAAGATCTTGGACGCCTCGCCTGTTCGACTTTCCGAAGCTCCAAGGCGGCCCAAGCAGCCCCGACAGGGAGACGCTCCAAGACGGCCCACAGACGGCCCAAAGAGAGGCCCAAGAGGGGAACGACGAACTGAAAGTTCGAGCCCTCCGCCCCGAGGGAACCAAAGCCGCCCCAAGAGGCCTCCAAGACGCCTGCGCCTCCCCACAGGCCCCAAGCCGAATCGTTGATGTTCTGATGGTTGTTGTAAGACGCGGGACTTCTCAGGCTCCAAGAGCGCCCCGACACCACCGCACGAGGGGGCCAAAGAGGGGGGCCTCGAGTTGAAAAATCCGGCCGTCCGCACCGAGGGAGGGCCCTTGGACTCTCAAGGGGGTCCCCAGGAGGCTCCAAGGCGGGAAGCTGAACTCGAACGCGCTGAACCCGCACGAACTGAATTCGCACGGCTGAACTCGCACGGACTGAACTCGCACGGAGCTGAACTCGCACGCGCTGAGCTCGCACGCGCTGAACTCGCACGCGCTGAACTCGCACCGGCTGAGCTCGCACCGGCTGAACTCGCACGCAGATGCAACACTTACAGCGTCTAGGGCTCTACAGCGTGGGAGTTCAGTTGTGCGAGATCAACGCGTGCGAGTTCAGTCCGTGCGAGTTCAGCCCGTGCGAGTCCAGTCCGTGCGCGTTCAGCTGCGTGCGAGTTCAGTTTCGTGCGAGTTCAGTTCGCGTTAGCTTAGCTTCAGACGAGTTCAGTTCGTGCGAGTTCAGCTTCGTGCGAAATTAGTTCGCGCCAGTCTGCGGCCCTCCAGGGGCCCACGCCTCTGTGACAGTACGCTCTTGGAAGTACAGATCTGCGCACGATTCACACAATCGGCTCGCAGAGGCCTCCACGCGAAGGAACGCGTGTTGAACGCGCTCACGCCGCGGAATATGAATCAATACGTATGACCGGGCGTCATCAAGTCGAATCGATCATCATGGACGTTGTGCAAATTCGGATCACCAAAGAGGGCTGACTGCCACGCGCGCACACGGAAGCGCGGGAACCGTTGCCAGGACCCCCGCGAGCGGGGAAGGGTCGTTAGCCAGGCAGCACAGCCACAAGCCATCTCAAAACGGGGGCTGCTGGACAACGCCAACCATGTACGGCAGGCTCCCGTCGCGACGACGTCGGCGCTGGCTTCTGACACCGCGTGGATCGGTCGACCTTCAACGATCGGGACTTCCCGATGAGCCGGATCGTTCAACATATGACGATCCCGGACCATGGGCGGCGTTCCACCTTGAACGCCCGCGGCGCGGAGGAGGAGGGAGGGAGGGAGGGAGGAGGAGGAGGAGGAGGAGGACGAGGAGGAGGAGGAAGGGGAGGGGGAGGAGGAGGAGGTCCTCCCCAGGGGCAGCCTTCCGCCCCGGATCCGTCTCCGACGGAGGAGGAGGAGCAGCAGGAGAACGCCAGAGAGGTAAGGCCGGGCATCGAATCGAAATGAAGCCTCAGGGCCAAAGGAATGTGGCATCGCATGCCGCAAACCTTGATGGGATGACTGCGACGGTTGGCGATGCTTTTTTTTCACGTTGCGCATTGGGAACACAACAGCCCTAGGAGGCAGGCCGGTTCAAGGTCCCACCTCTTTTTGTTATGTTTTTTGGTTAGGGGCTGCTCTTTAAAATGCGGGTGATGCTCCGCGCCGCCATCACAAAACAAAGCTACGCGCAGGCACCCATCAGAAAGAGGCACGGTGTGAACAAGTGGAGGCGAATATGGGAGAGCGCGCTCAACGGGAACAAGGCACCCGAACAAAACCCTTCACGCATTGGATCGTTTCGAAAAGCAGCTCTCGCCGTAACGCCGCGCATGTTTGTTTTGAAAGGGTCCAGCAGTGGCACGGATGGACGGCGGTGCTGTTTGAAAGCGCAGCTCTCGCGTTAGCGGCGGGCACAGTCGGTTGAACAAATGCAACAATCGCACGGGTTCGTACGGTTGAACCTTCCAGGCATGGTGCCTTGGAACGAGTTCCCATTGACAGGATGGAAATGTCCCAAGGATGCGAAGAGTGTACGTTTCCAGGCATGGGATTATGGTGGGAAGTAAGGTATCAGGACGGAACCGTCCCAATGAGTCGTGGGGTTCAAGTCCTCAGAACTCCAATTTTGATTGTGTGCGGAACGGGGTTCGCCCGTGCGACGTCGTGAAGTGATACTACTAGGGTTACCGAGAGGAGCATTCTTCGGCCGATAAGGGTTATTTCTTGGGGAAAGGTCAGGGGGGCGGTCGATTTGCGATGGCTCTTGGTTCTGTGGTGGTGTCTTCGTGCCTAGCATTGTCGCGCACATCTGCCCGTCTGTCTATCTTTGTATATATCGATTTCCCTTTGTATCTATTGTTCGAAATCCTTATCGTACTACGTATATGTATCAATATATCTATACGTGCTTCGATACACATATATATATATATATATATATATATATATATGTGTATATGTCTACATGCTTGTATATATGTATATATTTACACACACCTGTCCATAAACCGGTCGTTCAAAAAGTAACCATATATATATATATATATCGAAATAAATGTTCACATATACACGTCGGACTAATAGGTTTGTACAGGTATATGTCAATCGGGACATCCATCTGGACAACCATGACGGCACCCATGAGGGCAACCATCGGGGCAAGCATCGGGACAACCAGGAGTACAAAATCGGGACAACCATCGGGACAAACATCGGGACAACCATCGATACAAACGTCGGAACAGCCATCGGGGGAACCATCGGGGCAACCACCCGGACAACCATCGGGGCAACAAACAGGACGACCATCGTGACAACCATCGTGAGAAGCACCGGGACAACACCCATCAATCGGGACAACTATCGGGAGAACCATCACGTCGGGACAACCATCGGGCCAACCATCGGACAGCCATCCGGGCAACCATCGGGACAACCATCGGAACAATCTGCGGGACCCATCTGGACAATCATCGGATCAACCATTGGGACATTCATCGGGAAACCGTTGGGACAACCATCCGAAACAACCACCGTCGGGACAACCATCGGGAGAACAATCGGGAGAACCTCCGGGTCAACCAGTGGGACAAACATCGGGCAAACCTTCGGGGCAATCATCGGGAGATTCATAGGGACACCCATCGGGACAACCATTGGGACAACCGCTGGGGCAACCACCAGGACAACCATCGGGACAACCATCGGGACAATCATTGGGACAGCCATCGGAACACCCCCTATTTACAGGGACAACCATCAGAAGAACCGTCACATCGGGACAATCGTTGTGTCCAACCATCGGGGGAACCATCGGGCAAACCATCGGGGCAAACATCGGGGCAACCACCGGGGGAACCATCGGGACAACCATCGGGGCAACCACTATCCATCAGGACAACCATCGGGGCAGCCATCAAATCGGAACAGTCATTGGGCCAACCATCGGGAGAAGCATCGGGCATACCGTCGGGACAAACAACCAGGCAACCATCGGAACAAGCGTCGGAACAATCATCGGGACAACCGTCGGGGCCACCTTCGGGACAATGATCGGGACAACGATCGGGGCAACCATCGGGGCAAACATCGGGACAACCACCGGGGGAACCATCGGGACAACCATCGGGGCAACCACTATCCATCAGGACAGCCATCGGGGCAACCATCAAATCGGAACAGTCATTGGGCCGACCATCGGGAAAAGCATCGGGCATACCGTCGGGGCAGACAACCAGGCAACCATCGGGGCAAGCGTCGGCACAATCATCGGGACAACCGTCGGGGCCACCTTCGGGACAACGATCGGGACAACGATCGGGGCAGCCATCGGGGCAACCATCGGATCAACCATCGGGAGAACCTTCGGGACAACCATCAATAGAAGCACCAGGACAACCATCGGGACAACGATCGCCATCGGCAGAACCACTGGGACAACATTCGGGACAACCTCAGGACGACCATCGGGACGCCCGTCGGAACAACCATCGGGACAAACATCGGGGCAACCATCGGCGCCCATCGGGGGAACCATCGGGAGAGCCGTCGGGAGAAACATTGGGGCAACCATCGGAGCAAATCATCGGGACAGCCATCGGGAAAACATCAGCACAACCTGGAAGGCGCGCTTGGGGGGCGACCTTTAGGTCTCCATGGGCACGAACCAAAACCGAAACCGATGTTCCAGTTGGAAACACTTCCGTTTACAATCCTTCCAACCGCCGATGTACACTCATGGAGGACGGCCCCGTATTAGAACGGCACGGGCCCAGCAGCGGCGGTGGCTGAAGACGGGCCATGGTTGGATGGCGGAATGCAAAAGGGATGTAAGAGGGCGGGGCAGAGACGATAATCAGAGGGTGGAAGAGGGGCAAGCACTCGGGAGGCGCGACCAAGACAGGGGAGTTGCGTCGGAGCGGGTTCACTCTGCGATGCTCGCGGGGCCACAGAACGTCTCGTGGATCCGCTTGGCGGTGGGCCCGAAGAAGTCGCTGAGGTCGTCGTCGGCCTTGCGCTTGGCGCGCGTGAGGCGGTTGGTGAGGACGTCTGTTGCCGCGGCAATTTCTGCCGTGAACGCGTCGGGGTCGATGCCGGGCGCAAGCTTCCACATGTCGGCGACAGCGAGCTCGGAGTCCGTCGCGTTGACGAAAGTGACCAAGATAAGCGCCCGGTCCTTTTTGGTCAAGGCGTGCCGGCCCAGACGCCTTGTCGGACACGCCGTGGTCGCCTTCCAGGCAGTCTTCTGCTCGGTGTCGGTCTCCGCTACGTCTGTGACGTAGCTGGTGATGGCGAAGCCGTCGTCGCGCGGGGTGGTATCTGGGTCCTTCGTGGCCTCGACGAATAGGATGGCCCCGCTGGTCAGGAACCGCGCAGGGCCGATAGCGACGCAGAGCTTCCCCGTGGCACTCATCGAAATGGCGCGGGCTGTAGTCGGGGCAAGGCGGCTGTCGTTCTGCGGGGCGAGCAATGGCACGGTGACGTCGAAAAGGCAAGGCTCTGCACACACGATAGCAAGGCGCGGCTCGTTAACCTGGTCGCCCTTGCCGCCGGGGGAGGCAGCCAGCGTTGCGCGGACGCGTGCCCGAGACCACGTCATGGACCCTTGCGCGACCTCGTCTTGAAACTCGGCCTTGTCAGCGCGCCCCGTCAACGCGAGGGCAGCCGCCTCCGTGATCTTAGCGTCGACCGAACCGGTGTAGTCGGACATGCGCACGGACGCCCACACGCGGTCCCCGGCCTTGGTCAGCAAATTCTCCGTGTCGCTGAGGGAAAAGAATGCGGCGGGGATTTCGAACAGCTTATCCGGAGCCACGGCCTTGCTGTGTAAGAGCACGTCCAGAATTGCCGACGTGGAACTCACGGCGGGCCCATCTTTGTAGTTCGTGGAGTCGTGCACCGAGAGGCTGGCCTGGCCGTGGAGTTCGTGGTACCACCGTTCCTTCTTCCTCTTTCACAAACGTTCGTGCGGCGGTCTTCCGCCGCGTCTGGCCTTGCGTTGACGTGATGCGCGCAGCCCTGGCTAGTTGCTCACAGTTCCCCACCCTGGCCGAAGGCTACGCTGTCAGCCCGCGCCGCAGCGCACCGGGCGCGAGCAGGATCCGCCCGCGCCGCAGCAGCAATGGGACGTGCACCTCGAGACGCGTGGAGCAGCGACTTGCAGCCCTGGCCATCACGCGGACGCACGCCACATATTTCTCCCACTACGAAGGTGTCAGCGACGCCACATGCCTCTCCTACGACGGTGTCAGCGACGCCACATACCTCTCCTACGACGGTGTCAGCGACGCCACATACCTCTCCTACGACGGTGTCAGCAACGCCACATACCTCTTCTACGACGGTGTCAGCGACGCCACATACTTCACCTACGACGGTGTCAAGATGACGGAGTTCACACACAACCAGTCAGTGATACCAAGCTGGAATGGAGATCCAGCGAAATGGCGAGATTACAAAAAGGAGGTAAAATTGTGGAAGCTCAGTGAGAATTTGGAAGTGACACAAAGTTTGGCATCGAAGTTCGTCCTGCGTTTGACGGGCACAGCCAGGTCGGCCGCTCTCAATATGACGGAGCAGGAACTCCACCCGCCGCCGGACGACGGCATCGAGGATGCGAACGAGAAGAAGCGCGATCGCAACCAGAAGGGCATCGAGAACGTGCTAATGCACCTCGAGGCAAACCTAGGCCAGCAGAAGCCGGTGCAGAAGGGAGAGACGCTAGAAAAGTTCTTCGAGTCGACTCAGCACCATCGCCGCCGTGGAGAACGCATGACGGATTGGCTCGTGCGATTCGAGGCGGGATTACAGCAACTACGTGAGAACGAGGTTGACCTCACTACGCTTGACGACGTGGCCGGCTGGTTCCTGCTACGCAAGGCTGGGCTCACGGCCGAGCGCCGTGAGCGCGTCGTGGGCAACTTGCCGGACGAGCACTACTCATTTCAGCGCATCAGGGGCCTGCTGGTGCGCATGTTCCCCGATATCCACACATCTGAACGACGCGCAAGCTTGCCGTCACGATCGTGGCCGCAGCGATCAAACAGTAGTTGGCAGCGCTCGCCGCCAAGCCGAGCACGTTCAGCCAACATCGCTGACGAGCCAGAAGACGAGCATGAGGACTCGGAGGACGGCGACGACAACGAGACGGAGGCAGACGTCCAGGACATCGTGCGCCAGGAGCTCGAGGCCTTCAGCGCCGAGCTGGAGCAGTCCAATTACGACCTCGGCGAGGTGTTCGATCGGGACGACTCTGCCAAGGTGGAGGCTGCCGCGGCGGAGCTCGCCGCGATTCCCGAGGCCATGGCGACCATGCGGTCGGCCCGGGAGGCTATCAAGGGCCGCGGGAAGGCTTCGCCCAAGCGCCGACCCGCGGGCAAGCTACAAGGCCGCGTGGACCAGCGCAAGAAGAACTCCAAGTGCTGGGACTGCGGCGAGGCGGGGCACTGGACCGGTGACAAGGAGTGCCCGACACCAGGCGCTCGAAAGTTCGCCCCAAATTCTAAGCAAAAGGGCGGAGGACGAGGCGGCGGAGGTCGCTCGCACCGCCAGGCCAACATCACCGAGCAGGTCCACGACCAGAATCACGTGGAGTTCGGTGACGAAGAAGTGATTCTTCATCCAGAAGGTCCGATTACTCCGCCCCCCGAGACTCTGGTCTCCGAGCGCGTGGTACCAGATTTGCCCACTATAAACACCACCAACGCTGGCGAGAAGCCCAACGACGACGGCGTCGGCGTGATCGACACTGCCTGTCTCTTCTGCGTTGGCGGCCTCAGCTGGTACAAGCAGTACAAGGAGAAGCTCACCAAGATGGGTCTGGCCGACCAGATCCTGGAGGAGCCAGAGAACGAAGTCTACAGGTTCGGGAACGGCGGCACGCTCCCGAGCAAGCTGCGCGTCACAGCCCCACTCGTCCTGTGTGGACGCGCTGGTCGCATAATATTCAGCGTCGTGGACAGCCCCACGCTCGGCCTGCTTATCGGCCGGGACTTCATTCAGCCGAGCAAGATCGACATCTCGCTCTGGCGGGAACAGATCCGCATCGGGAACCATTCCCAGAAGCTCATCACGAGCAGCGCAGGACATCCCGCGATCGACCTCCACCCGGAGGACTGGCTCGCCATCAAGGGCGCGGGCCACGAGTTGGACCGAAGGCTGTTAGTACTAAGAGCATCGCCAAGCGGCCAGCCCCGAAGCCCACGGTCAACCTCACTGCGAAGGCGAGCAACTTGCTCGAGAATATCACGAGACTCATTCCCAAGAAGGAGCTCAATGTACCGAGACGACTTCAACAGCGACGCGGCGGCAGCTCAAGGCTCATGGCCGCCGTAAGCTCTGCGTTGGTCTGCTGTTCGACGGCGGTCGCGCCGCCGACGCTTGCTCCAACAATGATTTCGGCTACTACCTGCATCGCCGAGCCCCTCGACGATTGCGTGGCCTGCGGCGCCAAGTCCTATACAGACTGTTGCCGCCTCGGGTTCTGCTCCGAGTGTGTTTTCGGCAACTCGGTCACGCTGGATATCGAGAACGACAACGACCCGAAGGAGGTCAACATCGTGGAGGAGGAGCAGATGAAGGTACGTCGGCTCAAGAAGGGGACAAGGCTACAGGTGACCGCCGGCAAGCGGTCGGCCATCGTCACCAACAAGAGCGGCGTTAAGCCGCACACAGTCAGCCAGGTGCTCAAGGCTGACCTGGCCAAGTCAACTACGAGCTCGAGCGGAATCTCGAGCAACACCACCATCCTCTACGAGTGGTGCTGCAACCCCGACAGCAAGCTCAGTGCGAAGTGGAATGAGAGTGGAGGAGCTGCTGTACGTTGCGGTCTTCCTGGATACGACCTCTCTCGGAAGCCCATCGTCGAGAAGCTCGAGGACAAGATTCGGAAGAACCTGCGGAAGGGCCAGAGTGCACGGGTCCATGCCGCATTTCCATGCACGCCATGGACCACGTTGCAGCGCCTCATCCTGAAGATCGACCCCCGCAAGGCTGAGAAGCTGGAAAAGGACCGGAGGTATTCCGCCAGGATGATCGACCTTTTCCTGGCGTTAATGAGCCGCCTGCGGAAGGAGTTTGGCAGCCAGCTCGCGGTCTCCTTCGAGTGGCCGCGCTACTGCGACGGCTGGGATCAGGAAGAACTACACCGCGAAGAAGCTGGAGGATCAGCTCCCGCGCATCATCGACTTCGATGGCTGCGCTTACGGCCTTCAGACCAGGAACGGGGACGCGATCAAGAAGCCGTGGAGGATTATCACCGACCACTACGGGATCGATAACTCGCTGCACAAGCTTTGCGACGGCCTACACAAACACGTCGAGGCCCGTGGCAAGCTCGCCAAGGACAGCGAGAACTACACCGATAAGCTCGTCGCCATGCTGGTCAAGCAGCTTCGCAAGACGAACGTGACCGAGCACCGCGAGGCAAACCCCGCGGAACCAACGAGACGGAGAGCCGCGAGGAGGACAGTGCCTGCCCCGACAGCCCCCGCAGAGCCAGCCTTGACGGCAGCGGAGGAGCGGACGCTCAAGTCCGCCATACTGCAGCTCCACGTCAACACGGGGCACCCTGCCAACGACGCGCTGGCCCGGGCCATCCGAGTGACGGGTGGATCCCAAAGAGCGGTCGAGATGGCACTCAACCTGCACTGCGAAGTCTGCGCCGCCCATCGGCGACCCCTACCTCATCTACCTGGGAGAATCAAGCTAGATTGGGAATTTCAATGATTCCATTGGAGTGGACTTGTTCACTCTCGCCGACTACGCCGGCAATCAGTTGGTTTTTCTCAATGTGGTCGACCTCGCTTCTGGATTTACATTATGTGGTACAGTTTCTTCAAGACACCCCTCGGTTGTATTCGCGAGGCTTTTGCAGATTTGGATTACACCGTTTGGGGCACCACAAAGGGTACTTTTCGATGGAGGAGGCGAGTTTGAGAGGGAGTTCTCAAAGGAACTCGAGGACATGGGCTGTCGCCTTATGACTACTGCCGCGGCTACGCCGCAACAGAACGCCACCGTGGAAAGGCGCGGCGGCATGTGGAAGGTCCACGCCAGGAAGCTGATCGACCAGTTCAGCATCAGGTTCGATCAGCCCGCGAACGCCCACAAGATCCAGTGGCTGCTCGCCGCTGTCTGCTGGGCTATGAATAGCTCAATCAATGCCAGTGGGTATTCACCGGCACAGTGGGTACTCGGACGTGGACTTCAACTACCCTATTGCCTGCTGGATAGCGCTGGGAGACTCTCGCTGCACGAGAGTGGTCTCTGACAAGTCCTTCTCTGAGAGGATTGCCCTCATGAAGGCAGCCCAGACGTCAATCCAGCATCTGCGTTTCAACCAGTCCCTATCCCGGGCCTTACTCGCACGATCGCGTGCGGATGGAGCTCAGCACGCGTCGGATATCTATCAAACGGGGGACCAGATATACTACTGGAGGGGGAACGGCAAGCCTAAGCGCGAATGGGATTTGCAGTGGCATGGACCCGGCATCATCATTGGCTTCGAGGGCACCTCGAACGTATGGGTCAGCCATCGTTCCACCACCGCCAAGGTCAACCGGGGACATTTACGCCACGCTACTGCCTCAGAGCTCGTGCCCTGGGGACAGGTACTCAACGCCATGAACGGCAATCAGCCACCACCACCGCCAGGACAACCACCAGCTGACCAGCCCCCACCTCCTGATGGACCACAGCCACCGGGACCAGGAGGAGGGGACGAAGGATCACCACATGAAGGAGGAGACTGCGGTGGAGGCGGATTACCACCATCAGATCAAGGAGGAGATGGAGATACATTCATCGACCTCGCGGGCGAAACGCCGAAGAAACGCCCACGAGTGGACAACGTTCCGCCAGCACTACCACCTCCGCCACCGGCCATCAAGCAGCGCAACTTCGGCAACATCGAAGATACTCCACAATCGCCGCGCACATGCTACTCTTGAGTGGATTCGCCGACGGCAAGGAGATGGAGAATATACGACCAGTGGGGGCGCCTCAGGCAGCGGTTCAGCACCAGCACCTTCGGGAGGAGATCTTCTGCCAGCGCCTCCAGCGCCTCCAGCGCCTGTTGCTGACTCAGATGCTGCCGCTGACCCCGCTCATGACCCTGCTCATGCCCAAATACAGGCCCAAGAAGACCCAGATCACGCTGAAGATCCAGCTCCAGAAACCATCGTGCAACCAGAAGTACATGACGAACAGCCTGAAGAACGTGATGGAACACGACTTCCAACACCAGGAGCTCGACGCACAGAAGCTGATGGACATTCATCGGATGCCGACAGCTCCGGATCCGAAGGTCTACGCGACTGGAGCAAGGCCGCGGAGGAGGAAGTTCGCAAAGAAGCCTTTGCCCGCAGACCACAACATCCTGAAGGACAACGCGGCAACAAGGCTCAGCGCCAAGCTCAACAAGAGGACGCACCGCGCGCCCTAGAACGTGACAGGCACGATCAAACAGACGACCGCAGCAAAGCCATTAAGCGCAAGGAATTCTTGGAGAGTCTCAAGGACGACCTACCCAAGTGCTTCAAGAGGCCGAAAGACACACTCAGGACCGATCTCTACTTGGACAACTATGTTGAGATCAACGACGACGATTCGCATTCGACCATCCGACTCCGGGAGGTGATGCTCACCGGAAAGGCCGCTGCTAAGGAGATCAGGTACGACAAGCTCTCCGCCAAGGACAAGAAGCTCATGGACATGGCCATGAAGGTTGAGTGGTCCAAGTGGACCGAGTTCGGGGCCTACAAGAAGCTACCGCCCAAGGAGTTGAAGGAGATCTTCCAGCGACACCCTGGAATACGACCAGTTGGTACCCGCTGGGTGCTCACGCAGAAGGCCGCCAACCTCATGAAGGCCCGCCTTGTCGTCCAGGGCTGTCAAGAGGACAAGTCCCAAATCCGTACGGACGCGCCGACCGGGTCAAGGGACGCGCTCTACCTCACGCTTGCTGCCGCCGCCCAGCTTGGCTGGGACCTCACGTCGTACGACGCGATGACGGCTTACCTGCAGTCGGGCAACATCGAGAGGCTGCTATTGCTGCGCATACCAGCCAAGAACCCGCCGCCAGGCACATTGCCCGGCGAGATCGTGATGGCGACTGGCGCCATCTATGGTACCCGGGATGCCGGGCGCCAGCGGTACCTCTACGCCCAAAAGGTGTTCCAGGAGCACGGCCTCATCGAGAGCAAGCTCGAGAAGGGCCTTTACTACTTCTACGACGACAAGGGGCTCGCTGCTATGATCCACTCCCATGTGGATGATTTCCTCATCGCCCAGCGCGGAAGCTCCAGCGAGTGGAAGCGAGTCATTAGCTCCTTACAGAACAGGCTGCACCTCAAGAAGGTAGAGGGCATCATCAAGTACTGCGGCCGGACAATCAACAAGACCAACGAAGAGTTCCGCATTACCCAGGCGACGGCCGCCGCCCAGGTGGATTTCATCGAACTCAACGTCCAACGCGGACGATCACCAGAGGATCGTCTTACCACCTCGGAGGTCTCAGGATATCGCCACACACTCGGCCAACTGCTTTGGCTCGCAGTACAGACGCGAGTGGACATCGCCTGCCCGGTGAGCCTTGCGGCTCGCCGCACCAACACCGCCACCGTGGCCGACGCCAAGACGCTGAACAATACCGTCGCTTACGTGCACGGGTCCGCCGATTTCGCCATAGCCATCAAGCGCAACATCATCGACCTGCGCACTTGCACCATCGTCTGTTTCAGCGACGCGGCCTTCGCCAATGTGGACGGGGTGAAGAGCCAGTGGGGCATGGCGATCGGGCTAACCCACAAGCCACGGGACGTCGTGGCTGGACGATATGACTTGTGCCTGCCTGTGGCCTGGCATTCGGGCACGGTCAAGCGATCCATGAAGTCGACGCTGGCCGCCGAGGGCTACGCCACTCTGGAGGGCGCCGCGTCGAGCACGTGGTTCGGCCAGCTACTTACGGAGGCCTACAACCCGAAGAAGACGCTCAAGCAGATCGACGACCTCAGCACCAAACGATCCGGGGAGATCTATAGCGACAGCAACGGTCTGGTGACGCACATCAAGTCTGACGTGGGTCAATCCACGGACAAGCGGTTCCGCATCGTGGCATCAATGATCAAGGAGACAGTGCACCCCAACAGCCAGCTGAAGCTCTCGTGGATACCTACGTGGAGTATGGTCGCCGACGCGCTCACCAAGATCATGGAGACCGGAGTGCTCCTCGCCTTCTTCGGGGCCAAGAAGTACAACTTTGGCACTAGGCAACCGCACGCCGCCATGCTTGCCTCAGTGCTGATGACATGTCTCGGACGCGTGAAGGCACAGCACCCCCCACAGGAATGGCAAGTGCCGATGTCACATTGGATCTACTACATGACATTAATTGCGATGCTCAGTGGGATCATGATTGGATTTACATTGTTCGCAGCGCTGCGGTTTGTGGTGCGAAAGGAGATATTTGGGCCAGGCGACCCCAACCCCATCCAGATCGGG
This sequence comes from Prorocentrum cordatum, assembly GCA_963575745.1. Lineage (NCBI taxonomy): Eukaryota > Dinophyceae > Prorocentrales > Prorocentraceae > Prorocentrum > Prorocentrum cordatum. The sequence continues at coordinate 27,473 of CAUYUJ010003613.1, forward strand.
ACCATCAACAACACCAGCAATGGGTCCAAGGCCGACCACACCGGGCACGCGGACACTCCCTTGCCCGGAGTATATCCAGGATGGGATGGACGATACCTTGGACGTCGTAACAACGTACAGCCTACCATCCCCGAAGACGTCGACGGAGATGTCTACATGGAGCCGCCGATGATTGCCGTCGCAGCCCAGAGTTCATCATCAGCAAGCGGATCGGCAGCGCCAGCCGCACCGCCCCCATCACCGGACAGCTTCGCGCAGCGAGCGAGCTCGGCGCCATCATCCCCGATGACGGTTCACAGTTCCTCGTCAGCCAGTGTGGTTTCGTGGAACGGATCGACGCCAACGGTTTCGCCATCAGAGATGAACGCATGCGTGGCCGCCGAGCACAACATACGTGTGGGACGCAACACACATAGTGTCTACATCACCTGCAGGACGTGCAGGAAGTATGCGTCATGGCTTCGCAGGAATCATATGACCCATGAGCCAGATTTTTCGAGGATGCGCAATAGTCTGCGCTGGGATCTACAGAATAGATGGAGGCAGCTACAAGGACTGCCCGGCAAGGCGAAAGCTCAAAATAAGATTTCGTGACGCACGCCGCCGCTCTATATTTGGCGCCACATCCTGTGGCCGATTACGTTAGTCCGCATCGCTCTGTCAGCTCGTTTTCTTTACACCTGGAGCCACATCCTGTGGCAGACTACGTTAGTCCGAATTGTCTTACCAGCTCGTTTTCTTTACATTTGGCGCCACATCCTGTGGCAGATTACGCTAGCCCGCATTGTTCGAAACTTTATTCAGTGTGCACAGGTTTTCTTTTATGTGGTGACGACCACACTATTGAGGCTTTATCTTGATAAGATAGCGCTATTTGAGTTTTGTCGCATAGCGATCGGACTCGCGCCGCTGTTCGCTTTGAGAATCCATGTATTTCTTGCCGGTGCGTGTAGCAGCACCCGTTGAATGCCCTGGGGCAGCCGGATAGCATGCCGACAAGGCCGTTTGCCTGTGTTTGTTTTGGAGCGCTCTGATTAATGAAGTGAGCTGCGATCGATGATCGTCGCTCGACGGCGCCGCGAGCGTCAATCAGGAGGAGTGTGATTCCCGCTCACTCCCCGTGCCCTTCCTTCCCCGCTCTATCTCTCACGCCCGCCTTGTCGCTGCCGTTTCGTTTCGAACTAGGGCCCTTGGCCTTAGAGCTACGCAGAGAGTTTCGCCGCGCGATTCCTCGACAAACGATATCAGCGATATCCATATATCACAATCTCGAGCCCCTCTCGGAACCCTTTGGGGCCCTCTTTGTTGCGCTGCATGCTGCTACACTGCATGCTTATCCACTTTCCAGACCAAGGCATCTCGCCTAGGCATCTTCCGTGGATGGGCTTGTGGGGAGTCGCGAAGCGTCACGAGTAAAACTGCAAATGCAACCTCGCCCAGGGCTTCAAGAGGGCCGCAGGATGAGGAATACAAGTGGTTTCAAATGGGAGGCCCTCAAAAGTGCCCCAACATGAGGAATAACACTTGTTTCAAATGCAACCTCTCCTGGGGCTTCAAGAGGGCTCCAAGAGCAGCAGCACGTGGGGAATAACATTGGTTGCAAATGCCACCCCTTCTGAAATCCTCGAGGCCCTCAAGAGGCCCCCAAGAGGCCCCAAATACTCAAAGAATCTGGGCCCCGCGGCGATGCGTTCGGACCCCCGCCGCCACGGCTGGATTCGGCTTGAACCCACGGTCATTGAAACACCGCTCCAGGACATGCGCTCGATTGCCGCCACACCACACGCCCCAACGACTGAAGGCCCCAGCCACGGACCACAAGGACCACGACGAGCATCTAACCACGCAGAATACTTGAGAGACAACCTGAATGAATACCATAACGAATTCCTCTTTGAGAAATGGGAGGAAACCGAGTGAATACTTTTCCTGGATCCTGCTCGTGCCCGCTCGCGCAAAAACGCAAAAAGTATCCACCAAGAATCCGGCAGAAAATTCACTCAAAATCCGGCAGAGCTTGCACTCAGAATCCGGCAGAATTTTCATTCAGAACCCGGAAGGAAATTCACTATGAATACGGCATAAGTTTCACTCAGAATCCCCCTTGGTCCCCCTCGGTCCCCCTCGGTCCCGCCCTCGGCCCTCGTCGTCCTCCTCGGTCCTCTCCCGTCGATCCCCCTCTTCGGCCCCCCCTCGGTCCCCCCTGGTCCCCCTCGATCCTCTCCCTCGGCCTCCCTCGATCCTCCCCCTCGATCCCCTTCGCCCCCCTCGATACCCCTTCCTCTCCTTCGATCCTCCGCCTCGGTCCCCCTCGGTCCCCTACGATCCGCCCCCATCCATCCTCCCCCTCAGTCGCCCTCTGTCGACCCCCTCGGTCTCCCTCGATCCTCCCCCGTCGGTTCCCCCTCGATCCTCCCCCTTCGGGCCCCCTCATTCCCCTCGGGCCCCCCTCGGTCCTCCCCCTCAGCTCCCGTTGAACCGACCCCTCGCTCCCCTTCGGTCCCCCTCGGTCCCTATGTGTCCCCCATCGGTGCCCCTCAGTCCCCCTCGGCCCCCCTAGGTCTCTCTCGATCCTCCCCCATCGATTCTCCCCCATCGGTCCCCGTCGGTCCCCCCCGGTCCCCCTCGATCATCCCCTTCGGTTCCCCTCGATCCCCCCCCCTCGGTCCCTCTCGGTTCCCCTCAATCCCCCTTGGTTTCCATCGATCCCTCCCCCGTTGGCCTCCGTGGGCTCCCGCAGTCCCCTCACGACGGGGACGCCTCAGGGCGCTTCTGTTCTACGGCGGGGAGGCTTCAGGACAACGCTGGAGCGCGACGGGGAGGTCGAGGGGGAAGGTGGGAAGGAACAGGCAGAGGGGAAGAGGGGAGAGGGTGGAATGAGGGGGGGGGAAGGAGTATGACAAAACCTTTGGACACAGGTATCCGTTGCCCCACAACGGACATTCGAGCCACATCTATGCAGACGGGCGCAAGTTCAAGAGCCGCAAAAGCCTCTTCTTCGCCCGCGGGTCCGTAGCCGCCTCGACGAGCTGAAGAAACTTCGGAGTTTCAGTGTACTCCATGACATCTTGTTCGGTGAAAACATAGTCCCTGGCGCCCGACGCGAGCCGCCGGTCAAAAAAATGCTGCGCTTTGCAGCACCATGTCTCCGCGCATAAATGCGCGCCGGGTATTGTGTAAAATGATATATTAAATCGTGCGGTGGCGCCCCGAAGGTACCTCTCGGCGAAGTCGATGGCCATCTCCCCGTGCGCCTCGCCCTTGAAAGCGTCGAAAGGCACGCCGTAATGCTCCATGCACCATTTTCCGCCCAGTACCTTGAGGAGGAAATCCTGGGGCGCATCTGGCCCCAAATCCCACTCCTCCCGGACGGCGTGGAGATGCTCCATCATCTCCTCGATGTCCTCGTCGTTCATGCGCTGCTCCTCGGGTGTCTCGTCGTCCGACTCACCCTTGCGCAAGCCTGACCGTCGGCCCGCAGCTCTCCGACGCTCGCTTTCCTCCTCCTCGAACTTCCCCGCTAACCACGGCCAGTGCTTCAGGAACTCATCCTTCCAAGCGCGCGTGCTCGATGCCCCGCCGCTCCTGTTCTCGGCGACAGGGGCGCGCGGCAGCGACGCCAAGAGCGCGCTGAGCGGCCCCCCCACGTCGTCGCACGCGATATCGTAGCCGCCGGCATAATGCGCATTCCGGAGCACCCGAATGCTGGCTGCGTCGTCTGGTAGGGGAAGGTCGAACCAGGCAGCGAAATCCAAGGCGCCGAAGGTGAAATTATGAAGCCACTGAGAAACGCACGCATCTTCCCAGCTGCCGCCAAACATGCTGACGTGCGCGGGGAAGTACGCGTCCTTCTCGCCGAGTGGGGCGAACATGATGAACTGGGGACTCTGCGCTGCGAAGATAAACTTGTAATACTTGCACTCGCCGCCGGTCTGAAGCCCCCAAATGGTCGACGCAAACGACTCCCTGTTTCGAACGACCGCGGGGAACCAGGGCGGTCTGTCGTGCTTCCCCTCTTCCTCAGCTGCGTACCCCTCGAGCTCATCGAGAAACGTCTTGGTGAGCTTAGGCGGCGCCTCTCTGGCTGCCTTGCGCATGTCATCCAGACCGCGACCATCCCTGAAGGCGCCGCTGTTGAAGATCTCATCCCACTCCAAGAAATCACCCTGCGCCAGTTTGCAGGAAGAGAACCGGAGCGGCGGCTTCTCTGCAGCTTTTTTGAGTCGTTCCCTGTTGAACGCCTGCAGGTTGCGGGCCTCGTCAATTTATTGCTCTTGCTGGGAGAGAATCAACCTTGCCTTCCTATCGTAATCGCGCTTCCTCGCGGGATCCATGCTTTCCCAACCCCTGCCATGCAACCTGATGACGTCTTTGGACTTCAACCCGCGTTGGCCGTCTGCCTCCCGGACCTTGGACAACTCAACGAGTTCCTTCACATACTGCTCACGCCCCTGGTAACTTTGCGGCCGCCTTTTCTCGAGGCGCTTCAAACGATTGTGTAGCATGGCTTCGCGGCGTTCGTCCTCGTCGAGGCCTGGGGGGACCTTCTTACTCATGTGTATGAACGCCCTCGCCATCAGGCCCTCGCACGTTGTGTCAGGGCGAAATTTGCCCCGGAGCGCCCCCGAAGCGTGCAAATGCTCCGCCGCAATCGTGTCCCAGGGTATGTCGGCCAGCAGCGCGACACCCTGTCTGTTGACACGCCGCCCCCAAGGGAATTTGTCCAGATGCCACATCTGCTCCGTGATGGGTTCGGTCGGTATCGGGCCTCGTTTGAGAGCGTCCAAATTGGCATCAACGTCTCCACGAACCATGCACCAAGGGGCGCCTTCTGCTTTCCAGACAAAGCGAAACATCATGAAACCGATGGCGACGTGGGCCGCGCCAATGGACGAGTGCCGCACTTCAGGGCCAGCCATGTTGCAGACTCTCCCGAAGAGACCCCATATACCATCGCCATAGTTGCAAAGTTTATCCATCGCCTCACGAATAGTTGTCTTCAGAGCGCACAGGTGCTTGGCCACCCGGGAATCTCTGAGCAACATCTGCATCACTGCGCCCGCTGGGAAACTGGCCGTAGCAGCCGTCACCATGAAGTGAAGTTCGTCCGAACCGAGCCGCTCCACGCCTCCCAAGTAAAAGTCCTGCGCGTTGGGGCGGTCCAGCACGTGCTTGGCGAGTCCGCGCAGCCCGCCAAATATTGCTCCGACGCCCATCTGGCAAGCCCGGGTTGCAGCATGCCACCTGGGGGGTCCCAGCCTAACCGTTTTCCCGACACTGAATTGCCAGGCGCCTGGAACGCCGTAGCCCTGCCCCCCCTCTGCGCGAACCGAAAAACATTCGCCGCCGTCGATAACCCTGGCGACCGCTCCGCCTGCCCACCCACCCCCGCCACCCGCCCGCCCAAATTGCGCTAGGCCCCCTGGGCCGCCCAAAACCTCCAACCCAGAAAATTAACGTGGCCCCCATCGTTTCTCCTTGGGGAAGTTGATTCGGACAAGGGCCGCAACCGCACCTGCTGCCATTGAACTTTTTCAAGCGCCAGACGCTGAACAAGCAGAAATTGATATTGGTGAAGGTGTCCTCGCCCGCATCGCCTGTGTCAAGGATCTCGAGTCGACCCCCAAAGTACCGCAAGCGCAAGCTGACCAGGGTGGCCACGACGCTCTCCTCCACGCCCATCGCCAACCAGAAATGTTTCAAATCGTCTGGGTCGTCGAGTTCCTCGGCGGAGCGAGCGACCGTAACGTCCCACATCCACTCGGGAGTCAACCCGCTCAACTGTTGCATGCTATCGCGAAGGCTTTCGATGGCCAAGTGCACGTTTTTCATCAGAGATTTGTTATGGTACCACGTCCACAAAGACCACTCGATTGACTTATGGGTGTCGTGCATGCTGCACCCTGTTTCGACAAACCACTGCATCAAATACAAAATGTCCGGCGGATGCTCGTAGATATCTGTTTGTTGGACGGCTTCCTTTTTCCACCATTGCTTCAATATGCGAGAAACTGATGCTAATAAGGCGCGGTCAAATGCGCAATGAAATATGATGAGGCCTCCATGGCCGTATTTCCTCGGGTTCATGATCATACGCAAAGCGAAAGCAGCCGATGCGGCAGCTCCTTGGCCGTCTGTCATGGGATTTGGCTCATCAAACATGACCGTGACATTCTTGCGACCTGAGGGGTCGACGAATTCGAGGAAACACAGCTGCACGTAGTATTCGAGAAACTGGCGCCCACATAGCCTGGCACGTTTGCAATTGTACCGGACGCTGGAACCATGCACCGTTCGGAGTTTTGTGCCATCGCCAGCATACGACAGCAGAAGCGGCCTCCCATCTGCTTCAGCAATGCTGCGCTCAAACCGCCTCCTCCAAAACTCCTTGCCTGATTCAGTCACGCGTTCCAGCGTGCGCAACTCTGCAGAATCATGGTGCAAGGACGGTTTGTGCCATTTCTCCAGAAGCCGAAGGACCTCTGGTTTGTCAGGTGCCTCCGACGGCGCGGCCATTACCCTTGAGCCTACATGGCTACAGATACAGACTGCCACGATGGCGATACTGCCAATGAAGATGAGGCTGGCAATGTGGACGTCGCGGATACTAACGACAGTAAGGGGGGCAACGCCCAAAAGCCTGACGCAACCTGAATGAGGGGGACTTCTGTGCTCGAGACTGCCCTGCGCAATGCAACGCGATGAGGGTTAACGCAATGATGTGCAACGCAATGCAAACAATAACGCAGCATAGCGATGTACAGTATAGCGCCGCTCACCATAACATGGCATTGCAACATTGTGCAGCGTCGAATGGCATAGCATAACAAAGAAATCAATGTCACATATCAAATCGCATCGAACCCTACGCCCTCACACGACCTCAAACACGGTTGATCTGGTTGGATGTCCTGGCACGCACCCCAGGGTAAGTCCAGACAGAAACACATCGAGTCGCGACGGCTCACTTTCGCCACAGAATCACAGCATGCAGGGCCTGGGGCCAATGGAAACACAGCAAACTTATTGGGGGGCCGCAGACTCGCATCTTTGATCGTAAGACCGCCTCGACGTGCATGTGTGTTCGTGCCCATTCTGGGCGCCTTGCGCCCTGGCCCCCACTCCCCCTCATTTTCTTGCACCTTCTACCTTCTCCCAACCCTCGTCCATCGAGGCCCCGTCCTCCCTCCCCCCCCGTCTGCCCCACCCCCCTTCCGATGCCCCACTCTCCCTCCCTCACTGCCCCTCCCCCCATCCATTCTTCCTCCCTTCCCCTCCTGCCTCTGTTTTCCCTCCGTTTTCTTCCTTCCTGGCCTCCAGCGCGGTCCTTCGAAACCGCTGGGCGCGGACCGAACGTGCTTCTCCCCAGGGGCCTGGAGAGGCCCTCACCAACTTTCAAAAATCGCCTTTTCGGAGGTGATTTTGAAAATTGGTGAGGGGCCGCTCCGGGCCCCTGGGGAGGGCGCTTGGAGGAGCTCGGAGGAGCTCGGGCTGATACTTGCTAGGACCATCTCGGAGCCATCTTGTGGCCCTCTTGGGGCCATCTTGGGGCCCTCTTGGGGCCTCTTGCGGCCCTCATGGGGCCCTTTGGCTTTGGGGGCCCTGCGGGAGCTCTCTGAGGGCCCTAAGAAGCGTCCAGGAGGGGCTCAGTGAGACCCTTGTCAAACTCCGTCTGACGGAGTTTGAGCTGATACTTGCTAGGACCATATTGGAGCCATCTTGGGGCCCTCTTGGAGCCATCTTGGGGCCCTCTTGGGGCCTCTTGCGGCCCTCTTGGGGCCCTTTGGGGGCCCTGCGGGAGCTCTCTGAGGGCCCTAAGAAGCGTCCAGGAGGGGTTCAGTGAGACCCTTGTCAAACTCCGTCAGACGGAGTTTGAACTGATACTTGCTAGGACCATCTTGGAGCCATCTTGGGGCCCTCTTGGAGCCATCTTGGGGCCCTCTTGGGGCCTCCTGGGGCCTTCTTGGACCCCCCTGGGGGCACTCCCAGGGCTCCAAGAGTGCCCCGAGAGGGGTCCAAGAGAGCCCCAGCAGGCTCCAAGAGGGCGCCAAGACGGCCCCAAGAAGGAGTCCCTGGGCTGTCCCCCAGAAGGGGTCCTGGGGGACAGCCCGAGACGCTCATTTTGGACCCCCCTGGGAGCCCTCCCAGGGGTCTAAGAGAGCCCGAAGAGGGCTCCAAGCGGGCCCCAGCAGGCTCCAAGAGGGCCCCCAGACAGCCCTCTTGGACCCCTCTTGGGGCTCTCTTGGGCCCCTGTTGGAGCCCCCTGGGGCCATCTTGAGACCCTCTCGGGGCTCTTTGGAACCCTCTTTGTTGCACTCAATGCTGCTACATTGCGTGCTGCTACACTTCCCTGGCCAAGGCATCTCGCCTACGCATTTTCCCTGGATGGGCTGGTGGGGATACGTGAAGTGTCAAAAACTTATTGCATGTGAAACGAGCGCGCCCCCGGAATCGCAAGCACGTGCGTGCTACAATCCGCAAATACACCCGCGTTGCCATCGTCTATAATCCCAGCATTGCCCCATCCCAAATCTAACGCAAACACACATTCGAAACCATAATGATGCAAAACCCAACGCTGTTCCAAAAATCAAGTCTTCAAACCATGCGGCGATCGTTTTCGAGGGTCCGAATCTTGAGTCAAACCTGAAACCCTGAAGCCCTGAGAGTTTGGATGTTTGGGTTTTTTGGGGAAATGAGAGTTTGATGGCCTCGACACAAATCAAAGAAAAACGTATGGTAGCTTACTCATGTACATCAATTGCATATTTTGCAGTGTTTCCTGATTTCGAATGGTAAGCTGTCACACGATGCGGCTCGCGAGATGTCAGGGGGGCTCAGGCGCGTCACACTCTGACGCGTTCAAGCTTTCGAAAGTTAGCCAAGCTCGCGCTAGGATTCCCTGAGGCGCACCCTTGGTCAATGTTCTGGCGCAATCCCGCCTGCAGTTTCTGCAAGCCCGTCTGATTTGATTTCCGAATGGATTTTCTCTCGCAACATAAAATGTCCATCGATGTTTTCACTCAGTTTTCACTCGGGGCGTCTGGCCGAGTGAGTACATGGGCACTGTGATGTACACAGGCGCTGTGGTGCACGCAAGCACTGTGGTGTACACAGGCGCTGTGATGCAGATCGCCACCTACATGGTGCTGCTACCCCTCCCCGATCATTTCTGACCACCTACCAGACCACGCCAACCCAACCCGAAGACCCGAATTTGACCCGAACTTCGGGTTGGGGGGGGACGGGTTCCATGTGTTTTGTTCAATGTTCCCCGACCCCCTCCCATTGGAAATGTAAAAAAATTGAAGCCTTCGGGTTGGGTTGGGGTCGTTTGGCGGGTGGTGAATTCCTAGGCATTCCCAGACGCCGCCGGCGAGAATCGCGACGTCACCGGCCCTCGAAAACCCACCCAACAATCTGGACACAACCCGGAAGCGCAGGGCAGAGGAACGCCACGAAGAGGGAGTCAGGCGCAGTCGTGTCTGCACGCAAAGGCACAGGCGGAGCTCCGCGCGAGCATCCGGATTTGGGTGGCTCACGGAACAAAAGAAGCAACAGGCAAGTGGGCAAGGCAGAGGTCGAGGAGACAGTCCTCGACAGAGAGGAGGGAAAAGGAACGACATGCGCTCTGCAGGCACGGCCACTTCACCGCATCAACGACATCGGAGAGAACTCGCAGCGAGCGGACAACTCTAGGACGGGCTGGGGATCCGCCGCAAGACAATGCAAAACGCATGGCAAGTGGAACATGTAAGAGGGGAGACATGCGTAGAGGAAGGAAGGATGAGGAGGATGCGGATGGGGGGCACTCGAAGGAGGCTGTAACGCAAGGCTATGGACAAAACCTTTGCTGCACGCGCGCCCACTTACAGCCCAGGACTCCAAAGAAAACCTGGGGGCCCTGGGGCGAGGGGGACTGTTCGGCAACGGGGACATTGAGTTCCCAAAACACAAACCAGGAATACAAAATTTCGCGCCATCGGCGCCACGGAACATTACGCACCGTTTTTTGTTGATATCGCGAGCTTGTGAAGCTCACCTGAAGAAGTACCAGAGGACCATTCAGTCTTGAATTTCGGTGTCTGAATTCTTACATGTATGATTATTTTCCGAAGCATCCTTCCTGCTCACCCTGACCTGCTCCGTCCACCGTCTGCAACGGAGACGGCCGAACGCGGTTCCACGGAGTCGAGGCGCGCACACGCTTGACATCGATTCAAACAAGCGGCAGCACGCTACGCCTGACTCGCGCGTGAAGCGCTGGCAACAAAATCTGGCACGCAACACAGCGCCCCCGCTGGCTGGCCGCCCCCTGCCTACTCCACCGACCGACTGCTCCGGCTTCTTCTGCCACGATCCCTCCTGCTCACCCTCGACTCCTCTATTCACTATCGGCAAACTGCTGATCGCGGTGTCACGGAAAAAAAGGTGCGCACACGCTTGCCATCGATTAAAACAAGCGGCAACGCGCCAAGCTTGACGACCATTCGGACGACCTGGCAGCACATCGGAGGCGCGACAGTAGATGGACAATAGATTCAAACCCTCTCACATTCGAGGGAGATTCTAAATCGCTCCCGCGCCCCCGACATCAATGTTGATCTCAGAAAAGGCGGTGCTTTGGGGTTCGAATATTTCTGTCCACTCACCCCCCCCCGTCGCCACGCCATCAATATTAATTTTGGTGGGTCGGGGGGGCATCTTGGGCCGCAGGGTTCGAATATAATGTCCATGTACGGTCCTCCCCCTCCTCCTCCTCCTCCTCCTCCTCCTCTTCCTCCTCCTCCTCCTCCGCCTCCGCCTCCTCCTCCTCCTTCTGTTCCTCCTCCTCCTCCTCCCCCTCCTCCTCCAGAGCAGCGGAGGGCCCCGTGGAGATTTTGGCCTGGATCGCAACGGAAATCGCGGTGATGATCGTTTGATCTGGGATCTCGGTGGAGATCGACGTGGAGATTTTGGCATGGATCACGGCAGAGATCGACGAGGAGATTTGGGTAAAGACCGGCGCGGGGATCGCGGCGGAGATTTTGGCCTGGATCGCAGTGGAGATCGCCGTGAAGTCGTGGGGATACTTCACCGCGAAGATCGCGGTGAAGTATCGGATGGCAGCGGAAATCGCAGCGGAGATCGCCGCGGAGATGGCAATGGAAATTCCGGCTTGGATCGCGACGGTGATCGCCGGGCAGATTTTGATTTGGCAGTTTGGCTGAGTTGTCGTGACGGTTTCTCGCATGGGTCGCAGCGGAGGGCGCTTGGGAGATCTTCGCCTGGATCGTGGGGGCAAAGTCGCCGTAGAGATGTGGGGCTGGATCGTGGCGGAGGGTGCCGTGGAGATTTTGGCCTGGATCGCGACGGAGATCGCGGTGATCATTTGATCCAGGATCTCGGTGGTGATCGGCATGTAGTGTTTTGGCCTGGATCGCGGCGAAGATCGACTAGGAAATTTAGGTATGGACCAGGGCGGAGAGCGCCGTGGAGATTTTGGCCTGGATCGCGGGTGTAGTCGCCATGGTGATATTTTGTACTTGGATCGCGGCGGGGACCGCCGTGGAGATTTGGGCCTGGACTGCGGCACAAATCGCCGTCGAGATTTTGGTTTTGATCGCATCGGGGGGCCCGTGGAGATTTGGGGCTGGATCGCAGCTGAGTTCGCCGTGGAGATTTGGATAAAAACCAGAGCGGCGGTCGCCGTGGAGATTTTGCCCTGGGTCGCCGCAGGGATCGTCGTGGAGATGTTTGCATGGATCGCCACGGCCATCGTCGTGGAGATACTGGCGTGGATAGCTACTGACATCGCCGTGGACGCTTTGACCTAGGATCGCCGTGCAGATCGACGTGGAGAGTTCGTGAGAAGAGATTCTGACCTGGATCAGGGAGGAGATTTTGGCCTGGATCGCAATGGAGATCGCCGTGGATATTTTCGCATGGATCTCGGCGGGGATCGCCGTGGAGGTTTTGGCATGCATCGCTTGGATCGCACTGAAAACCGCGGTTGAAATTTGGACCTGCATCGCAGTGGAGATCGGAATGATCGGGGAGGCTTGGACCGCTGCGGAAAGTGCAATGGATATTTGGGCCTGGATCGCAGCGGAAATCGTCGTGATCAGACGATTCGGGATTTCAGTAGAGATCGACGTAGCTTCGATCGCATCGAAGATTGTGGCCCAAATCGCAGCGGGGATGCTCTGGCTTGATTTAGGGCGGGGTTTTCGGACTCAACCGACTCAACCTGTTGTTGCATCGTCGTCATCATCATCGTCATCAACGTCGTCATGATATTCATCATCGTCCGCGTCATCGCCATCATCATCACCATCTCCTCATCATCGTCATCATCACAATATCCATCATCATCTCCTCGTCATAGTCATCATCATGTAGTGATGATGATTAAATCATGACCCGCATGACGATGATGGCGGCGTGACAATGTTGATGCTGATGATGATGATGGCGATGATGATGAAGCCGATGATTGCGATGATGATGGCGATGAAGATGAAGATGATGATGATGATGCTGAGTACTGTGGCAGTCTAATCGGATCCGGATACTGTTGCAGCCTAATCGGAATCGGAAAGCACCACAGCCCCCGTGGAAGCGGGCCACCGCATTTCGTCAAGCACCTCCGCGAGGTCGGGCAGCGCCACGGGGACCCGTGCCAGGTGATCGGCCACGACGTGGTTCACGACGTTGAAGAACTCCTTCGGGCCAGGCGTGGCGTCGATCCTGCGCGCCCTGTACTCCCGAAAGACGTCGGGGCGGATCATGGCGGCGATCTGCAGCCTGCTGTCGTCTACGCGCTGTTGCAGCTCGTGGCGGGTCGCGAAGCAGTCCTGGCAGCCCGCGGAGGCGCGGCGGTGCACGTTGTGCTCGCGGGAGGACAGGGTGCCCATGTAGAAGGACCCGGCCCGGGCTTTTGCTCGAGGGTGACGACCCTTTCCGCAGGAGGCTGCGCTCGAGGATGACGCCCCATCATGCGCTCCCCCTGGGATCCTCACTTGCACGGAGCGCGCCCCGAAAAGCGTCGCGGCCGCGCGCAACAGGGAGCATCCGCCATCTGCGTGCCAACCATCGCCCCGCGCGCCTGGTTGCACGAGCTGGATCGATGCGTACGCGAACGCGTTGTCGGCGAAGTGCTCTGTCACGATGGGCTTTCCGTTCTGCTCGACGATGGCAGGTGGCACGCCGTCGGCTTTGACAGCCCCGCGCATTTTGTCTCCCAGCTGTTGCAGCCGCGGGCGCATCTTCTTCCGCAGCGCTCGCACGAAGGCGGCCATGTGGGGCGAGGGGGTGATCTGCAAATTCCCGCCCCTGTTGAGGCTGCGGCACTTTGGGGGACTTTCGTCGTCCACGATGCCTGCGACCTCTGTTTTCAAGCCCTGCGCCGCCTCGTCGCCTCGGACGCATTTGGAGACGGTTGCCCCCGTGTCCAGGCGCCCCTTGGCCAAGTTCTGCCAGCACGGGTCTCTCTGCAAGAAGCGGAGCAAGTCTGGGTCCAGCTCCGCCTCCCCAATCGTGCCCGTGCCGTTTTCCCTGCGCCATGGAGATGCGCGCGTCGAGCTGGGTGCCAGCCGGCTGCAGGATGCGACGCGCCCTTAGACGGCGGATTGTCGCTCTGGCGCCAGGGTGCCAAAGCAGGCAGCTCTCGGCGGCCTTCAACAAGTCTGGGGGGGCAGCCTGCAAGTTCGGCAACGGGCCAGCGTCCTCGGCCGTCGAGTGGCTTCGCCGTTTCAGCCTTTAGCCAATCCTCGCCCGACCGCTCGAACCACTTCTTAAAGAAAGGCAGGTTGTCCAGGCATGGGGCGGGATCCTCGTAACCGTAGTCTCCGGGCCCTGGCTCCTCGCCTGGGATCCCCAAGACCTCCCTGAAGGTATCCACGAAGTCTTTCGGGTGCACCCATGGCTGCCCGATCGCGCCAAAAGGCTCTGGTTGGAACAACACCTGGCGCGTGTGCAACTCCGCGATCAGGCACCCGATGGACCAGATGTCCAGGTCCTCTGAGTAGCGCTGGTTCCCCAAGAAAACGTCTACCGCTCTGTAGGCAGGCGTGCATGCTCCGAGGTCATCGCAGGTCGGGCTGTAGCGCAGTTTCTTCTTCAACCTGTCGTGGGAATCCGACAGCCGAGGTCGCCGATCACCACCTGCGGAGAGGGGCGGATGGAGGAGAGGGGAGCGACGGCGACTGAGCTCCCCCTGGAAGGAAGGGCGGGATAGAGGACACGACGACGGCATCTCGGGGGAAGAGTGGAACCTCCCTTGTTAGAACTCGGTGTGAGACCTAACATGAAGGCTAGTGAGGTGCAACATGATAGGCTGAGCTCTGACCTCGTATAGTAGGGCTCCGTCGGAGCTCTAACATGCTATGTTAGAGCTCCATGGGAGCTCTAACACAAAATGGTAGAGCTCCATAGGAGCTCTCACCTGCTATGTTAGAGCTCCCTGGGAGATCTAACATGCTAGGTTAGAGATCCCTGGGAGCTCTAACATGCTATGTTAGAGCTCCATGGGAGCTCTCACATAGCAGGTTCGACCTCCCTGGGAGCTCGAACATGGCAGGTTACAGCTCCCAAGTAGCTCGAGCATGACTCGAGCATGGCATGTTAGAGCTCCCAGGGAGCTCTAGCATAACATGTCTAACATGGTATCACGTGCCATGTTAGAGCTCCCAGGGAGCTCTAACATGGAGCTCTAGCATGCGATGTTAAAGCTCCCTGGGAGCTCTAACATGCTATGTTAGAGCACCATGTGAGCCCTAATCGTCATCATCATCAGCATCATCATCATCATCATCGTCACCGTCATCATCGTAATCAGCATCCCACCATGGCCCATGGCCCTCCTCCTGCTCACCCTTTTTCCTGCTATACTGCTCCTCCTGCTCCCCATCCTCCTCCTTCTCCTCCTCCTCCGCCCCCCCCCCTGCCCCCCCCCCCCCTCCCGGACCTGGGCGGAACGCCCCGCGGGTAGTTAGAGAGCCCAAGATGGCCCAAGACGACTGCAAGAGCGCCTCGGAGAGCCCAAGATGACCTCCGAGATGCTTCAAGATAGCCTAAGATGCCTCAAGATGGCCCCGAAGATTCTCCAAGGGGCCCCAAGAACGCTCCAAGACGGCTCGAAGAGGCCTCGGAGACCTCCAAGGAGGCCCCCAAGATGCCAAAAGCCTTTAAAAAACTTACAGGGAATATGTGATTTGTGCCTGCTCGCCTTTTCGCTTCCGATGACCATCCGAGGCCCGAGGATGGCTCCAAGAGGGCCCCAAGAGGGGGCCAAGAGAGCCCCAATACGGCCCCAAGAGCGCCCAAGAGCGCTCCAAGAGCGCCCCAAGAGGGGTCCAGGAGGCTATCTTGCGGGCTCCCGAGGGGCAGGGCGATTTGAGGGATCCCCCTTCGTTGATCGATTTCCCTCACATGGTAGGGCTCCCAGGGAGCTCTAACATGGCATGTTAGAGCTTCAGGGAGCTCGAACAAGCTACGTTAGATCTCCCTGGGAGCTCTAACATAGGATGGTAGAGCTCCCGTGGAGCTCTAACATGCTATGTTAGAGCTCCCGTGGAACTCTACCATGGCATGTTAGATCCCCCATGGAGCGCTAACGTGCTATGTTAGAGCTCCCACGGGGCTGTAACATACGATGTTAGAGCTCCCAGGGAGCTCTAACATACTCTAGCATGCCATGTTAGAGCTTCGTGGGAGCTCTAACATGCCACGTTAGAGCTCCATGGGAGCTCTAACATAACATATTAGAGCTCCCTGGAGCTGTAACATGCCATGTTAGAGCTCCCTGGGAGCTCCAACCTACCCGCCGCCGCCGCCGCCGCCCCTTAACCGTTTTACAATCGATTGCGCAACGGTTAAGACCCCCCTCTCGCCAGGGGGGTCTTAACCGTTGCGCAATCGATTGTGAAACGGTTAGGCGCTCCGCCGCCGCCGCCGCCCCTTGACCGTTTCACAATCGATTGCGCAACGGTTAAGACCCCCTCTCGCAAGGGGGGGGCCTTAACCGTTGCGCAGTCGACTGTGAAACGGCCAAGCGCTCCGCCGCCGCCGCCGCTGCCGCCGCCGCCCCTTAACCGCTTCACAATCGATTGCGCAACGGTTAAGACCCCCCTCTCGCCAGGGGGGGTCTTAACCGTTGCGCAATCGATTGTGAAACGGTCAAGCGCCGCCGCCGCCGCCGCCGCCGGCCGCCGCCGCCGGCCGCCGCCGCCGCCGCCGCCGCCGCCGCCCCTTAACCGTTGCGCAACGTTGTCCTCCTCCTCCTCCTCCTCCCCCCCCTGCTCATCCTCCTGATCCCCCTGCGCCTCGTGCCCTTCATCCCCCTCTCCTCGACTTTCTTATTATTCTTCTTCCTCCTCCTCCTCATCATCATCACCATCATGATCAGCAGCAGCAGTATCGGCATCCTCAGCATCATCATCATCATCGTCGTCATCATCATCATCATCATCATCATCCTCATCATCATCGTCATCATCAGCATCAGCATCAGCATCAGCATCAGCATCATCAGCATCAATCATAATCATCATCATCATAAATCATCATCATCATCATCGTATCATCATCATCATCATCATCATCATCATCATCATCATCATCATCATCGTTATCATCATAATCAGCACACCCCCGTGGCCCATGGCCCTCCTCCTGCTCAGCCTTTTTCCTGCTCTCCTGCTCCTCCTGCTCCTCATCCCCCTCCTTCTCCTCCTCCTCGCGCCCCCCCTCATCCCCCCCCTCCTCCTCCAGTGCCATCTTTGCTCAGGTCAGCCGCCGCGGGGCCGTCGGCCCGCCGCCCGGCCGATGCAGGGTGCGCAGGGCGCCCGCGCCGCGAGGGCGATGCTGGAGGCCGCGCGCGGCGCGGTCCTGGCGACGCACGCGGCTGCTGGGCTGGCGGGCGGCCAGCGGGAGGCGGTGCGCCTCATCCGCGCCGCCGAGGGCCTTCTCCGGACGGCGGTCGCCGTGCTGGCGACGCCCCGTGCGCCCGCCCCGCCACAGCCGGCGGCGGATGCGCCCCCCGCTGCCCCTCGGCGGCGGCGCCGCCCGCGTGGGCGTGGTGCGAGGGCGGGCGATGGGAGCAAGACGGAGACGGTCGAGGAGGGTTTGATGGTGGACGACGCGGCGGAGGGGGCAGCAGCGTCGGCCGAGCCCATGATGCTGGACGACGCCTGGGCGGACGAGCTGCCCGCGCAGCGGGGCCGCCCGCCGAACAGCACAGGTCGGAGCAAGGGCAAGGACAAGGACAAGGACTTGGGCAAGAGCGACGAGTACGAGGACTACACCATGGAGAGAGCCGAGGCGCTCCGCGATGAGCTCGCGGCCCTGGGCCCGAGCTTCGGCCTGACCCTGGCGCGGGACGACATCCCGAACGACCCCGAGGAGTTCCAGCTCCTGCTCGACCGCTTCCGCGAGCTCGCGCTCAAGGGCAAGGGCAAGGGGAAGCATGGCGGCAGGGCGGCAGCGGGGCGGGCCGCAGGGCGGCAGGGCAGCGGCAGGGCCGCTGGTGCCGCGGTGCGACGCCGCGGCGCGAGCTAGCGTGCAAATGCATCCATGCCGCGCGCACTGGGTCATCCACGTGGACTGGTCCAGGAGTTGGGGGCACCCTCAGATTGCCTCGCGCGTTCGTCCTCCGCATGGCGCTGGGCGACGAGATGGTGCTGAGTGCCTGCGACCCGCGGGCGCTCGGCGCGGCGGCCGCCGAGGCGGCGACCCGCGTCCGCGGGAGTCTCTCTCTCTCTCTCTCTCTCTCTCTCTCTCTCTCTCTCTCTCTCTCTCTCTCTCTCTCTCTCTCTCTCTCTCTCTCTCTCTCTCTCTCTTCCCTCTCCCTCTCTCCTCCGCTCCGCCTCCCCCCCTCCCCCGCCAGCAGCAGCAGCGCTAGCACCAGCAGCAGCACCAGCAACAGCACCATCAGCAGCGGCAGCAGCAACAGCCGCAACAGCAGCATCACTGGCAGCACCGGCAGCGGCACCACGAGCACCTGCAGCAGCATTACCACTAGCAGCAGCAGCAGCAGCAGCAGCAGTAGCAGCAGCCCTCTTGGGCCATCTTGGAGCCATCTTGGGGCCTCGGATGGTCATCGGAAGCGAAAAGGCGAGAAGGCACAAATCACATATTTTCTGAAAGTGTTTAAAGAATTGCGGCATCTTGGGGGCCTCCTTGAAGGTATCCGAGGCCTCTTGGAGCCGTCTTGGATCGTTCTTGGGGCCCCTTGGAAAATCTTCGGGGCCATCTTGAGGCATCTTAGGCTATCTTGAAGCATCTCGGAGGTCATCTTGGGCTCTCCGAGGCGCTCTTGGAGCCGTCTTGGGCCATCTTGGGCTCTCTAACTACCCGCGGGGCGCCCCGCCCAGGCCCAGGGGGGGGCAGGGGGAGGGGGGGCGCGAGGGGGAGGAGAAGGAGGAGGATGAGGAGCAGGAGGAGCAGGATAGCAGGAAAAAGGGTGAGCAGGAAGAGGGCCATGGGCCATGGGGGGATGCCGGTTACGATGATGACGGTGATGATAACGATGATGAAGATGATGAGGATGATGATGATGATGATAATGACGATGATGATGATGACGACGATGCTGATGATGATGATGATGATTACGACGACGACGATGCTGATGACGACAGAGTGTACGCCGGGCGATGGCTTGGTAGGGGAGGGGCGGCGGAAGGGTACCAAGCCAGCGGGGTACCAAGCCGGCGGCATCGTGGGAGGGCGGGAGGAGGAAGGGGGAAGGGCTCCCGGATACCAAGCCGGCAAGGTACCAAGCCAGCGCTGGCTTGGTAGGGGGTGGGCTGCGGGGGGTATCAAGCCGGCGGGGTACCAAGCCGGCGGCATCGCGGGAGCGCGGGAGGGAGGGGAGGGGCTCCCGGATACCAAGCCGGCGGGGTACCAAGCCGGCGCTGGCTTGGTAGCGGGGGCGGCGGGGGGAGGTACCAAGCCGGCGGGGTACCAAGCCGGCGGCATCGTGGGAGAGCGGGAGAGGGGGGGGGGGAAGGGCTCCCGGATACCAAGCCGGCGGGGTACCAAACCGGCGCTGGCTTGGTAGGGGGCGAGCTGCGGGGGGTACCAAGCCGGCGGGGTACCAAGCCGGCGGCATAGCGGGAGCGCGGGAGGGGGGGAATGGCTCCCGGATACCAAGCCTGCGGGGTACCAAGCCGGCGCTGGCTTGGTAGGGGGCGGGCGGCGGGGGGAGGTACCAAGCCGGCGGGGTACCAAGCCGGCGGCATCGTGGGAGGGCGGGAGGGGGGGGGGGAGGGGTTCCCGGATACCAAGCTGGCGGGCTACCAAGCCGGCGCTGGCATGGTAGGTGGGAACCCCTGGGGGGGTACCAAGCCGGCGGGGTACCAAGCCGGCGGCCGCTGGCTTGGTAGGGAGGAGCCCCCTGGGGGGTACCAAGCCGGCGGGGTACGGCCGGCGGCCGCTGGCTTGGTAGGGAGGAGGCCCTGGAGGGGTACCAAGCCGGCGGGGTACCAAGCCGGCGGCCGCTGGCTTGGTAGGGAGGAGCCCTGGGGGGTACCAAGCCGGCGGGGTACCAAGCCGGCGGCCGCTGGCTTGGTAGGGGGGAGCGCTTTTTTGGGGGGTGCCAGACCGGCGGGGGTACCAAGCCGGCGGCCGCTGGCTTGGTAGGGGGGGGGGGGCCCTGGAGGGGGACCAAGCCGGCGGGGTACCAAGCCGGCGGCCGCTGGCTTGGTAGGGGGGAGCACCTGGGGGGTACCAAACCGGCGGCCGCTGGCTTGGTAAGAGGAGACCCTGGTAAGCCGGCGGGGTACCAAGCCGGCGGCCGCTGGCGTGGTAGGGGGGGTCCCTGGGGCGGGTACGAAGCACGCGGGGGTACCAAGCCGGCGGCCTTGGCGTTAGTTGGGGGGCCTGGAGGGGGTACCAAGCGGCGGGGTACCAAGCCGGCGGCCCTGGCCGGTAAGGGGGAAACCGGGGGGGATACCAGGTTGGGGGTCGCCCCTGGGGGGGTACCACATAGGGACGAGCCCTGCGGGGGTACAAGCCGGCGGGGTACCAAGGGCGGCCGCTGGCTTGGTAGGGGGGAGCCCTTGGGGGGTACCAAGCCGGTGGACCAAGCAGCGACGATGGCTTGGTGGCTGGGGGAGAGCTGGGGGGGTACGAGCGGCGGGGTACCAGGCCGGCGGCCGCTGGCTTGGTAGGGGTGAGCTTGGTAGGGGGGAGCCCCTGGGGGGGGGGACCAAGCCGGCGGCCGCTGGCTTGGTAGGGGGGAGCCCCCTGCGGGGGTACCAAGCCGGCGGGGTACCAAGCCGGCGGCCGCTGGCTTGGTAGGGGGGGGGCCCTGGGGGGGAGGGGGGTACCAAGCCGGCGGGGTACCAAGCCGGCGGCCGCTGGATTGGCAGGGGGGATCCCCTGTGGGGGTATACCAAGCCTGCGAGGGTACCAAGCTGGCGGCCGCTGGCTTGGTAGTGGGGGCCCCGGGGGGGGGGGTATCAAGCCGGCGGGGTACCACACAGGCATGCCCTGACGGGCGGGTCGGGTCGGGCGATACGTTAAAGTATGATGAATCATCGAGCTGGCGCGTGCGTACCCTCACGCGCGGGTCGGGTCGATCGGGTGGGACAATAAAATATGATCGTAATCGAATTGGCACGTGCGCACCCTGACGGGCGGGTCGGGTCGGGCGGGCAGGACATTAAATTATGATGCCCCATCGAAATGGCACGCGCGTGCCCTAACGGGCGGGTCGGGTCGGGCGGGTGGGACATTAAAGTATGATGCATCATCGAGTTGGCACGTGCGTACCCTGACGGGCGGGTCGGGTCGGGCGAGAGAGCCTAGCGGGCGGGCGAGTCGGGCGGCGGGCGGGGCCCTAACGGGCGGGCGGCGAGTCGGGCGGGCGGGCGCCCGCGCGCTCCCTGAAGCACCAGGGCTTAGAGCATCGGGGTGGTGGTTCTGATGGGGGGGGGGGCATGCTCGCGCCGTCGGAACGCCGTCGCAGTTCCTGCGCAATCGAGTCTCCAGGGCCATGTGTAGGCCGATCCACTGTACTATCATTACGACATGGCCGCTACTCTGAACACCCCCAGGGCCATAACTCCTGACATCACTCCAGGACCTCAGCCTTGGACTTCTCCGAACACATCCCAGGGACTTGGGTTCCTGTCCTGGAGCCAGAGACAACGTTGTATCTGAGGGCGGCGACCCTGGGCTTCATCCCATGGCACGGCACCTGGGCATGGTGTCAGCCCTCAGCCTGTAGCTTGAAGCCTCCAGCTTGAGGCCCCGTGCACGAAGCCTTCAGACCTGGGCCCCTTCGCCCCTTGCGCGAGGATTCCAACCTTAGGGCCGCAGCACCATGCCGCCAGCGGGAGACAATTGGCCCTGGCATGTGAAGCCTGGGCACTGGGCCCTCAGACATAGGCATTGGGCCAGAATCCCAAAGCCCTGACCCAAGAAGTCTCAACCCTGGGCCCAGTGCCCGATGCCCGATATGCGAAGCCTGAAGCCATCGCGCTCGAGAGCAAGGCCCCGCAACCATAGCCACTGAACCAAAATCCTGCAGCCTTTGGCAACAGGTCTTCCACTTGAGGCGATGAGCCCAGGCCCTTGGGCATCGGGCCTTCAGCCCGAAGGTGCTATTCCTTAGCCGCGCCGCCAAGCCGCTGGGCCGTGGGCGCGCAGCTCGGGGGGGCCTCGGCCCCGCGCCTCCGACTCCAAGCCTTCGGCCCTGAAACCGAAGAACCGAGCTTTCTGCCCTTTGGCGCTACCTCGGAAACAGGCCATGAGCCCAAAGCCTCACGCCCTCAACCTCAAGCCTGGAACCCTGACCTTTAACCGCGGGGTCTTCAGCCATAAGCTCCAAACCTGGAGCCTCTGGCCCTGGGCCTTAATTCCAGATGCTTACGGTTGGGTTGAGTAGGTCGCATGGTTCAGGCGAGTCGGATGGTTCGGACAGAACCTGTGGCTTCGGCTAATCTGTTGCCCTGAGCAGCAGATGAGGTTAAACTTTGACGTGCGCTTTGGTTCAGGAGCCAGAACGGCTTCGTCGTGCTAAGTTTCTGTTGGGTGTGCTGCGTATGTCAGGTATTGCAGAGAGGAAGTATTTGGCGTATCCATTACTACGTGTGTATATATATACACACTAGAACCTTTGTGCGGTCGCAGAGACGCATCAGCCAACGCCACGCATGCGTCGCAATCGCCACCGCATGGGCTTTGCAAACCAAGTCGCGGATGGGCGGGTGGGATATTTGCAAGAGCATGGGATGTGTCAACTCGTTTACCAAAAACAGCTACACTCCATAGATTTCACACCACCTATTGCACCAAACAGATGCACCACGCCAATGGCACAACATATATTGCGCACCAAACAGATTCTCATTCACTACCCCCCAGAACTTATCGGCAACCCTCTGCGCATTGCAATTTACATGCGATTCTGCCCCATCGCCGATCCTAGATATGAGTTCGCACCATCCCAGTGGGGCCGGCATTGACCGCCCCCCGCCATCCTCCGCAAAAACATCTATGCCCGCACACTCGAAGATCAAATATCATCACGTTTCAAAGACCACACGCGCGCGTCGTCGCGCGCGCATGCCGAAATCCGTCAAAAAACTTCTGCTTCTTGAGGATTGAACCGAGTGTCCAATATAAGATATATATATATATAAATATGGCTCACAACACATATATTGCGAAAAAACTTACGCGCGCGCTCATGCAACTTCTTGAAGAAAAAAGCAAAAAGGTGCTTCATGATCTTCAAAAAACATGCTACCAAACGGGCTTCGCGCCCGCGCATGTCGAAATCGTTCGAACGCCCTTTGCGCGCGTGCCGTCGCGAGCATTCTCTGGACCCCCCACAACATCTTGCGACGTACCCAGCCAATTTGCATCAAGTGGCCCGATCAATCGGCGAGCATCGTCATGAAGTACGGCAGTGCAAGCGCGATGCGTGCATGTGCGCGCTTGATGGGATGCGCATATAATGCACGACCCAGAGGGTATCGATCACATGGACGAGATTGCAGGGTCTACGCTCGAAGAAGGACGGGGGCGAGGACGAGGGGCAGGGGGGGCCGCAGCAGCAGAGAGAAGGTCACAGGGGGAAGAGGACCACGACGAGAGAGGCGAGGCGAGAAAGAAGACCACTGTTTTCCAGCAAGGCGCTGAAGATGCAGCGCTGCCTGCGCCATGTTATAGTTAATGCAAAAAGCGGGCGAAGCCTAGCTCGTCCGCTAGCTTCTCCGCCTCCGCCCTGCACTTCTCAGCGCGGGAGTTAAACGCCCGCAGGCGCGCCGCCAAGTCTGCGGGCGGGCCGCGGGATGAGAACTCAAGATCGGGTTGGCGCACCATCAGTAGGTCGGCCACCGTCGTCGCCCTGGGCAGCATCACGTAAAGATGTAGCCAGAGCGCGTCCTTGTCCTCCGCGCCCTTGCACCCGGCGTCGACAATGACTCCGCGGGTCATGGTGCGGCCCTGGCAGGCCGTGGCAACCGTTTCGCAAATCGCAGCCCCCCACGCATGGCGCGCCCCATTCTGGTCTGCGGTGAGTGCCCCCTCTGCCGGCCTCCCCAGCAGCCCTCGAGAGTGGCGACAGTTTCGCAGATCGCAGCCCCCCAGGGATGGCGCGCTATTATTCTGATTTGCGGCGAGTACCCTCTCTGCTGGCCCCCCCAGCAGCCCTAGCAAGTGGCCACAGTTTCTCAGATCGCAGCCCCCCAGGGATGGCGCGCCATTGTTTTGGCATGCGGTGAGCACCCTCTCTGCTGGCCTCCCCAGCAGCGTCGCAAAGTGGCAACGGTTTCGCAGATCGCAAACCCCCAGGGATGGCACGCTATTATTCTAGTCTGCGGTGTGTACCCTCTCTGCTGGCCCCCCCAGCAGCCCTCGAGATGACGACAGTTTCGCAGATCGCAGCCCCCCAGGGATGGCGCGCCATTGTTCTGACCTGCGGTGAGCACCCTCTGCTGGCCTCCCCCGCAGCCCTCGAAAGTGGCAACAGTCTCGCAGATCGCAGCCCCCCGCGTATGGCGCGCGATTATTCTGGTCTGCGGTGAGCACCCTCTCTGCTGGCCTCCCCGGCAGCCCTCGAAAGTGACAACGGTTTCGCAGATCGCAGCCCCCCAAGGATGGCGCGCTATTATTCTGGTCCGCGGTGAGCGCCCTCTCTGCTGGCCTCCCCAGCAGCCCTCGAAAGTGGCGAAAGTTTCGCAGATCGCATCCCCCCTGGGACGGCGCGTTATTATTTTGGTCTGCGGTGAGCACCCTCTCTGCTGGCCTCCCCAGCAGCCCTCGAAAGCGGCAACAGTTTCGCAGATCGCAGCCCCCTGGGTCCGCGAGGGGGAGGGGGGAGAGAGGGCGGAAGGAGAAGCGCAGGCGGTGCTCTATTCAAAACAAGAACCCAACACAGGAGGAAGAGGGATGAGGGGAGGAGGAGGAGAAGGAAGGAAGGAAACGCGACCCCACTGCTTTCTTCAAAACAACAACCCAACCGAGGAGGGTTGGGAACAAAAAATGCACGCGGGCCCGTCGTCGCGCGCGCGTGCCGAAACCCGTCAAAAACCGTCCGTCGGTTTCGTAATGGTTTCAAAACCGAGTGTTGAAGAAACATACCAAAAAAACCTGGCTCCGCAACATCAGATTTCAAACGTGCGCTCGCGCTCCTGAAAATTCTTAAGGAACCATGGGTTTCCAACATTTTCGCCGGATTCTCCCGAACGGGCCTCTGGCACCGCATGCCGGAATCATTCGCGCGCCATCGCGCGCGCTAGGGGGCGCGACCCGTGTCAAAGAATAGCATGACATCATGCGGGCCACTCTCGCGCGTCGGCCGCGCGCGCATGTCGAACTCTCCCCGCAACCGTCGTCACCGACGCGAAGGCGCCGTCATCGTCGCCGGCGTGATCAGCATCGGCGCCCGCACTGGCCGCGCCGTCGTCTTTGTCAACATCGCCACCAGCATCGCTACGATCATCATCGTTTCCACCGTTGTCGGCGTTGCCATGATACCGCGCCCGCCCAAGTCGCCGCACTGAAGTGCCCGCTGGGATGTGCCCAGCGGTCAG
>CAUYUJ010003613.1:55000-77552 GCA_963575745.1 Prorocentrum cordatum
ACGTGCTGCCTGGAGGGCGGCAGGTCCTCTCCGGGATGGAACGAAGCAAAAATGCCAAGTCAAGAAAATCCGCCGACCCCTTTGGGATCTTTAGGTGCGTGAGATAATTCCCCCCCTTCACCTTCCCAGGGACCCCAAACTGAAAATGTGAGCACTCCTTTAGCGCCCGGTTTTATTTTTGCATTGGCGCCCTTTGCAAATGGCGACCAAGACGGGCCAACCCCTGGCGCGCTTGGGCGTCTCAGTTTTGAGGGCATTTGCATAAGTGCCCTATGCAAATGGGCGATCGCGCAGGCCAACCCCCCTGGCCGACCCCCGCTAAGCATTAGCGTCCTAACCAAAGAATCACCAGAACGAGCCACCCCTTGGCTGCTCTCGGGAAACCTGGATGCAAATTGCCCATCGCGCGGCCCACCCCGCCCCGATACCCTCCGCCCGGTCCGAACCCTTGCGGGAGCTGCACCCAGCTGCGCGAGCGCCATGCGCAAGTCGCCGCCACCCCCCTCCACCCCATCAACTCACCCGGGGTCCACTTGGGACGATTTTGGGGGTCTCTTGGGCCGTCTTGGGGCGGTATTGGGGGCCTTTTTCGGCCGTCTGGGAGCGGTTTTGGGAGACTCGTGGACGGTCTTGGAGCGTCGGAACCCAGAAAAAACGAGAAGGCCAAAAACCTAGAACAAAAAATAAAAATCAACGATTTTGGCTTGTCGGGGCTCTCTTAGGAGGCCTCTTGGGATGCTTTCGGGGCCTCATGGAGCTTTCTTGGAACGTCTTCGGGCCTTCCTGGCCATTCCTGAGGCTATCTATGCGCGTCTTGGAGCGCTCGCGGGCCGTCTTGGGCGGTCTCGAGCTTCTTTCAGCAGCCCCTGCGGCCTCCGGAGCCCGGGACGCGGAAACCCTGTACAAACACATGGAAAATAAGCCCAGGTACCCCCATGAAGGGTCGGGGCGCCTTTTTTCGGGGCCCGGGCCTGCTCCCCCGGGATATATATATATATATATATATATATATATATATATATATATGTGTAGGCGTTGTTGCACGATTGACGGCTTAGGTTGATGGCACGCCACGTCTGCGGACAGGGTCTGGGGTCGCGCGACGACGGTAATGGACAGGGCCCACGTGGCACCGAGCACCAGATGCGGTGGCAATGGTAGGACGTCAGATGTGGTGCGGTCCAGCAATCCTGTTGTGCACCTCCCCCCTTTCTCCCCCTTCCTTCCCCACTTGATATTTTTTGGTTTGAGTGCGGGGCGGCGGCGGCCGCTCGTCGCGATGCAGGGTCGGCCTCCCATGCAGGGCCCTTGGCCCCTTGGCGGTACCCGTGCAAGGTCCTCGGACGACCGTATTTCTGTCGGAACAAAAATTTTCAACAAAAAAACACCCGCCGAAGTTTTGAATTTGAGCGTGCGCGGCGCACCGG
The DNA here is from genome assembly GCA_963575745.1 of Prorocentrum cordatum. Taxonomy (NCBI): domain Eukaryota; class Dinophyceae; order Prorocentrales; family Prorocentraceae; genus Prorocentrum; species Prorocentrum cordatum. The sequence continues at coordinate 56,428 of CAUYUJ010003613.1, forward strand.
AGGCCAGGGCGCCGCCCATGATGGGCCCGCATGGGGAACTCCCGCGTCCCCAGAGGATGGTGCCGCCGCGGCCGCCCCCGAGGGTGGTGCTTCCGTCTGCTTGTCCGTTGTCCGCATGCCCCAGGGCCCCAGGGCCGAAGTTCCGTTCCAGGCGAGGCCGCCAGGGCCGCGGCCGCCGTCCACGCCTCCGCCGTCCATCGCGGCCCAGAGCGCAAAGGCAATGTCGCCGATCATGCCCCCGCCGCCCGTGCCGACTATGGCGCGGGCCGCGGGGGCAGCGCCCGAGGGGGAGCCCTCGGCAAAACGCCTGCGGGGCAAGCCCCAGCCCTCTGGCGCGGCGGCAGCGCCCAGCTCGGGCACCATGTCTGGGGGCGCGCCTGCGACGGACGATGATGCCGCGCAGGCCGCCTGTCCCCCTGTCTACGGTCGTGAGCACCAGATGTGGGAGGATGCGCTCAATTTCGCGTTCCACGCATGGGTGGACTCGCGTCGGGCGTGGATCAACTTCGAGGCTGCGATGCGGGCCGCGGGGCGGATGCAGTTGCTGGGAGAGGCATCTGGGGATGTGGCGCCAGAGAATGGCCCCGGTGCTGGGGTTGTGGCGCCAGAGAATGGCCCCGGCACCAGAGACTTTCTCGCCGTCCTCGATGGATCTTGCCCCCCTGTCAAAAGTGACCTCGCAAGGCCACTGGGTGGAGTCGGAATCGGGAAAAGGGGAGTCGCGAACGGTTATCTCGTCGCCTGGCTCAAGTCTGATGTTGGCCCTGAGAGTGGTGGTGTGCAAGCGACATTCGCGGCAAAAGGTCGACGACCAGCGCGCAGTTGTAGAATTGTCAGTCCTTGGGCATGGGAACCAACCTCTGCCGGGAGGCACCCACGCGGCGCGGCCATGTGTGGCCTGCACCACCACCAGCCTGTCGTCTGGAATGCAGTGCCTGCTGACCACCGGGAGCCTCCGCATTTCGCCCCCAGCTCTGTCTGCGTGCCTTTGTGCGCGGGGCCCGGCAGCCCCACAAATTGCCCCTGTAGGCGGGGGATTCGGGTTGCACGTGTGGCAACGGTCGCGCCGCACGGTCCACGCGGCCGCTTCGTCGTGTCTGCCACTCCTGGAGGGGTCGCTCTCAGTCTGTTCGTCCTCATCGCTCTCTTCGTGGGGGTCAATGTCTGGGGTGGCCAACTCTCGTAGGATGAGAGTGGCCGCGTCGCTTGCTTCCAGGGGAGTGGCAGTAAGGTTGACGCAGTAGCGGAAGGAGATCTGGTGTAACACTTTGGCCAGCAGCGGTCGGTGCCCGCCCTCGCTTGTGATCGCTTGGGCGAGGGTGGGCGGATCGTCGGGCCCACGGATGGTGTCCCAGACGAGAGCGGCCGCCGGGCACCAGTGCCAGACGTGCTCGGTCGTGGCTTCTCCCAGCCCACAGAGCGGGCAACGTCCGCGCGGCCCTCCCCTGGTCGGAGCCCCCCCGAGCTAGCGCAGGCGCGAGCTTGTGATCTCAAGGGGGGGGGGAATGTCAGGGGGGAGCGTTTGCCAGAGGGCGAGGGTGTGGGGCCCGTTGCCGATGCATGCGTTACACCAGGCAGCCCCCTCGTTATTCGGGCCGGCTGTGATCTGCACTCTGCTGGCTGGCGCCCCGCAGGGACATCTGCGGGGTACTATTTCGTCATTCCCCCTGCGCCTTGCCGGGCCTGGCAGGCCGTTGCTGAGCACCCTTAGCACGTGGTGCGCGCAGGTGAAGGTGACGCAGTGCCGTCGCAGCTGCCACTCCTCACCCAACGAGGGCTGCCATCTTCTCCCTTGGCTGGTTTTTTGAAGCCAGGCGGTGAAGTGATGACTCTTCATCTGCGCCCAGGCCGCCACGTAGGTGATTATGCCGTATTGCCTGCCCCCCAATAGGTGAGGTCGTTGCCTCGAGGTGAGCAAGGCCTGGGCGGCCTTTCGTTCTGTGATAATTTTGGGCCGCGGGGGATGTACGTCTGGGGCCTGGGCTGCTCGGCCACTCCAGTTCAGCAGCTTGTTACATCTGGTGCTGGCCCGCTTCCTGAGTGTGCAGGGCCCCCAGAAGTCCCCGAGCGCGACCGCTCTTGCGGCAACAGCGCGGGCTGTTGCTGCAGGGCACCTGGGTGCGCCCTGCACCTGGAAGCGTATGCCACGTCCGGTCAGGACTATGTCGGGGACCCAGGATGCCCCGGCCAGCCCGAGGGCAGTTCTCAACTGGGCGCACAATTCACGCTCCTGCGTCACGTCCGGGGGGGCGTAGTGGGCAGCGTAGGAGATCAGGGAGACCAGGTACGCGTTCCACGCAGCGGCCGTCCTGGAAGGAGACATCTTGGCCAGGTGCAGCGCAAGGGATCTCTCCCTCATCCTGGGGAGGGGGCGGTTCCACGTGCCCTTGCGTAATACCTCCTCTTGCTCTCCTGTGAGCCCTCCGTTCTCCGGGGGTTCGCCCCCTTCTGCTGCTCTGGATACTACCGCTGCCCCCAGGCGCGGCCATTGCTCCCTCACCGCCGATCCTCCAGAGGGGGGGTGCTCTATGAGTGTGCGCCACCATCTTTGGTTTCCCGCAGGCACGAGCGCTGTCTTGAACGCGCAGCTGCAGGTGCGTTGGCAGTGTGTGCACCGTATGGGACCACGATCCCCCATGTAGCTGTTGATCAGAGCCTGGAGCAAGAGTGCAGGGAGCCCCGAGATGAGCACGCTGTCTCCATCCTGCTCAAATTGTACGGGGACCTCCTCCAGCGCTGCGCGGATCCGCGCGGCGCTGGAGGAGCCCCCCGCGCGCGGATCCGATGACCCCCCCGACATCGATGTCGGGGGAGTCATCGGTGCGCGCCCCCCTACATCTGCGCGCCTCGACCAAGAGCCCGGCGGCCTTGGCGGCCCAGGGGAGTGCGATTGATGCGCGTAGAGCCTGTCTTGTTGTGCTTACAAGCGCGGCGAGGTCGTCTACGTATGTGGGGTCGTCTTCTCCTGTGATGGATGCGATGGCGCTTATGAGAGGGTCGTATCCCTAGCTCCACAGGAGGGGGGAGGCGGTGCCACCCATGCCGACGGATCTGAGAAGGCCGGTTTCTGGCCCTTTGTACTTGCCCTTACACGTCTTAACCTTCCGCTCGATAACCAAGGCTTTTAGGGCGTTGAGTAGCCATGAGGGGAGCCCCCACCTCGGTAGAAGGGCATCAACCCATTGGAGCGAAATCCTTTCGAACGCTTTGTTCTGATCGCAGAAGATGACGGCAGTGCAGGGGGCCTCGCCCAGACCTGAGGCGGTGCGCTCGATGTAGTCCTCTACCACCGCGTGATGCCGACCGAGTAGCTAGGGCGGCCCAACCGGGACCCGGTGCGGTTGGTGGTCTGGGGGTAGCGCTCAAGTGTTGAGTAACCTTGGTGATGTTGGGACCACGCTGTCCCCCTCTCTTGGCCGCCTAATTGGGACTTCAGAGTGGTTCGACGACTGGGCCAATAAGGTCGGCCAGGGATGCTCCGTAGAGACGCCGCATGCAGGTGGGGAGCTGGAGCGGCCTCATGTCGGTGGGTCCTTCAGCGCCTGGTTTCTTCCCAACCCAGACCAGGAGGTCGACTGAGGGCCCCAGTACCTCGTCGATGAGGTCCAGGTTGAGGTCCGCTGCGTACCAAGCCTGGGCGAGGAGGCAGGGGCCCGGGCCATGGCACTGTGCCCCCCCGCCTTCCATGCTTGCATCGCAGTTACCACCCTTCGCTGGAGGCACCTCGGGTCGAAGTGTACGCCGACAGCGTCGTACAGCGCCCTGCCGTTTATTCCGAGCCCACGGTAGTAACCCGCTTGGCTGGTGGCCCGGGCTCTCTCCTCTGCGTTAGGGGGTCTGAGCCCATGGGCCCTTCCTTCCTTGACCAGCCATCTACCCCCGGCCTTGACTTTTTCCTCTGCAGCCGGGCTCTCCCTTTCCTTCCCCGACACCACCAGTCCGAGGCCTTCCGTACATCCTTCGAACCGTTGTTCTGCCCCGCATGCTGCGAGTATCTGCGCGGCCCCTAGCGTCAGCACCGTCGGATTTCGTAGGAACCATCTGTGGGTGCTGTCCTCGTTGTACAGGAGGCAGAGGAGATGAGTCTGGTAGCAACTGGGCAGTATGGCGTCTGGGTCGTCTTGGGCCACCCTGGACTGCGTCCATGTGGGTATTCTTCCGTCGGACCTGTACGCCCATCTTGGTTCCCAGGGGCTGGGGGGCCGGTGGTGCGTTATTGCGTTAGAGGGAGGGGGGAAGTTCGCCATCCACAGTCTCTCTCTTGAGCCTTCAGGGTGTCGCCGAGCGGCTGGTCGAGAGGCAGCGGCTCGCCCCGCGCGCGCCCCTCCGGGGATCTGCATCCCAAGATGCTACATGCTAGCCACAACGCCGGCACGGACGATAAGCATGAATTCTCCCAGGCACACAGGCACTGGGTGCTCACAACCACCGTGGTTCACGCACGCGCTGCAGTAAACGAAAAGCTGTGGTCTACACAAGCGTCGTCGTGCACGCGGGAGCTGTGGTGCGCGTAAACACGGCGGTGTACACAGGCGCTGTGGTGCACGCGGCTGCTGTGGTGTGCACGCGCCGTGGTATGCACAGGAAGTGCTAGCATGTAGTTGGGGCGAGAACAAATCGCCAGCCTCGTTATGGTAGTTGGCCGCCGTGAAGGTCCAGCCCAGCTTGGCCTTGATCGCGGCGAGGAGGTCCGCCCCGCTGGCCGCCGAGTCAACCTCGATCACGTCGGACTTCGAGTGACCGTTCACGGCCAACAACTTCAGCATCACCATGGCGACGGCCGCACAAAGCTGAAAGCCCCCAGCGCTTGAAACCGAGAATCTTGACCATTACCTTCCACCTACAATACCCCTCTGCCCTCTCTTCCTTCCCTCTCTTCCTCCTCTGACTCCTACCGCATTCGCGCGCATGTCGTCATCCCCTCCTCCTCCTCTTCCTCCTCCTCCTCCTCCTCCTCCTCCACCTCCTCCTCCTCCTCCTCCGCTGCCGTGGCGTCCTGCCACTGCTCATCGACCTCCTCATCCACCTCCTCGTGATCATCCTGAGTCCCTCCTCGCCCTTGCATTCCTGATCCTCCTCCGCGTCATCGTTCCTCTCACGATGGGGTTCCAACCTCAAGGATCGAGTTTCGAAGTTACCGATCCTGCGGGAATATCCGCGCCAGGATGGGAGCCTCTTGGGGACTCTTTGATGGCCTGTTGGGAGCGTCTCTGGCTGTCTTGGGGCGTTTTGGGAGTCCCTGGGGGGGGCGCCCCCGGGGCTTCTCGAAGGCTCTTGAGGTTACAAGGTGCCGCCTCGGGAGCCACTTGTGCCGTCGTGGAACGATCGTGGAGGCTTCTTCGGAACCCCTGGACGTTTTCTGGGCTCGTGTTTATGTCTTCGGGTCGAACTTGAACCCCTTCCAGGGTGTATTCGGAGCCTTTCTGGAGGCTGTCATGGCGTCTCGAGGCGGGTCTTGAGGCGTGCCCCCACTCCTGCGGCCCAAATGCACCAGCCAAGTGCGGAACATCGGTAAAATCATTCAACACATGTCCCCGCCGTTTCAGCGCCCCCGAAACACTTCCAAGGCGGTTGTTCCACTGCATGCTTCTACACTTCCCTGATCAAGGCAACTCGCCTGGCGATCGTTACTGGATGGGCTGGTGGGGGCACGCGAAGCTTCAAGAATTGCATCTCTCTCTCTCTCTCTCCCTCTCCCTCTCCCTCTCTCTCTCTCTCTATCTCTGCGTGTATATATATATATGTTTACATATGTACATATATATATATATATATGTATGTGCATGCATACATATCTATACATATATTTGTGTGTATGTGTATATGTAGGCATACATGTATACATAAGTATACGTTCATCCGCCACCGTGCCTCTGGGCACGGAGTGGGCGTGTCCTCAGGTCCTCTGCCTCATCCCCTGGGCCTCAGTCCTCTGTCCTGAGGAGTCTTTTAGGGAACCAGACCCCAAATTGCCAAATCTCCTGGGGCTCCCGGCCGTTCCCCTGGGGTCCCCGGCAACTTGTCGCGTGACTGGTTCGGGCCCAAGAGGGCCCCAAAACGGGCCAAGATAACCCCAAGAGGCGTCCAAGACGGCCCAAGAGGCCCCCGAGACGCCCAAGGATCGCTCCAAGACTCTCAAGATGAGCCTAAGACGGCCCAAGAAGCCGCCCAGACGCCCCAAGACGGCCCGAGAGGCGTCCAAGAGGGCCCCAAGACGTTCCAACAGGCCTCAGAAGAGCGGCCCAAGAGGTCCAAATCGACAATTTCCTTTTGTTTTTGAAGGATGTTGGCCCTCCCGCCTTTTCGGCTCTCCGACGCTCCAAGACGGCCTAAGAGGCCCCCAAGACCGCCCCAAGACCCCCAAGACGGCCCAAGAGGGCCCCAAGACGGCCCAGGAGGCGCCCAAGACGGCCCAAGAGGCCCCCAAGACGGCCCCAGGAGAGGGCCCAGAGGGGGACCACAGACCGAAAGCTCGAGCCTTCCGCCCCAATAGGCCGCCAGGAGACCCCAAGAGGCCCCGAAGAGGCCCCAAGGGGCCGCCAAGACGCCCCCAAAGAGGCTCCCAAGAGGCCCAAAAGAAGCCCCAAGAAGCTCCAAAACAGCCCCCAAGATGCCTCAAAACTGCCTCCAAGAGGCCCCCGAGAGGCCAACCACGAGATCTCAACCAACATCCATGAGGCCTCTGACCCACCACCCAAGCACGATGGCGGGAAGGGCCGAAGGCCAGTAGGATACGAAGCCGGGAGGTACCAAGCCGGCGGTTGCTGGCTTGGTAGGGGGGAGCCCCCGGGGAGGTACCAAGCCGGCGGAGTACCAAGCCGGCGGCCGCTGGCTTGGTAGGGAGGAGCCCTCTGGGCGTACCAAGCCGGCGGGGTACCAAGCCGGCGGCCGCTGGCTTGGTAGGGAGGAGGCCCTGGAGAGATACCAAGCCGGCGGGGTACCAAGCCGGCGGCCGCTGGCTTGGTAGGGGGAGCCCCCGGGGGGGTACCAAGCCGGCGGGGTACCAAGCCGGCGGCCGTTGGCTTGCTTTGATCGTCGGGTGGGTGTAAGTGCGGTAAGAGCGTTGTATATCCGATGAAATCGTTTCAACGAAGATGTATGTAGGTTCATGCTAGTTGACCTCACATATTCAACATATATAAAATATCGAACTTCGCATTCATCTACTTAACGTTTTGTTAGAAAAGTATATTCAACAACATACCATACATACTACTCACAGAACCATCCATCTTATCAACTGAGCTATCGGGTACCACTGCCAAGATATATCGATACATACACCTCAACATACCCAACTTAGTAGCTAAGTCAGCTAAGTCGATGTGGGCTGTCCGATTCGGTTAACCCGAAATTTGCATAACTTTCTACGTTTTGCATGTTTATTCCCTACCTAGGCTCTGCCTAGAAGGGTTCTTACTTCCCTACCTAGGCTCTGCCTAGAAGGGTTCTTACTTTGTTGGCTAAAGGGGGCGGGCAGTGTAACTCACCCCGGGCGGTTCCCCCGGTTGCGCCCCCCTGGTTCCCCCAGTTGCGCCCCCTGGGTTCACCCAGCTTAGCTTAGCTAAGCTTAGCTTAGCTTCGCTTCGCTTCGCTTAGCTTTAGCTTAGCTTAGCTTAGCTTAGCTTAGCTTAGCTTAGCTTAGCTTAGCTTAGCTTAGCTTAGCTTAGCTTAGCTTAGCTTAGCTTTGCCTAGCCTAGCCTAGCTTAGCTTAGCTTAGCTCAGCTCAGCTTAGCTTAGCTAAGCTTAGCTTAGCTTCGCTTCGCTTAGCTTTAGCTTAGATTAGCTTAGCTTAGCTTAGCTTAGCTTAGCTTAGCTTAGCTTAGCTTAGCTTAGCTTTGCCTAGCCCAGCTTAGCTTAGCTTAGCTTAGCTTCGCTTCGCTTCGCTTCGCTTAGCTTAGCTTAGCTTCGCTTCGCTTCGCTTAGCTTAGCTTAGCTTAGCTTAGCTTAGCTTAGCTTACCCCATCTTAGCTTAGCTTAGCTTAGCTTAGCTGTTGCTTTCCTGAATGCTCCAACTCCTAGGTAGGGTCGCACTGGGATAATTTGTTGGCTAAAGGGGGCGGGCAGTGTAACTCACCCCGGGCGGTTCCCCCGGTTGCGCCCCCCTGGTTCCCCCAGTTGCGCCCCCTGGGTTCCCCTAGCTTAGCTTAGCTTAACTTGCCTTACCTCAGCTTAGCTTAGCTTAGCTTAGCCTAGCTTAGCTTAGCTTAGCTTAGCTTATCTAGCCTAGCTTAGCTTAGCTTAGCTTAGCTTAGCTTAGCTTAGCTTAGCCTAGCTTAGCTTAGCTTAGCTTAGCTTAGTCTAGCCTAGCTTAGCTTAGTTTAGCTTACCTTACCTTAGCTGACCTTAGCTTAGCTTAGCTCAGCTTATCTTAGCTTAGCTTTCCTTGTCTCATCTTAGCTTAGTTTAGCTCAGCTTAGCCTAGCTTAGCTTAGCTTAGTTTAGCTTAGCCTAGCCTAGCTTAGCTTAGCGTAGTTTAGCTTAGCTTATCTTAGCTTAGCTTAGCTTAGCTTATCGCATGTTAGCTTAGCTTAGCTTAGCTTAGCTTAGCTTAGCTTAGCTTAGCTTAGCTTAGCTTAGCTTACCGCTGCTTAGCTTCGCTTAGCTTAGCTTATCTCAGCTTAGCTTAGCTTAGCTTAGCTATCTTAGCTTAGCTTAGCTTAGCTTAGCTTAGCTTAGCTTAGCTTAGCTTATGCTGCTTTCCTAGGGGCTCCAACTGCTAGGTAGGGTCGCGCTGGGATAATTCTTGATATTGCTATGTATCGGGAAAAAAACACAAAAAAACGTTTTAACAACTACAACACAACAGTTTTTCAGGACAGGGCGCCGCAGGTCGACGCGCCGAGCCGCCCTCAGGACGCCTGCGGGGCGCGGAGGGGAAGGGGGGAGAGGGAGAGGGGGGGGGATCAACTATTCTTCAAACTGCCTCCCCTCGGCGGCCATCACCGCCTCCCCTCCCCTCTCCTCGTTGTCGGCGGCCAGCCCGCCCCCGCTCCCTCCTGCCGCCTTCCCTCCCCGAGCCCGCCTTCCTTCTTCGGCGGCATATCCGCCCCTCCCTCCTGCACCTCTCTATCGAAGGGCGGCGCATCCGCCAGCGGCATATCCGCTCTCGCATGCGCTCGTTTTTTTCCTTTTTCACGTGATGGCGAGCACATAGCCATCGTCCTGTAGTCGCCGATAAGCCGCCCAGGCTGGCGGGATCAGCTCGGCGGGCATCACGGCGACGTCGCCGCGCGGCCGCCACAGGGACGCGCCTGGGCATGGCGCGCGCACCCATTCCAGGGTCTCCACCAGCAGGTAGCTGGCGGCGCAGCCTGCGCGCAGCAATGCACGATGTACGCCTCGCCGTCGCCCAGGAGAAAATCCTGAGGGCAGCAACGCCTCGATTTTTGGGGGGGCACACGCATGTGCACCCCTAAATACCAAGGTTGGTTGCGCCGTCTGTCCTGGCTGCCGTGCATCTGGCCGTCGATCGACGCCTCTCTCCTGGTCCACGTTTCAGCCCTGCGGAGGGGTTCCTCCTCCTCCTCCTCCTCCTCCTCCTCCTCCTCCTCCTCCTGGCGGCGAGCCGCCTCGGCGGCAAACCGCTTTCCCCTCTCCCAGCCCATCTTCCTCCACAAAGGGCATGCAAGGTTGCGCCCCGAGTGCCCGAACGTACTGTCCAGCTCTGGCGTGCGCCACGCTTTGGCGCGGGAGCGCGGCGCCTCCTTCGCTTCCTCCAGGAAGCAGGCGAGCATCGCCGTCAAGGCCGACCGCTCGAAAATCTCAGGGTTGTCGATCTCCTGCGACCTGGACCGAAGCAGGTTGTGCTTCCGCTCGAGTACGAAGGCGTCCAACCAGATGCCGTCCTCCGCAGGCTGGTCGGGGGCGTGCCACAAATAATGATGCTTCGGCTTGATCAGGGCTGGCCCGTGCGCGGCTTTGTGCAGCGCCAAGGAAATCGAAACGGCCTTGGTCCAGACAGCTTTCAAATTCGGCACGGCGCCGATCCTCAGGACGTAGCCGAACCGCCTGCCACCTAAGCGCTCGAGGATGCGCGCGGGCCGACGCGGTGCATCCTCGAACGCGCAGGACAGCGTTTGCGTTTCAGCTGCGGCCGCATGTCCTTTTGCCCTGCATGTACAATTCGAGCATCTTCGCCATCGCCTCGAACGACCGCGCCGCAGCGTTCGCCGTGCCGCTGGGACGCAGCTCTGTGTGCACCCAATGACGAATCAAAGGGAACACGGCCAAGCAATCCGACGCATTGCCCACGAAGTGCGACGCCTTGCAGGTCGCTTTCTTCCGAGCCACGCTGAACAGAAACGCTGGCGGTTTCCTGCCGCGTCTGCCAGTCCGCCACGCCGAGCAGCGATCCCGCCACGTTCCCCACGCGTCGGGGATGACATCCCTCACCGCCTTGAGGAGCGCAAAGATTTCGACCTGCAAGGTCCCGCCGCTGGCCAGCATGGTATGCAGGGGGTCCCTCACGTATGTGCTCGGCGGCGCCACCGTCCGCAACGCCTGGCACGCCACCAGAGAACGGTCATCCAGAGTGATGCCCATTGCCGTCTCCTTCGGGGGCCGGAACATCAGAAGGGAAGGAAGGGGGGGACATCAGAAGGGGATCGATGGAAATGTTTTCCTCCCTGGCTCCAGTCTCTCGATGTTCGCTCTGGTTGCCGTGTCCCGCAGCGACGCCAAATCATCATATTGCTGCAAAAACTCGTCTGACGACAGCGGGTCAAAGCGCGACGAGTCAGCGCACCAGAGAGGCACGAGGTAATCATCGTCGTCGTAGTCTGCAAGACAATCCGCCTGATCCAGCACAACGTTCTTGCATTGCAAGCACGGTCTCAGACCTGCAGCGCCCTTGGTGCAGAATGTCTCTTTTCCAGCCGCCTCGTCTGCAATCAAGCGGTGGAACTTGGAGAAAAAGTGCACGCCGCCGATTGGCGCACCGTGCTCCGACAGACTCTCTGGGCCCAGGAACAGCGCGCGAAGCAATGCCCGCGCCACGGCCGAGCCGCCGATGCTATTCTTCACGACGACGCGCAAGGTGCCGATCGGCAGCCACGCAACCTCCTTCTGCAAGAAGGATCCGAACTCGAGGAAACTCGCATACACCGCGAGCTGATTCCGACGATTATCTATCTTCAAGGCGTTGCCACGCCAATGTCGTCGTAGTACAGCAAAAGCCTCCACGGCCGATCGCGCGACACAGGGAAACGGCGCATCGCTTCCCAAAACATTGAACTCCAGAGAGGGCAGTCCGACAGGAGCCTCGGCATCAGCCGATGCGGCAGCGCCACGCTCCATCGGAAAGGCGTGCCGATCTTGGGCTGCAGCCGCACTGCGCTGATGAGGTCGGCCACGGATGCCGTCTGCGATCGCTGCATGGCCCGAGCGCTCACGTCTATAGCATCGCCCGCGTCGTCGACATGGCCAAGCGCAGTCACGATTCGCTCGAGCAAAGCCGCGGACACGCCGCGCAGGGCCAGACACTGTTGCAGTCGAGCCCGCTGCTCCACCTGCTTGTCCACCTGCAGGGCGCGTTTCCCCATTGCGCCGACGCCCGCGGGCGGGAGGGGCGGGGGCGGGGGGCAGCGCGAGGCCCAGCGCGGTTGAGAAAAACGAATTGCAGCCAGAGAGACGGAAGTGGAGGCGGGAATGGATCGCGGGGCGGAGTAGCCGCCGAAGGGCATGGCGGTGTAGCCGCCTGAAGGGTCGGGAGGGGCGGCGTAGCCGCCGAAGAGCGTGGGGGCGAGGGGGCAGGGGGGGAGGGGGGAGGGGGGAAGGGGGTGGGTGGGGGAGATTGCGGAGGCGCGAAGTGAGCGTAGCAACGGAACTTGCAAGGGAGATTTCTTTTTCTCGCACGCAATTTCGAGCTTGAGATTCAAGCTCGGGTTCCAAGCCGCCAGCGCTCGGAGACGGGCGCGGCTGGCGGCTCGAGCTCGGGGCGGGCGCAGCGCGGGACGGGCGCGGCGGCGGCTGGCGGCTCTTAGTGCGGGTGCGCGTGCTGCCTCCAACTCCTCATCCACCTCCTCCTCCTCTCCTCATCCTGCCTCCTCTTCCTCCTTATCCTCCTCTATCGGCCCAGCCGATCGCCGCTCAGCTCCCCTGGTGCGGCTGGCGGCAGAAGAACCGAATGCCGCCTGGGATGTCCTGCACCATCTGCTTCGACATCTGGCACAGCATCTTGCCGCGCTCCTCGGTGCGGCGCGCCTCCTCCATCATGCGCCGCGCCTTGTCGATGAGCATCAGGCCCTTGATGCCAACGGCGCGTGCATGGCGGCAACGATTGCGCCACTCGATGAAGCGCACCACGATGGTCGCCCAGCTCCACGCACTGCCACCCGTGATGAGCTCGAAGTCATCGACGTCGTACTTGTCCGCGATGCTCGCCATGCGGCGCAAGACCGCGAAGGGGCACGACCTCGAGCGGCTCCACTTGAGCCACAAAGACTACGGATTAGGGGTGGGACGGTGGCAGATCATGTCATTGGGAAACGCGAGAGAACGGTGCGAGCGCGGTGGGCAGCAAAGGCGGCATCTCCGCCAAATGAAGGCAAGGCGGCATGTCCGACAAGGGCTTGCGAGAGTGGAAAGGCGGCATCCCCGCCAAACGAAGGGCTGCGGTGGTAACGAGTGGGGTGGCGATGGCAACGAAGAAATGTTTTTTTCAACAACAATAACAATTGTGCGAAATCACACACCTCGTCATGAGCGGCCCAACTGCCGCCCCTGCCAAGGAGCTGCTTCGCCTCTGCTTCGTCTCCGACCGCCAATCGATGGGATTCCCAACGGTGTCGCTGGCCTTCGCGAGCCACAGCTCGCGCGGTAGGGTCTCGGGCAGGACGCGCTCGAGCAGGGGGGAGTTAGGCAAGCGCTTCGCCTCGCCAAGTGAGGCATCGGAGCGCGATGAGCAGCAAAGGCGGCATCTCCGTCAAATGAAGGCAAGGCGGCATGTCCGCCAAGGGCTTGCGAGAGTGGAAAGGCGGCATCCCCGCCAAACGAAGGGCTGCGGTGGTAACGAGTGGGGTGGCGGTGGAAATGTTGTTTCACCAACAATAACAAGTGTACGAAATCACACACCTCGTCAGGAGCGGCCCAACTGCCGCCCCTGCTCACGAGCGGCCCAGCGGCCGCGGCTTATTCGGGTCCTTCTCAACCTTTTTCAGGCCGTACTTCATGATGTACTGGGCCACCATGGGGCGCTCAGGTGCTGTGCTTCTGCGCCTCCTTGAGCATCCCCGCGATGGCCCTCGCCGCCGAGCTCGCATCCTTCTGGATGCTGATGGCCTCGTCCTGCGTGATCGTCAACGCCACGCCGCTGTGCACGCGCTTCTGCGCCACCGCCTTCAGGACTGCCACAGACTTCCTCGCCGCCTTCGCGTTCTTCACAGCCCATGACGGCACCTTGTCCGCCTTCTCATGCTCGAGGTACCCGTCCAGCTCTGTCTCGAGCCTCGTTGCGGTGCCGATCCACTTCAGCGCCAGGTTTTTTCTCCTGCGTCTCCTTCTTGGCCTGCTCGGCCTTCTCCCTCGCTTCCTGTCGCCTCCGCTCCTTCTCAGCGTCCTTATCCCTGCGGAGCCTTCGGGGTTGTTCGAAAATGACAACACTTCGAGCCGAGCGAAATCAATAACCCGATCCGAACCTGAAGAGTTGAACGGAAACCGAAAACGAATGCGAAGCCCAGGCGACACCCTTGCGTTGAACCCCCAAACGGCCTGCTCTTGCTCCTGTCCTTGCTCTTGCCGCGGCTCTTGCTCCTGCCCTTGCGGCGGCTCTTGCTCCTGTCGCGGTCGCCGCGCGAGCGGCTCCTGCTGCGGTTGGTGTCGCGACGTCTGTTGCGGCGTCTGCTCCTGCTGTCGCGCCTGCCCCTGCTGTCGCGCCTGCTCATGCTGCGCCTCCTCCTCCTGCGGCTGTCAGACCTGCGCCTGCGGCGCCGCCTGGATCTGGACATGTCGCTCTCGTCGCTTCTGTCGCCCTTGTCGCCGCCGTGCTCTGCGACGCCCGTCGAGGCCGCTGCCCGCGGGCCGCTCTGCTTCGCCTGCGTCCTCTTATCGGTGTACAGCTCGTTGCGCACTGCGGCCTCCACTGTCTCGCTCCAGGCCGCCTCCAATTGCGGCCTGTACGTCACTCCCCGAGATCAGGGTTCCACCTCTTATCCTGCACATTATCTTCAATCTTTTTCGCGTCGAAGCCGTCGTGCGCCCACTTCCTCAGCGGAAGGTACTTGCCACCCTTGCGGACGCGCTCCTCCTCCATCCGTTGGACAGTGATTGAGCTGACCACGAATTCTTCAATGCGATCGAGGTTCGACAGCCCAGGATCTTCTGCCAGATCCTTGTAGAACTGCTGCTTGAACTCACTCTTCATTTTGGCGAAACACTTTGGCGGCCACTGTCCGAACCTCCGAGAAAGGCGCACCCCGTTCGTGTTGCACGCGTCGCACTGTAAGTCGACTGGCCCTTCGCCCTGATCCTGTAGTTGCACTCCTTTGCCGTGCGACAGCAGCGGTTGCAACGCACGATGCTATCCTCGATGCCATGCACATCCACGAACTCCCCTCCCTGGGGAGCGCCTGCTGGCGGATCGTCCTGAGCTGCCTCCTCCTCCTCCGCCTGCGGCGCTGCCGCCTCGGGCGAGCGCTCCTCATTCTCAACCTTGGCTACCGCGCCCTGCGGTGGAGCATCTTCCTCCTCAAGCTCACGCTTGGCACTCTCAAGCTCATCATGTTTGACGCCGAGCTCGGAACCAATCTCGTCGCCGCGCTCCTCGGAGCCCGATGCCGCCTCTGACGCTGCGTCGTCCGGCTCTGGTGGCAAAGCCGCTGCGCCCTGAGGAGGCAGTTCTTCGGCGGGAGCTGCGGCTGACGCAGCTGTGCGAGCCGTCCTCAACGCTGCGGGGTGCTTACCTTTGCCCTTGCCTTTGCTTTTCCCGCGTGCCTTCGGCGGCCCTGCGTCGGTCAATGCGAGCGGCGGCACAAGCTGTCCAGTCAGTGTCAGCTGCGTCCCCGATAGCTTAGCTTTCCCACGGGGCTTCGCTGCGGGCGCCTTGGTCATCGCTCCCTTGTTTTTCGGCCTGGCTGCTCCGAACAGCACTGCCAGAGAATGCTGCTGGTGATCTTCAGCGGGCGGCGTCCCCGCCATGGCGGCGTGACCGCCTTGGCACGCGATAAGCCGCGCGTCGCGCGCGGCCCTGATGCCAAAATGAGCTGGACGCGAAGCGATGACGAAGAAAACGCGCGGTAAGTGAGGCGGGATAGCCGCCAGCGGAATAGCCGCTTCAAAGATGGAGGGAGGGGTGGAGTGAGGTATGAAGGGGGCGGCATATCCGCCAGCGGACTCGCCGCTTGAGAGGGTGCAGGGGCGCGGCGAGGGAGGCGGATTGGCCGCCAGCGGACTAGCCGCTCGAAGCGTGGCGGACGCACGAGGTGATACGGATACTGACATGAATTGCGCGCAACATGACAACCACACAAAATTGACATCATGTTATCATATGTTATCATATGTTATCAGGCGTGTGATAACACCATGCTAACACATGATAACACCTGATAACATGTTATCAGGTGTTATCAGGTGTTATCAGGTGTTATCAGGCACGTGATAACATATGCTAACATATGATAACAGCCAACGTTTTTTTGCCAGTGCATGGCGGCGGCGTAGCGGCACGTCCGCCGAGTTAGTTAAGCGGAGCAGCAGGGGCGGAGCGGCGCCCTGCGCTACCGACCGCGGACGGCGCCGCGTGCTTCAAACCGCTGCCTGAGCGGCAGCGAAAAGACGGGCGAGCGCGGCAGCGAGGCGCGCTGCCTGAGCGGCAGCGAAGAGACGGGCGAGCGCGCGAAATCGGGGCGCGCTGCCTGAGCGTCATCATATGCAAGGCGATGGGGGGGTGGGCGGACATGGCGATGCAGCACATCCAGAAAATAGCCGCAGTCATTCTTATGCGGATGCAGTTTTCTCCACCCAGCCCTTTTGCCAAATCCCATCCAACCGCCCACCTGTCTTATCCGCCGAAGTTCCCTCACCTTCCTCCCGCTCCGCTCGTCCACTCGCCCCCATATCGCCTTGCATTGGGGGACGGCTACTCGGCCGCCTGCGTGGCCAAAACTCACCTCGGCGTGGCGGCCTTCACGAATTGAGTGCGGATGGAGTGTGTGGGGGTGTCCTAATTTGTTCTGACACAGGGGTGTGGATTGAAATTGCGTTGGAGGAGTGGGAGGGGGGCGTGTAGGGCCGACGCGTCGCACCGCCTGCGCGAATGAGGCTACTGATGCTGAGGCGACATCAGTGCTGCCAGCCGTGCACCTGCACCTACGAGGTCGCGTTGCGCACCAGCCAGCTCGCGAGCACGTCCTCGCACTCGGCGATGCATTGCTCCTCTTGGCGGAAAGCGTTCACCGCGCGCTCCGCTATCTGGGCGCACATCTGCGTCGCAGTACGCGCGCGGAGCAACGAGTCGAGCACAGCCTGGCACTGGGTGCCGTTGAGCACCACGATGCTATCGGGCGACATCTGGCTGGCCAACGCCGTGGACATCCTCATGCCCGCCGTGGCTGACGAAGCTGCGCCTGACGACCCGCTGCCCTCCGAGAACGCGTCCTTCAGCTGGTGCGAGCGCTCCACGCGGGATTGTGGAGGGATTGGCGCCATCTCGACCTTCGGCGCCCCCTTGCGCCTTTTGACGGAGCCCCAGTTGGCCTTCTCCTCCTCCCATTGGCGCCACTCCGCGAGGTCGACTTCCCACGAGTCGGCATCGACTGCGATAGCAGCTACCTCCGCTTCCTCCTCGCTCAAGCTGTGGTACGGCGACACGTGAAGGTGGTTCACCAGCTTGTTCCTGGCCTCCTCCACTGTCTCTCCCTGGAACCACTTGCCGCCCTTTTGCAGCTGCTGCTCTGTGGGCACTTGAAGCCGAACATGACGGTCTTCTCGCCCTGCTGGCCTGCCATGGCGGCAGGGCGAGAAGTGCGCGGCTAGCGCAGGGGCGGCGTGGGGCGCGAGCCTGTGCGCGCCTAGATTCGAGCCGATACAGCGTCCCAACAACAAAATCATACATGTGTAAGAGGCGCGGTGGCATCGCACATTTCGGGATGTCAGCAGGCGGCGGCGGCGGTTTAGCCGCCAATGGAGGGCTCAGGGCGGCGTGGCCGCCAATGGGCGGTTTAGCCGCCAATGGGCGGCGTGGCCGCCAATGGAGGCTTCAGGGCGGTTTAGCCGCCAATGGGTGGCTCAGGGAAGGACTGGTGTTTTTTTTCCAACCGCATAGAACAAACCCGATGCGCCGATGCTCGTATCTGAACGGCGGTTGTCCGCCAGGCGGGGGGAGGCGGCGCGTCCGCCAATTAGATAGATCGGCAACGAAGAGAGGGGAGGAGAGATGAGATGAGACGAGGCGGGGAGAGGCGGCGCGTCATGACGCGTCAGCGCGGATAGCTGCAACTATCCGCGCTCGAATTACGGAAGCTATGCTTCCCAGCCCGCTTGCAGGTCCACGCGATCACCCTACAAGAAGACATCTCCGCGGGCGGGCGGGCGCGGCTTCGCTGGCGGTGGGGCCATCTTGCTTGTCGGCTGCAGCCGACGCCCTGCCCTCGGCTGCACCATGCTGGGCTTCCCTGCTGGCGGCTGCCTGGTCTTCGGCGGCGGCGGCCCCATGGTCTTCGGCGGCGGAGGCGGAACTGGAGGGGTCATATTGCCAGTCCTCCACGGCGCCTGCTGAGGCATCGTCTTGGGCAAGTTCGGCGCCATGGGCTCCCGATGCATCAGCTGAGGCTTGGGGACGTGCGCCTCGCGCACCCGCGGCGCTGCCTTGTTGCCGTGCAGCTTCGCGTACATCTCGCGCTTTGCGCCACCTCGGTTCCCCCAGCGCTTCGCATCGGCGCGCCACGCCTGGCCCTGCCACGTCTGCGGCCCGCCCATGGCGGGGCCAGGCGGGCCGCGGTCGCGGAACTTCTTGTAGTCGTACTTCATCTGGTACTCCTTGAGCACGGCGAGCACGTTCTCCGACCGCCAGTCGATGGGATTCCCAACGGGGTCGCTCAGCCAGGCTCGCAGCTGCGCCCTGAACGCCTCCACCGCGCTGGGATGCGCCTCCACCGCCTCGGGGGGCTCTTCCACCACAGGCGTCGCGCCCCGCATGTGCGACGCGGGCTCCTTCACGAGAGCCGAGGGCGGGAAAGGCCGATGCCGCGGGTCCCGCGGCGGTGACGTCGGCCCCCGCCTGCGCGGCGGCGTCGACGGTGCCCGCGGGTGGCGCGGGCTGCGCGATCGCGCTGGCTGCGCCGCCAACGTGGGCGCGCTGGCTGGCCGACTGCCGCTGGCGGAGGAAGACCGATCCCCTGCGTTGTTGTCCACGCCCGCACGGTCGGAGAGCAACTGCATCGCTGGCCCGAACATCTCCTGCGCCGAATCGCCAAAACAGTTCGACCGAGAGCGGCCAGCCAGTTTCGCGCGCGATGCGCGCGTCCCTGGCTACCGCACGCGGGGCCACTTGTTTTGGCGATGCAGCTGCCTCCACCGCGTCGAACGCGCTGCCGCTGTCTGCCATGGCCGCGGCCGCAGTGCGAGGCGCCGAGCGCGACGCGGTGGCTGCGGCGCAGCCTCGGCGCGCGGGCCCCAGCCCACGCGTCGGCGCGAAAGGGGGGGCCGACCCCGCGCGGGCTCGCGGGCACCCGCGGGCCGCGGGCTTGAACCGAAATGGAATCGGACGCGGAAGCGAGACTTCGGGAGGTGGGGGAGGGGGTTGCCCATGGACCCATTGAAGTCTTGGAGCTCCTCGAGCCCTCGGGGGCCTCTCAGAAGGGCCCCGCTGGTTCTTGCGACGGGGTCTCGGGGGAGGGGGCAGAGTGAGGGTGGCATTGGGAACCAGAAATATAAGTGAACTGGTGTCCCTTTGAATGTGCAGGTCTTGGTTCACTTGTTTTCGTCGTTGAACGGGCGGTGGCAACGTCGGTGCCTTCGCGCGCGCCCATGCCATTCTGGGTGAACGCCTTCGCCGTTCGAGCGGTGGGCGTCTCCCCGACGTTAGTTGGCGTGGGATCCAGTGCCTGACAGCGGAGAGGGGGGCGCAGGGACGTGGCGCGGGGGCGCGGAGTGGGCCGATTAGGGGAGGTGGGCGGCGGCATGTCCGCCTGAAGGGCGGAGGAGCGCAAAGGGGTGGGGCGGGGGCGGCATGTCCGCCACGAGTTGGAAGGCGAGAAGGCTGCGCTACAAGGCGGCATATCCGCCACGAGGCGGCATATCCGCCACGACCTTTTTGTTAGCCCGAGGCCGCCCCGTTGGCCTGGAGAGTTGAAGAGTCGTAGCGCGAATTACTCGCCGCGCGCCCTGGCGGCGAGCTCCTTCTTGACCAGCTCCTCCGCCTCCGCGATGGCCCTGGCCTCGGAGCGATCGGGCGCAACGAGGCAGCAGGGGGCGGAGGGGGCGTCGAGGCAGGGGCGAAATTGAAGAGAGCGCGGAGGAGGGCGTCGAGAAGGGCGTCGGTGAGAATCTGGCCTTGTCGGCCTCATCGCCCGCGATGTACTTCAGGCTGACGTTGCTGCCAGGGACGCCGACCCTGCCGCTGCGGAACTGCACCTGGGGGGCGGAGCACCGATGAACAGTCGCCTGAAAGGCGGCGGGCGCGCAAACTGCGACCCCAGCGGGGCTGCTGGGAATCGCCGCGCGCGCCCGACGCCTCATCGGTGGGAGGTTCAACCCCGCTCGCCAAGTTGCGTGTGGTCTGCATCTCCCACCTCGGCTTCGCCCACTTGCGCTGCTTGGCCTTCCCAGCCGCGCCGTCCGTCTTCTTGCCCGTGGGGAGCGGCGTCTTCTTAGCCACGTTGCCCGTGGCAGGCGGCGTCGTCTTCTTTGCCGCGTTGTCATTGCCAGGCGGCGTCGTCTTCTTAGCTGCATTGCCCGTGGCAAGCGTGGGGGCCTTCACCGCCTCGGCGTTCTTTTTCGTCTTGACCGCCTTCGTCCTCTTATCCATGGCCGCGACCATGGCCAGCGCCGCCTCCGTCGGGGTCTTCTTCAGAGAGCCTGCGGCGATGCCGACCTTCTCAGCCTTGGGCGGCGGCGTCACGGCGACGATGCCGAAGTCGGAGTCGGAGTCGAGCTCGATCGGCAGCTCATGCTTCTTCCGCTTCTTCGCCGCGCGGCTCTTGCTGATCGAGGCCGTTTGGGCGGCGGCGGTGCTCGATAACGGCTGACAGTCGGCGGGTTTGCCGCCATCGTGTGCCGCAAGTTGCTGCGTCGACGGCGCATCCGAACTCCCCGCCGCCATCGAAAGCTGGTGGTTCGAACCTGCTCGTTCTTGCAACGGCTCCTGCGGCTGCTGCGTCTGCGAGCGGTCGATCAACTGGATGGCTGGGTTGGGCCAGCGGCCGCCGCTGCGCGAAAGCCCCACCTGAAATCAGGCGGATCACCGCCGAACGAAAATATTCCCCCCCCCCCCCATCCCCCTAGGGGGATGGGGGGGGGAATATTTCACAACACGCCCTCCATCCAGGCATCCAGAAACGTACCCCGCGCCGATCCAGGAACCCACCCCTCGACCCAATACCAGGTGTCCCGCGGGGGAATGCGTTCTGTTATTCCCCGTGGAGCCGTCGGCCAGCGCCCAGAGAACGAATCGGCCGCCGCGAGGGGGAGGTGCTGCTGAGGAGAGCCGCCGCCTGGGCCGTGGGATGGCTGCAGCCCGCCGCGGGCGGGCGCAGGCGCGGGCAGCGCGAGGTGCCGCTCTTCTTCCCTGCACGGAGATTAATCAGCTTCGCAATCGTCACCATCTCGACGGGATTTATCTGCGGCGCCGTCGCTCCAACACCTGGCGGGAAGGCGTCGACGTACGTGATGGGGTACTGAGTCTGGAGCCTCCCAGGCGTGATGGGGAGAGCCTGGATGCCATCCCTGGGCGGCGGCATCGTCGCCACGAGATTCTTGAACGAGGATTTCACTGTGGCCAGATATGACTGCAACAGCTCCCTCGAGATCTCGCCCGTCTCCACGCCTGTCTGCTTGCACACCAGCAACAAGAATGCTGCCATATTGGCGGCCGTCGGGCAGCTCGGATGCCTCAGGCCAAGCGCCCCGAGGTGCTCTGAGAACGCCGCCATCTCGGCAGTGAAGCCCGAATGCGGCGAGAGCACGAA
>CAUYUJ010003614.1:0-30000 GCA_963575745.1 Prorocentrum cordatum
TTGCAGAAGTTCGAAAGAGTTGCTCGCAAAAGCCCGTTTGACAGAAATGTTTAAAAAGTGTTGGGTTTCCTACGAATCCGCAAGAGCGCGCGGGATGAAATTTTGACATTTTTTTTTTGAAAAAAACCATTGGTTTTTTGATGTTTTTATGTTAAAATCGCTACGAAAACTAAGGTTTTGGAAGGATTTCGTCTTGCGCGCGCGAATGTCCACTTTACCTTATTTTTTGCAAGGGATTCTTGAAGTTTGGTTATGTTAGAACAAGAAATGTCAACTTTAGCTTATTTTTTGCAAGGGAATACCGATCGTAACAACACAACCGGATCCGGACTCCCCCGTTTTGCTTGAGACTTCCTCACGAAAATGATGAAAATGAGGCTGCGGCCTAGGCGCGGCGGGGGGGTCGTGCACCAAGGGCCCCAACAATAATTATTCTTTAGAAGTAATAATCTCCAACAACAACAACAACAACAACAGTCATGTTAAGACGGTTCGCCCTTATCTGCTCGGGTATCCAATAACGCGTATTTCGCAAACCCTCGATACCCGTCCCCTTCGTTTTCGATCGAACCCCTTTTGGGGGGTACACCTTTCTTCCCTGCAGGCTGGGCCCTGGCAAGCGGCGGGGCGGCCGCGGACTGTCGGCCTGGCCAGCGGCAGCGCTGATCGGCGGGGCGGCCGCGGACCGTCGACCCGACCCCAAGAGGGACGGACAGGGGACCGACGACGACGACGACAACGACGACGACGATGTCGACGACGACGACGACGACGACGACGACGACGACGACGACGGCGACGACGACGACGAGCGAAAGCGAGAGCGAGACAGAACGACAGCAGGGCCACAAGGACACGAAGTAGGCCACGAAGGGCGACAGCGGGGACACGAAGGGAATGCGTATGGGCCACGAAGAGCGCGAACGAGCGGGGGCCACGAAGAGCATACGTATACTGGGCCGCGGAGGGCAAGGACGGGGCCACTGAGGGCAGCAACGGGGCCACGAAGGGCGACAGCGGGGCCACGAAGGGCAGGAAGGGGGCCATGGAGGACGACAACGGGGCCACGAAGGGCATGCGCATGGGGCCACGACGGGCGCGAACGATCGGGGGCCACGAAGGGCAGATCATGCGGGGCCACAGAAAGCAACGACGGGGCCACTAAAGGTAGCAACTGGGCCACGTAGGACAGTGACGGGGCCACGAGCGGCGACAGCGGGGCCACGAAGGGCATGCACATGGGACCACAACGGGCGTGAACGAACGGGGGCCACGAAGGGCATACGTACACTGGGCCGCGGTGGGCAAAGACGGGGCCACTGAGGGCAGCAACGGGGCTACGAAGGGCAGCGACGGGGCCACGAAGGGCGACAGCGGGGCCACGACGGGCATGCATATGGGGTCACCACGGGCGCGAACGAGCGGGGGGCACGAAGGGCATACATATATGGGGCCACGAAAAGCAGCGAGGCGGCCACGAAGGGCAGCGAGGGGGCCGCGAAGGGCTGCATCGGGGCCACGAAGGGCTGCGACGGGGCCACGAAGGGCAGCGAGGGGGAATTAAATAATTATTTGGGGGGGTTTTCGCCGAGCGATATTATTAGCACCGCGCAAATGGAAGGAAAATAAATAATTCCAGCGTCCCGCCTCGGGTGGCATCCCACTAGAATTGTAATGAGAATAAGAATACGAATAAGGAAAAGCTGAGAAAAGCTAAGGAAAAGCTTAGAAAAGCTAAGAAAAAGCTGAGAAAAGCTGAGGAAACCCCCTCCTGGTGCCATGCGATCTGGTGTACCCCCTCCTGGTGCCAGGATAACGCTTCCGGGTGCCGGGTGCGTTATCCTTTCACCGGAGAGGGGGGGGGGGGGTCCTTAATCGCTTACTCGGGTTACACAGTTTGACCCTCAAGACTTTCCCTGATCAAAAAACAAGGTGCGAGCCCCGGGAAGGGCACTTCAATCGAGAAAAAACAATGTGCACTGGACGGGGGGATCAACAACAACAAACAGAATTCTCACCACGAGTTCCTTTTTCAGCCATGCACGCAAGGAAAATGAATCACCGTTCGGCCCCCTCACTCTGATAACTTGTGAAACTTTGGCGCCTGCGGCGGGCCTCTCCAAAGTCTCCCAAACTGCCGACGTCCCCACCGCCCCTTCACTCTTATCCGCATCTGCGGGGTGCTACGTATGGGAAATCATGCATTTTCGCCCTCTCGCGTTCGTGCTCCCAATGAAACTCCAAGGCTTCAACATGGCCCCCGAAAGGCCCTCCGACAGGGTCCCGAAGGGCCCCCCGAAGGCCCCAAATTGGCCCCGAAAGCCTTAGGAATCCCCTGAAAAACCCAAGACGCTCCCCAAAGCCCCCCAGAGGTCCCCATACGGCCCCCCACAATGCCGCCAGAAGCTCCCCAAAGGGCCCCGAAAAAAGGCCCGCGAGACGGCCTAAAGGCTTGGAACACCCCTCCCCACAAACCCTCGTCACCGTCCCATCCCCCCGCACCCCGCACCTCCGTCCCGCTTCCGAGACTTCGATGTTCGATGTCCCCCTAGAGGCCACCCAAGAGGCTCCCAGCACGCGCCAGGGCCCCGACGAAACCCCAAAAGGCTCGCAGAGACTCCTAGCAAAGTTGCCTGCCCCCCCCCCTTCTTAGATGCCACCTTCCCGACCCCCTACACCCCACGCCTTACCTTCCCAATCCCCTGCGCCACACACCTCCAACAGGCTTTCAAATCGCCTGTCTCCCCCATGACTCCGCCTAAAACGCTCCCACGAGGCCCCCCCGTCACGTTCCCAACCCCCTGCACCTCACACCTCCGACCAGCGCCAAAGCCTCGATGTCCTCCGCAGAGACCGCCCAAGAGGTTCCCACGATGCTCCCAACACGCGCCAAAGGCCCCGACGAACCCCCCAAACGCTCCCAGTGACTCCTGGCAGCGTTGCCTCGCCGCCCCTTCTTGGAGGCCCCACCGCCGTCACCACGCCCTACACCCCGCGCCGTTCGACCCACATCTACATTCATCTCCATTACCTTCTCGACGGCGCCCTCGACACTTTTGTTACCTGACTTTTCGACCCCAGGCCAACCCAGTTCCGACAACTGGAGCCGACAAATCCTCGGCGATTCGCACGCCGCGCACTCGCGCACCATGCCAATACTTGAAAAAACAAAGACACGAACTTCAAACCGTGTGTTCCTATGATTGCACGTCCTGCACGGGACCCCCTCCGGGTGCCCCCCAAGTCGACAGCGAGTGCCATCGCGTATGAAGGTTCATGACCAAATGGAGGCGTTGAGTGAGAGTCGGATGGCATTGGTGGCGGTGGGATAATGCAGGTGCCCGTTTACGACCCACCGCCGCAAATAGTCGGGCAAACAGCGCCTGCCACAAGTGCAGATGCGGCAGCGTTGCCTCGAGCCCGAATTATAGCGGCGAGCAAGCAGTAATCACCGCCACCCGTGGGGCACTCCTCAAAATCAGGGCGGGGGGGAACGCAGCTCGGCCGCTACCATCCCATGTAAGAGTTGAACGCGCGCATTGGTGTATAACTATTGATAACCAACAGCTGTGGTTACCAAAATAGTGCGTAGAAAAGAACAGGGGAGGTGTGAGACGTGGGTCGCAATTCCATGAACCATACCGCCGAACACCAAAGTGCGTGAGGGCAAAAGCAAATCAGAATGATGCAGCTCGTGCTGGGCGAACCTGATGGCAACCTAGACAGCCCTGGCGGCGACCGATGGGAATCACTTCGCGCGGGTGCAGAACGATTCTTCGAGGTCGCGTGGCCACGACAACTAGAACAGAGCAAAGAGTCGTGGTTCCACGACAAGGCAGAATTGAAGGAACGCGGGCACGCGCTCGCTTCTCGAAGGAGCGCGGGAACGCGCCCTCTTTCAGAGCGGTCGAGGCTCCACGAAAGCTCTGTATGAATCCAGAAATAGAACCCACCTCTGCGCGCAGAACGGCCGTAGCTGAGCAATCCCTCTTACCTCTAGGGTCCTTCAAGGCGTTTGAGCAGCCACGGCAGTCAACCTTCGGCAATAAGACTTATTGATACGATATGGCGTGTGTGTATGTGTGACTTCACTTCGCGCGTGTAACTCTGGTAGCCGTCCATAAATGCAAAAGCGCGTCCCGGTCGACGGTGCCCTTGGTGTGGCCGTCCACTGTCATGTCGCAGGTGTCGCACCAATGTGCGTTATCAATAACACCAATACCCAGAAATTTCCTCAACCAGCTAAGATGTCCCAGCAGTGGTCTTGAGAACTTTGCTGGAGAGAGCCTTGTACACGGATTTGGCACCAATCGGAAGGGATACCTTGATACAGTCCACCTTCTACACGAAGGCGATTCAGCCTAGAGGGACGTAGTGATTTAGTGGTCCATTCATGAGCTCATGTAGTGTCATTAGAATCGGGTAGCACCCGTCCACACTGTGGGCAGCGGCGAGTGCTTCGGCAGCGTAAATAAATCGAACTTGGGGGCGATGGGACTTCCTCAGGCTACCGATGCAGTGCGTAGTTAACCTGGTGTTTGCTGCTCGTGTTGCCGCGACGCAGGAACTTACACCCACGAAGGCCATATCCCTTCGCTTCACCGTCCTTCTCCCCAGTGAGTTTTCGATACCCCGAGTTGCTGTGCAGGTCCACGGCCCCGTCAGGGACCATCGCGTGAAACGTGATCTTCTTGGGTTCCTGCTGCAGCTTTCGAGTAAGGGCGTTTAAACGTCGCACCTGGAGGTTGGTCAGTGTCTGTATACGCTGCAGTGGCGCAGTGCATACCATAAAGCAGAATTGCGTGAGGGCGGGGTAAGCTAGATCAGCCCGAAGGCTAACAAACATGTCGCTGACTATTTTGCTAGCAGTGGCGTCAGGGGGCGCCCCGACAAGTTCGGGGTATGCTATCGGATGAAGTTTGTCAACGTACTCACCTTCATCCATGATTACGTCGCCATCATCCACCTTGGTGTACCTCACGGTGCTGTTAAGGTACGCGTGCTGGTGGGGATTACAATTGCCGAATGCTCGTTCGACCTTCCGTACGCATACATCGACGTGGGCCTCCTTGCCACACATGTTGATGTCATCGACGTGTGGCCGTGAGAAACTCCTGGATGACGAGCGGGCACCCCGCGATCCTTGTGACATTGGCTTTGACAGGGATGTCGCGTGGTGCACAGAATTCGCTTATTATGCGCTCGCCCACTATCCACATCAAACGCAGGCGCAACATGGTTGCGAGTGCACACGCCATACACCACTACCCCGCCGTCTTCTTCGCATTTGTTTGTGACAGGGATGGCAAGGGTGTCGACATATTGCCCGATGCGCGCTGTCACGGGCGCTGACGCAACTGGTGCACTCTATACACGTCGCGCACCTCGCGCAACTGGAGCATGTGGCAAGGCGCATTTGGAACATGTGGCGCTCATGGTGCGCCTTATACGTACAGTTGGGCCCTGGGGACAGCGTGGCATACCTAGCACGCGTGGCAAACCTGGCGTCTGCACTCGTTCCTAATGGCTGTCCATCCGACGGTGACCTATGCTGACTCTCGCGTACTACTTATATGGTGGATAGATGGTGGGATGGCGGGTGGGAAGAAGCAAGGTATATTCCGGACTTAACATTGGGAACTTCACCCTCCCCCGTCCCCATTCTCCCGTGCGTCTAACACGAGGAGGGGGGGGCGAGGTGTTAGAGGGCCCACTTGAGCTCAAGATTCGGTGACTCCAAGACGGCTCCAGGTACCCCAACGTGGCGTCCAAAATAGCGCAATCGCCCCCGTTGGTCGAAGGTGACGTTCACCATGCTTCCAAGACGGCACTGGGCGTCCCCAACGCGGTTCCTAGGAACTACGAAGACTCCCGAGAATGCCCCTGAGATCTCCTATGCCCCACCGCCAAAGACATGCCTCCATGTGCTTTGACGCCTCGCATTGTCGCTCGTGGTGGGCACCTAAAGCTTCACGATGGCCCCGGCGTGCACCGACAGCGCCCCGGGACGGGCCTCGAGGGGCTCCAGCACGATCCCCATGGCCTCCGAGGACAGCCCTGGAGCACCCAAGGAGGGCAGGCGGCATGCTGTCCACTCCGGCAGATCCAAGGGTCGGGGGCGCGCAAACATGGATTAGCGATCCATGGATGAGGCGCGCGGTCGCCAAATCCATTGATCGGGGAAGCGCCCTCCCCAAAATGCGGCCGGTGCCGCCTCGTTCGGCGGTTGAACTCCGCGATTTCCCATGAAAACGGGACCCGTCGCGAATCCACGCCCCCTTAATGCATGTTTGCGATCGCCTGAATGGGAGGGGGGGAGCATCGAGACCCCTCCCCCCCTCCCCCTTCGGTGGCACCCATGACTTGTCACCGAACTCCCCCCGTCCTCACCGAAGGCCTCCTGGGTCGGCCTTCTGAGGGCCACCAAGGGGCCCACGAGCATCCCCACACGCCCCCCGGCGCCCCCAAATACGAGAAGGCACGTGCGTCCGACTCCTGAGCTCGTGGCGTAGACCTTCTGATGTAGCTGGGTCGTGCCGGGAGACTTTGAGGAGCAGGCAAAGGGTGAATCAACACTGATGGGCGAGTAGGAATGACTGTCAGGAGCCCGAGAGGTCGCGACGCGGAGTAATTCAAGGAGGGGAGAGAAGTGAGCACCGAAGAGCGAGGATGGATGAAGGTGAGTAGCGCGGACAATGAGGAGTGAGCCAAAAGGGGGACGGGGACTAATTCTCCCACCTCCTGCGCGCATATCGCTCTTCATATTGATCTAGTCAGTAAAAGGTTCATCTTATTTGTTCCCCCTTGGACCAGAATCCTGTGGGGACCTCCGGTAGCATAACTGTTCTTGCCATAGAAAAACATCGTTTGCATCTGGCTCGATCAAGACAGCGTGAGATCGGCACTCAGGGCAGCTGACGTCAGGTAGGCAACACTGCGATACCCAGTTGAACACTCTCTGTGTACTAAAGGACGCAGGGGCGGCGGGAGTAAGGCGGGCAGGTGGGCCACGGGCCGACCCTGGGCCTCACAGCCTGAGAGGCAAGAGAATGTCGATCTCGGCAGCGTTCGCTAATCCCACCAGCCCTCTGGGCGTCGGTGGTTTAGGGCGTTTCCTCTTCCACCCCTCCCTCTTCCCCTTCGGGGAGGGGTGTACCACCCCCCCGACCCCCTCCCCGTGGACCTGGACGGGGGGGAAGTGTCAGAGGGTAGTTTTTCGCCCAAGTCGGCCCCAAGAGGGCCTCTGAGAGCCCAAGATAGCTTCCAAGATGGCTCAAGATAACGCAAGATGCCTCAAGATGGCTCCGAAGATGCTCGAAGGCGCTCCAAAACCGCCCCGAGATGGCCCCAAGTTTCCAAAAGAGCTCCCCAAGGATGCCCCCAAGAGGCCAAAATGCTTCAAAACCCTTGGGGGATCAATGTTTTAAGTTTTCTCGCCTTCGCGCTCCCGATGCCCATCCGAGGCGACAACGTAGCTCCAAAATGGCCCAAGAGAGCCCCAAGAGGGGCCCAATAGGGCCCCAAAGCGGCCCCAAGAGCACCCAAGAGCGCTCCAAGAGCGCTCCAAGCGGCGATATGGGGAGCTCACGAGGAGGGGCCGCAATTAAGGACCCCCCCTTTGTTGATCGATCTTTTCCAAGATGGCCCCATGAAACGTTTTGGACCCTCTTCTTGGGCCCTGCGCGCGGGCGGGCGGTGCGCCGCCCGCCCACCCGCAAGGCCCAAGAGCCCACCAAAACGCCTCAAGAGACCTCCAAGACGCCACCAGGAGAAGAGGAGGAGGAGGAAGAGGAGGTGGTGGACGAGGAGGAGAACAACTGCCGATGATCGGCGCTCTTCGTTCGAATACCTGGTGTTGGATGGGCTGGCGGGGATGCGCGAAGCGTCAACAATTCTCATCCAACGCCTCCAACACCCTCAGGACCATCTGCTGGTCTGCCCTGCCCCCTCGCTTTTCAGGGGCCAGCAACAGGGGGGGGGACTGGCTGACGAGCCCGGGGGGACACATCGACCTGGAATCGGCGATGCATCGCCGATAGATCGGCGGCAGGCCCCCGATGACGAAGCCACGCGCTCCTGGGCGGGGGGGCGGTCGGACCCCTGTCGGCAATGAGTGTGAGACTCGGGGTCGATACGCCCCACCCCGAGCCTACCCCCCTAACATTTTTGTTTGTGCTGCGCTCAGCATCAGTGCGGGCGGCGACGCGGGTCTGCCAGCAAATGCGCGACACGCCGGCGTCCACCCAGGATGGCCGGCTGCGCCTGGAAGTACCCCAACCGGTGGGGAACAAAAACGTGTTAGGTGGGTAGGCTGGGCCTCCCCCTAACACGTTGCCCCTCATTCGGGGATGGACAGACCCCCCTTTAGTAAAACGTGGTTTAGTGAAAACGACCTGAGGCCCAAACCTGGCGGGCGCAAGCCTGGAAAATAACGGCCACGGCGCCATCTCGAGAACCGAAAACGGACAATTCACGAATCGACGTGTCACTGTTGGGGGGTCTGTCCACCCCCGACTCATCAGGGGTCAAAAAGGGGGTCCACCCATCGTGTCCTGGATCTCTCCCGGGGCGCGTTCTGGCCAGGATCCCAACGCGCATCCAGTCGCGGTCACGAGGGCGCCCCAAAACGACCGAACAGACCTCCAGCGCAAGAACACGAGCCTCGATCGACTACAGAATTCATATACCCCAAAATTAATTGTTTCGCCGAACCCATGAAAAATCAACGTCCTGTTTTGCAGATTCGACGAGGAAACCAAGTTTGGGGTAAATCGATTCTGTAGTCGACCCCCTAGACTCGAAGCCTCGAACCTGAACCTCTGCGCCCCCGCCCCCCGCCGCGCGCCCCAGCCCCAGTCCTGGTTGTAGACCAGCCCCCCCGACCAAAGGCCGTCCGCGCCTCGCCGGGGGGGGGGGGGGCAGGGCAGGGGCAGAGCGACGACTCGCCACGCCCGAGATGGGCACGGGGAGAATAGGCGCGATGCCCAACAGCAAGTGCAGCCCAGAAGCCGGCAGCGGCCGCGGTAGCATACACACTTTCAACGACCGATGGGCACTGCCTTGGGCGGCGACCCATCCTGGGGCGGGCGGGGGCGGGCGAGGGTCGCAGAAAGGAAGGCCCACAGCGAGGGTCGCAGGAGGCGGGGGAGGGCCCCACGGAGGGCCCAGGAGGGCCCCCAGCTGGGGCCCCGAGAAACGCACGAGAGGTGTTCCGTGCTCCGCCGCGCGCCCCTCGGGCGGTCGCACCCGCGATCGGACCGCCCGCCCGGCCGGGCCGCCAGGCCTCCGCGCAGCCGAAACGGCCGGCATCGCCGACACCGGCATCTTGCCATCGCTCGGACGTCCATTCCCCGTGCATGTGTCGGCTTCGTGCGTCGTGTTGTTGTTGTTGTTGCTGTTGTTGAACATTATTACTTCTAAAGAATAATTATTGTTGGGGCCCCTGGTGCACGGCCCCCCCGCCGCGCCTAGGCCGCAGCCACATTTCCATCATTTTCGTGAGGAAGTCTCAGGCAAAACGGGTTGGTCCGGATCCGGTTGTTTTGTTCCCCCCCGCTTTCCCTTGCAACAAATAAGCTAAAGTTGACATTTCTTGTTCAAACATAACCAAACGTCAAGAATCCCTTGCAAAAAAAAAGGTAAAGTGGACATTCGCGCGCGCAAGACGAAATCCTTCCAAAACCTTAGTTTTCGTAGCGAATTTAACATAAAAACATCAAAAAACCAATGTTTTTTTTTTAATGACAGAATTTCATCCCGCGCGCTCTTGCGGATTCGTAGGAAACCCAACACTTTTTAATCATTTCTGTCAAACGGGCTTTTGCGAGCAACTTTTTCGAACTTCTGCAACAACGGTTGCGCACCTGCCAGGGCCATCATCCCTGTCAAATAATACCATGCGGGACACATTCGTTTTTTCTTCGCGCGCGCACGCCGTCGTCGTCGGCCGCGGGGCCCTGAATAGTAGCCACGGTCGTCCGCATGCCACGAAGTGAAGTGTCCGAACGTCATAGGGCGGGAAGCTGGGTGTGGGTGGTGGCGAAGAGTCGTTTGGAAATTTGGTAGAGCTTGAACCGGCCCCCCCACAAAGTGGGGGTATTGCCCGCCTCCTATGAAAACCCTGGCACTGGTGAGAACGGAGTGTCCCCACGTGCTAGTAATTGTTGTTGTTGTTGTTGTTGTTGTTGTTGAACTCTCATTCTTGAAGAATAATTATTGTTGATCCCCCCCCACCGGTGCACATTGATTTTTTTCGATTGAAGTGCCACCCCCGGGGCTCGCACCTTGTTTTTTCTCAAGGAAAGTCTTCCTGCTCAAACTGTGCCCCTGCCCCCCGGGCTACAACAACAACGGCTCCCGCCTGAGACTTCCTCGATTTTTACTCAGGACCCCCGCTCCCGCCTAAGACTTCCGCGCAATTTACTCAGGAAAGGCGCTCCCGTCTGAGACTTCCTCGCAATGTAATCAAGACCCCCGCTCCCGCCTGAGACTTCCGTGCAATTTACGTGGGAACGGCGCTCCCGCCTCAGACTTCTTCGAATTTTACTCAGGACCCCCGCTCCTGTCTGACATTTCCGCGCAAGTGACTCAGGAACGGCGCTCCCGCCTGAGACTTCCTCGCAATTTAGTGAGGACCCCCGCTCCCGCCTGAGACTTCCGTGCAATTTGCTCAGGAACGGCGCTCCCGCTTGAGACTTCCTCGCAACTTAGTCAGGGCCCCCGCTCCCGCCCGAGATTTCTTCACAATGTACTCAGGACTGCGCTCTCGCGTGCGACGTCCTCACAAATTATTCTGGAATTGCGTTTCGGCGCTCAGGAACCACGCACGCGCCAAGGACGCCTTCACAACGTGGTATCTTCCCTCTTCCTTCGTCCTTCCCCCTCCCCTTCCTCCCACTCTCCCTCGTTCTTCCCCTCCTCCTCTTGCAGGGCCCGCGCCAATTCCAATGGCGGGCAGAGAGATGTACGCCCCCGAAGGATTGTCCGCCCGTTCCGGTTTGCCCGTACGTCTAAGCCCGCCGGCCCCAGCAAAGAGAAATAATCCCCCCGAAAGTGGTGTGATCGAAGACGAAGAGGGCGGGTATCGAGGGTGTAGGGTATACGTGTTGAATGACTCGCGGGCAAGTAAGAGCGTACAGCCTTAAAATGGTTGTTGTTGTTGCTGCTGCTGCTGCTGTTGTTGTTTGGCTCGATGATCCAGGATGCTCCTCGATGGTCCTCGCCGAGAGAAACGCACACGTCCGGCGATGCCAAGGCATTCGGAAACCGGCGCACGCCGTTGACAGTGGCAGTTCCCCGCGGAAGCGGCCCGTGCCGCCAGATGCTCTCAGCCCGGCCGCGCGTCGAGGAATGGCAGACCATGCTGTTCCACTATCTGACGCGGAGTGTCCACGCGCTCCGTTTACAGCGGCAGGAGCGCTCAAGCTCCCCGCGGAAGCGGCCAGCGCCGCCGCCGCTGGACGCTTTCAGCCCGGCCGCGCGTCGAGGACTGGCAGACCATCCTGACCCGCTACCTGACGCGGAGTGTCCACGCGCTCGGCCAGCACTGCCGCGGTGACGCGCGGCTCATTGGGGCGCCGCCTGCGGGGGGGGGCCGCCCCGCGGCGGGGGGCCCAGGCACCGGACGCCCTGAGGAGGGTGGGCACCCACGACGGCCTTCGGGGGAGACGCCGTCGGGGCGGCCTGTCCGTCCCACCCGCACCCCCCTGTTTGTGGCCCCCCCACCCCTCCATCAAGCAACGCCCGAGGGAAAGCGGGAAGGGAACTCAGACCCCGGCGGCGCGGCACAGAAACGGCGGACGACTCTTGCGCCAGACTCGGCCTCGAAGCGCACTCGGAATGAACAGCTGCCCCACGACGAAAGGAGAGATCTCCAGGGGGCGATGTCACGAACAAATGGCGACGGAGGGGAAGAAGAGGATGGAGGAGGATCGACGGTCCAAAATTGAGGTTCTGGAAGTTCTTGGTGGTTTGGTGGGGCGGCCTCCAGGAACCTCTGGAGACATCCTCCGATGCGGAGGAGCAAAAGGTTTGGGCAATTATAGGACACATGCATGCACACGAGGATAACATCGGACGAGGATACATACATCGGGAACCTCTGAGAACCGGCGGGTCTGGAAGATGTATTAGGCGACGCAACCGTTTCAGATCGATCTTGGAAGGTCGGAGAGCGTTCCCAGACGCTCTCCCTCCGTGGCGGAGGCAGAGGAAG
The DNA here is from genome assembly GCA_963575745.1 of Prorocentrum cordatum. Classification (NCBI taxonomy): domain Eukaryota; class Dinophyceae; order Prorocentrales; family Prorocentraceae; genus Prorocentrum; species Prorocentrum cordatum. The sequence continues at coordinate 12,215 of CAUYUJ010003614.1, forward strand.
AAGGGGGCAGGGCTGGGTGGGGAGCAAGAGGATGGAGGACGATCGAGGATCGAGGATCGATGCTCTGGAAGTTCTTGGCGTCTTGATGGGGCATCCAGATGCCTCCAGAGCCACTCTTGGAGACGGAGGCAGAGAAGGAGGGGCAGGAAGTGTGCAAAGAGGACGAAGAGGAGAACATGAGGAACATAACATAACATACCACTTGCGATCCAATACGTGATCCTATGAATGCTGGGCTACACGCTACACAACCTAGTTAAAACCTGGTGGCTCTGTGTCGCTCGCCGGTAGGATGTTGAGGAGGAAGGACGGATGGTGTGGTGTCGGAGGGGTGGGAGAGGGAGGGCGAATGATGGCAAGGACTCCTACATTTCCCATGGCCGGGTGCGGCTACTACTGCATTTGTAACCCAGCTGCGACGGGCCGGGTAAAATCGATCATCCTTCTCCCACTCCTTGCAATAATACCATATGACAAAACGTTGGCGGACGCCAGTCACATTTGTGGCACTCTGCCAAGACTGCATAGAATCAACAAGCTCCCATCTACGCATCCCTGCGAGGACTGAGAGCGACCGTACGGAACACGAAAGAAGTATGCGCCCGACCACTTACATGAACACGGCCTCCCAATCCGCGAGACCAGCCTCGGGATACGAACGCCCGAGCAATGCGCCCTCTCGAAACCAACGTAGATTCATGTACGTGTACGTCCTTATTTCGCTCCTGAGGTAGGGGGGACACGGAGGATGCGGAGGAGACGGAGAGAGGAAGGCCTGGACGCGTGCTGTGACTCAAGCCTCTTTGCTCTCCGTTGCGCCCCTCTGATCGCCCACGCCGCCCACCCCGATGCCATCCCCCCCTAAGACGGCGCCAGGACGAAGATCGAATTGGGTAAGGATAAATCGAGAATCTCTGAGATCTGGCGGATGTGGAGGATGTCTCGGGTGCCGCGGCCCTCTCAGCGCTGTCTGGAACGCTCCGACAGCGTTCCAGAACGCTCTAGAACGGATTTATCCTCGTCCTAGCCGTCCTAGCCCCGTCCGACCCCTGGGGAAACCAAAAGGTACCAATACCGCTACTCCCGGGACCTCTCCTGCGGTGCGTTCTGGCGAGGACTTCGACGCAAACCCAGCCGTGGCGACGAGGGCTTCCCAGGAGACCCAAGAAAGAAAACGCGGCCAGGGTACTCCGGATTCCTTAATAATCGTTCCCCGTGTCTGGCTTTTTAAGGCGCCTTTTTTGAGAAGGCATGGGGGTCTGGTGAATGAAGGCATGTTCTTGAACCCTGTGTTTAGGGTGGTCTGGTTTATCAGGGCGACTGTTGCGCATGCAATTTCACACCACCGTCACGAATCGCCACGCTCGAAGCTCGTGCTCGTGACCACCAGCCCGCGGACCATACTAATCATCACCACCATCAGCATCATCAGCATCATCAGCATATCATCATCATCATTATCATCATCATCATCATCACCATCACCATCATCGTCACCATCATCATAATCATAATCATTAGCAACATCACCATCAACATAATCATTATCAACAACACAAACATCATCACCATCATCACCACAACCGTCATCATCACAATTAACCTCAGCATCAGCATCGTCACCAACAACAGTAACATCAACCTCAACATCATTACCATCATCATAATCATCATAATCATCACGATCATCATGATCATCAGCATCATCAAAATAGTCATCATCAACTTCATCATCATCATCATCATCATCATCATCATCGTCATCACCTTCACCACCACCATCATCATCATCATCAGCATCATCCTTATAGTCGTCATCATCGTCGTCGCTGTCTACTACTATCAATATCAAGAGCATCATCGCCAGCGCCGTTCCTATGTTCGTCGCTGTCGACGCCATGCCCTCCATGCGCACTTAGCAAGATGTATGTTCCATCACCGCTACCATCAGCAGCATCACCCTCGCTGTCATCATATACACAAACATCTGCAGCAACCAATGTCTGCGCTATCACATACACACACATCTGCCGCAAACAATGGCTGCGCAATGCACTTTTCCCGCGCATGCAATCTTCGCCGTAAGCGTTTACCACTCACGTGGGGTTCCTCACACTTTCTGGCCTGCTGTGTTGGGGTCGGGCCGTTATCGTCTACTGGAGGCCCATGCGCCTCACAAATACTGCGAGCGGGCATGGATAGCCTACGCGCCCATCACGTTGCTCAACAATGTGGTTCAATCTCCACGTTCGCAACGCCGTCTACTCATTGCTACCACTTCAACAGCGTGCGTTACTGCTGTCATGAACGATCGCGCTCGCAATGTTGCTGGGGAGGGGTCTGGAATATGATTCATGTTCCAGACCCCCCTACGGAGTGGTAATCTGGGCGGTATCAGTACCCCCGAACATCCGGCCGCTCCAATTTCTTCGAGGCGTGAGCCCCGGAGGTCCAGACCACTTCCCCAGGGCCGTTTTTTTCCGTCCTGGGTCTTTCTCGGACGCTCCCAAGACCCGGCGAGGGCCCCCGCAGGCCAGAAACGGCCAAACACCGCCCGCTCCAATTTTTGGGGAACGTCGGGCCTTTTCCCCCTCTGACCCTGATGAGGATGACGACGATGACGCCGATGACGATGACGATGCCGACGACGACGACGACGATGACGACGACGATGATGGCGACAAAGACGAAGACGAAGACGACGACGGCGACCCTTCCCCCCGGGGGCCCCCGCTCCACGTCCGGTCGAGCGCGCGCCTTCGCTCCCGCAGAAGCTCATGTGGATGCCCTGGTCGGAGCGCAGCGCAAAGGCCCTGACGTCCCCGACGAGCCCCTCCTCGCAGACGTCGCCGCACCTCGGCGCCCAGGCGGCTGCTGCGGCTGGGAGCGGGAAAGGGTAACCCGCACCTGGAACCTCGAACCTCGACGACGACGATGAAGAAGCCGATGACGACGACGGCGAAGACGACGACGACGAGGAGGAGTGCGACGACGAAGGCGACGACCACGACGCAGACGACGACGAACACGTCAACAACGAGGACAACGACGACGACGAAGACGACGACGACGACGACGAAGACGGCAACGAAGACCACGACTGCGACGAGGACACCGACGACGACGACGACGAAGACGACGACGACGGCGACGACCACAACGGACACGAAAACGACGACGACGGTGACGAAGACGACGACGACGTTGAAGACAACGACGACGACGACGACAACGACGAAGAAAAACGACGACGACGACGATGACGACGAAGACGACGACGACGGCGACGACGAAGACCACGACGATGATGATGATGACGACGGCGAAGACGGCAACGTTGAAGACGACGACGACGACCACGACGGCGACAAAGACCACGACAATGTTGACGAAGATAACGACGACGAAGGCGACGACAACCACGACAACAACGAGAAGAAAGACGACGACGACAGCGACGAAGACCCAGACGCCGACGGCGAAGACGGCGAAGACGAAGAACACGCCGAAGATGATGACGGCGACGAAGACGACGACGAAAATGACGACGACAAAGACGACCACGACGACGACGACGACGATGACAAACACGACGACGGACGACGACGACGGCGTAGACGACGACCACGACGACAACGACCACGACGAAGACGCCGACGGCGAAGACGGCGACCACGACACAGACGACGACGAAAACGACGACGAAGACTACGACGACGATGAAGACGACGACGAGGAGCACGGTAACGAAGACGATGATGAAGGCGACGACGCCGAAGACGACAACGACGGCATCGACGACGACGACAAATACGACGACGACAACGACGAAGACAACGCCGACGAAGACGACGACAAAGACGACGACGACGACGACCAATACAATGACGACCGCGAAGACGGCGACGAAGACGGCGACGACGACGAGGCGACGACGACGAAGACGACGAAAACGACGACCACGACGGCGACGAAGACGACGACGACCGTGACGACGACGCCGACGACGATGATGATGACTACGACAAAGACGACGACGAAGACGACGAAGACGACGACGACCAAGACTGGGATCCGTGTTTAAAAATGTGCGTTTCCAACACGCGACCTGGGTTCGCAAGAGGGAGCAGCGGGGAGACCGTGCGCACGAAATCTGTAGTGGCGATGCGGGAATTTGGTTTCCGCCGGCCCACTGGGCCAGCACGGCACGGCCTGTGCATCAGAAGCTGTCGTCTGACACTCTATGGTCTCTTCACAGGGTCTCGACCCGATGCAGATGGTCTCCGACGCCCCCAGGGCGGCCTCGGAAGTTCAGTTTCATGGTGTGAGTTGTGTGGGGACTTTCTGGTGCTTCCTATTGCCCTACGTTTGCTGTGACGTGAGATGGCGCACCTGGGGTACTCCGTGTGCGAAGCGTACATGGTACTGTTGGAGCACGTGGCATAGTGGGCGGATGTGGTGAAGCACGCGGCATGTATGGCGCACCAGACGAGACGCGTCAGGCACACTCGAGCCCATGGGACACCTGGGGCACCTGGTGCGCGTGCCGCACCTGACACGTGCGGCGAACCTCGCGGACGCCGCGCACCTGGCTGGCGTCTGCATTGGTTCCCGATGGTTGTCGATGGCGGCCCCCGCCTACGCTGATACTCGGGTTATATTCATGTAGTGGGAGGGCGGGTTGGAGTGAGCGAGATAGTTTGCGGCGCTCTTGCGGGGAGTTTTATCCACCCCTGCCCACTTCCCTATCTGGACTGGAGGGTCGCGACCAGCCACAGCGCCCATGATGGCTGCATAATGGCAAACATTAGCCTGGCGAGGGATCCAACCAGATTCAGCTGTAGGTACCGCAATCGCGTGTAGAATCGTCGCTGGGGGTTCTTATGCGGGGGGGAGGGGCGCGAGATGCGCGAGGGTGTCCCCCTCTGTGGGCCACGAGGCGGTGCCTGCTTTGCAGTACGCCATGCAGGGTTCCGCAGCTCCGCAGGTCGCTCCACCCAGGTGGAGTCCCCTGTGGGGCCGCGAAATGCTGTCCTGGGTGGGGGAGGCGCATGCGAACACCGCCACTGGGGCCGTAGGTGAAGCACCCGTGTGGGGCGACGAAACGCTGTTTTGGGTTGGGGTCGCATGCGAACACCGCCATTCGGGCCTTAGGTGGAACTCGATGTGGGGCCGCGAAACGCTGTCCAGGGTGGGGGTCGCATGCGAACACCGCCATTCGGGCCTTAGGTGGAGCTCGATGTGGGTCCGCGAAGCGCTGTCCTGGGTGGGGGATACGCATGCGAACACCGCCACTGGGACCTTAGGTGGAGCTCACTGTGGGTCCGTGAAGCGCTGCCCTGGGTGGGGGATACGCATGCGAACACAGCCACTGGGACCTCAGGTGGGGCTCACTGTGGGACCACGAAACGCTGTCCTGGGTGGGAAGGGCTGCATGCGTACACCGCCACAGGGGCCGTAGGTGGAGCTTCCTGTGGGACCACGAAACGCTGTCCTGGGTGGGAAGGGCTGCATGCGTACACCGCCACTGGGGCCGTAGGTGGAGCTTTCTGTGGGGCCAGGAAGCGCTCTCCCGGGTGGGAAGGGGGAGACGCATGCGAACACCGCCACTGGGGCCGCAGGTGGGGCCCCCTGTGGGGCCACGAAACGCTTTCCTGGGCGGGGGAAACGTCTGCGAACACCACCACTGGGGCCTTCGGCGGAGCTTCCTATGGGGCCAGCGAACCGCTGCACTGGGAGGGGGAGAAGCATGCGAACACCGCCACTGGGACCTTAGGTGGTGCTCCCTGTGGAGCCACGAAACGCTCTCCTGGGTGGGAGAAACGTCTGCGAAAACCGCCACTGGGGCCTTAGGTGGAGCTCCCTATGGGGCCAGCGAAACGCTGTACTGGGAGGGGGGGAAGCATGCGAACACCGCCGATGGGACCTTAGGTGGTGCCCCCTGTGGGGCAATGAAACGCTATCCCAGGTGGGGGAGACACATGCGAACACCGCCTGGGGCCTTCGGTGGAGCTCCCTATGGGACCACGAAGCGCCGTACTGGGTGGGGGAGGCCCATGCGAACACCGCCGCTGGGGCCTTAGGTGGAGCTCCCTATGGGGCCAGCGAAATGCTGTGGTGGGCGGGGGGGACGCATGCGAACACCGCCACTAGGGCCTTAGGTGGGGCTGACTGCGGGGCCACGAAGCGTGCAAGGGGTGCGGCGAAATTGGTGACGATGATGGTGACGATATCGGTTGTGATCATGACGTCGATGATGATGATGATGATGATGATGATGATGATGATGATGATGATGATGATGATGATGATGGCGACGGCATTGCGATGACGATGATGACGATGATGACGATGATGTGATGGTGATGATGATGATGCTGATGATGATGATGATGCTGATGATGCTGATGATGACGACGACGAGGACATGCGCAGGGCAGAGGCAGGGACTGGAGGAGGGAGGAGGGGGAGGAAGAATGAAGGAAAGAAGGAAGGAAGGAACGCGGGGACCGTCTCCTCAAAACGAGGAACCACTACCACAGGATGGTTGGGAAACCAACCACGATGGCCTGCTCATGATATGCCAAGATGGCTTAACCTTATGCCCAAGATGCATCCAATAGGCCCCAAGACCCCCACGACGGCACCAAGCGGCCACGGGACCGTCCAAGGATGCCCCCCGAGATGCCAAAATACATGGAAAACCTGAGGACTGCTACATCTTGTTGCCTTCTCACCTGTTCTCTTCCGATGACCTTGTGAAGCCTCAAGGTGCCTCCAAGACGGCCCAAGACAGCCCCGAGAGGACCCAACGACCGCCCTAGGAACGTCCAAGAACGCACCATGCGCTCTAAAGAGGGCCCCGAGATGCGACGGTTCGGCTTCCAGAGGTGCGGGGCGAAGTTCGCAACCTCCTTCATTCAGGGCCAACACCATTGGAAAAACAAGTAGTTGTGTTTGAAGAGTTTGGCGTATCGGGGGCATCCGCGGGATGCTGCTTGGCTCACATGGCTCCACGATTGCTGCGGATGGAAAGCTTAAGATGGCCTCCACTATGGCGTAGCATGGTCTAAGATGACCTTGAAGATGCATCCGTGAGGCCCAGAGACAGCCCAGGCCACGGAGCCTCATAAGGCCGCCCCCGAGAAACCCAAATCCTTCCAAAGCCAAATAATGCTCAATGATGTTGGCCATCTCGCCTTCTTGCTTCCGATAGCCTTGTCGGGCCTCACGGTGTCTCCAAGATGACCCATGAGAGCCCCAAGAGGACCCCAAGACGGTTCCAATAAGAGAGAGCCCCAAAACGCCACAAGAGGGCGCCAAACGAACCCCAAGAGGTGACTGTTCGGGCCCAAGAGGGGCGACCCTAACGGCACCGCCACCTTGTTGTTCGATGGCATCCAAGACGGCCCCAAGAGGGCCTACGGGGCCCCCGAGATGGCCCTAAGAGCCCAGAGAGAGCCCCAAGAGAAGAGGGCTTCAAGATGATCGAAGAGGCATCCGAAAGGCCCACAGAACGATCCGCATCCGCAAGAGCTTGTATGGTGGAATCGTCGTCGTCTTCGTCGCCGCCGTCGTCATATTCCTCCCCCATCCTTCTCATCATCCCCCTCCTGCTCCTCCCACCATTTCCTCCTTGTCCTCCTTCTCCTCTTCCTTCTCCGTCTCCTCCTCCTCCTCCTCCTCATCGTCATCATAACCATCACCATCACCATCACCATCACAATCACAAGCATCATCATCATCAACAACATCATCGAAAATATCATCATCATCATCATCATCGTCATCATCATCATCATCATCATCATCATCATCATCATCATCGTCATCATCATCATCAGCATCATCATCATCATCACCCTCCTCATCATACTCATCTTTTTCCTGCCCAAAATTCACCAGAACTTTGACGGGAACTTGTACGTCAAACTCGCATTCCGACTGTTTGCCGTCCTCCTCCTGATCCTTGCCCTCTCTGCCTCCTCCTCCTCCTCCTCCTCTTCTTCTTCTTCTTCATCATCATCATCATCATCATCATCATCATCATCATCATCATCATCATCATCATCATCATCACCATCATCATCATCATCATCATCATCATCATCATCGTCATCATCATCATCGTCATCATCATCATCCCGCCTCCTCCTCCTCATCATCATCATCATTCTCCTCCGCCTCCTTGTCCGCCTCATTCGACAAAGCCGCGCAAACATGTACGGATCACTACTCATGGATCTGCTCAAGCTGGTCCTACACTCATGATGACGACTTTTCCCCTCCTGTTGTTCCAATTCATGTTCCCACCGTTCCCTCGCCAGTGCAGTAGGTTTGGGCATCTTTGCTGGACGGGCTGGCTTGAATACACGAGGCATCGACAAGTCGCTTCATCCCTGTATCGGCCGATGTTCTGCCAAGGTTCCGATATCGTTTTGCCCAGCAAGCGAACGTGTGACCACTGTGCATGTGGGCCTTGCGACTCAAATTCACCCACTGGGAATGGCATGATGGCAACTGGGCGAGCAACTGCAATGGCTCCGGCTCTTCGCAGTGCAGCGATGATTTGAAACAGGGCAGCTCTGATACGTTTCTACCAGGCTGTGCGTTTCATTGCCTTGCGTCGGCAGACTACCGAACGAACTAACGAAGTGCTGTTCAATGGTGTGGCCTGCTGTGCCCTCGCTAGTTGCTTGCAACGCATCGGGTAACCATCACCCATAACAGTGGTTGTGATCCTTTGTTGTGCACGCCATGCGGGACGGAAGACGCATTGCGTTTATAGGTCGGGGTGGTCAGGGTGCAACGACATTCCCGCGACGATCCCGTACCTGTTCTTCCCACCCAGAAACAAGGGCGCCCGCAGGACGTGGATTGTGTGGGGGGGCGGGGGAAAGGTCCATCTATCAATACTGGGAAACATACAGCACCCGACCCCAAGGGTGCGCCGCTTGTACAGGAAATTCACCCCCACATGACACATACACTTGAGTCCAACATTGTATCCCCTAGATTCTACAATTCAACGGACACAACAATGTACACACGCCAAAACGACTGTAATTTTGACATCGGACCACTGTGCCGTCCTTTTCCCCCAAAAAAAAACATGTGACAATGCGATGTACCTCAACAAATCACAACACAACATTCGGCCTCAGCGTGCACTCGTTCCCCGAATGCTACATTATGTTAATACATAACGCTGCAGCGATGCTGTCTCATTGTGCAATTTTCTTAACGTAAACGCACACCGTATCATACTAAAACGCATAGGTGTAGACATACCAGAGACATGCCGCACATTCCTGATGCGATGCGCTATCAGAACAACGTCGGTTTATACTGCTAGGCCTGGGACATCAAACGTGATTGGAGATGAGGTTGCTCACCTGTGGCTGTATTACAAAATTATGCGATGATGGTGCGGATGGGGTGTTGACTTGCAAGATGATCTGCAACACCATTCCAAACGCGATAACTGTCCTATACATTCGAACATGTGGTTGGGCCCCGCTGACGTCTTCCGCTATGAATCCGTGACCCTGTCCTGGTGCACTTGTGCTTCATTACACAATGCTGACTGCGCCTTGTGGTTCGAGTACACGTCATATGCGGCGATCAGAACCGACTCGCCTGGCTTACGGCATAGCGGCATCCGCTGCCTGACTGGAACACCACCTCGCAGTCTTGATCCCCACGTTGGTTTGGTCCCCAGGGGCCGACGGTGGCTCGCCCTGTGCAGCTCACCCTGGCCCGACCTGTGCAGCGCACCCGACGGTGGCCCGCCCTGCGCGCTTCACCTGGCCCCTGCAGGTGGAGAGGAGAGACGCTGTTGCGCGTTGCTCCACCTAGAGGCCGTGCCGCGCCCACGCCGCTGCCGCAGCGTGGAACACCGCGGAGTGCCGCCTGGACAAGCGCGACGCACTGCGGTCGTAGCCGCCACCGATCACGCACACGATGGGGATCTTCCGCGAGAGGCAGGCCTCCAGCACGACGTCTTCGCGCCTGCGCAGACCCCCCCAGGAAACGCCGAGTCTGCCGAGGCCGTCGTCTGCGTGGACGTCGACGCCCGCATCGTACAGCACCAGGTCTGGCCGGTGCAGGTCCAGGGCGCACGGCAGGTGGGCTTCGAGCGCTCCAAAATATCCTTGGTCCGCAGTGCCTGCCGCCAGGCCCACGTCCAGATCGCTGCGGTCCGCCCCCAGGTGGCTCATGCCCTTGAAGCCAAAGGGGAAGTTATCCTTGCAGTGCACGGAGAAAGTGAAGGCCCGCGGCTCTCCGGCGAGGATCTCCGCGGTGCCGTCACCCTGGTGCACGTCGAGGTCGCACACGAGCGGCCTCGACACGAGCCCCTCCCGCAGCAGCAGGAGGGCTGCCACCGCGAGGTCGTTGAGGATCGTGTACCCGCTGCCCCACGACCTGTGCGCGTGGTGCGTGCCCCCTGCCGTGTGGCAAGCGAGTCCGCGCTGCAGCGCCAGGCGCGCGGCCAGCACCGTGCCCGCGACCTCGAGGCGCGTGCGCCGCACCAGGGCGCCGTAGTCCGAGCACTGCGTGAAGCCGATGCGCCGCCACCTCGCAGCGTCGAGGGTGCCCTCGAGGAAGCCGCGGCAGTACTCGGCGTCGTGCGCGAGCAGGAGCCAGTCGTCGGGAGGGCCACGGGGGCCCCGCCCCCCTGAGGTCCAGAGCGCCAAGAGGCAGTGAAAATGCTGCTGGCTTCTGGCCAGGGATGCACAACCACGGCACGCAACGACGGCAGACGGGCGGCTCCCGGCGAGGAGGCGAGCAGTGAAGCCGCTGGGATTGGGCCGCATGCGGCCTGTCTGACTGTCCTCTTGCCACCCTGCCCCTCGAGGGGGCGAGAGCACCATGGCGGGAGGGTCCTCGGGGGTCCAGAAGTCGCGGTGCGACTGGACGAGCCCGTCCGAAACGAGGCGGTCTGCCAGGTCGCGGAACTTCCACATCGGCAGAAGACACAAAGCACGGCCACAACAACTGGCCAGTCGAGGGGCCCAGCCTTATGCCCTATGCAGCTGCGTGGAGCCCAGCAGGCAGGGCTCTCTTCATACACTTACGGTCAGGAACTTTTGCTCAGCATTTCGCGGCGGCGGCCCTGCGACACGCCGCGTCTTGCGAGCTGATCGCGCGTCGCTCTGCGTCGTGGGGCGGGAGGCTGGGAAGTGCTCGGAACGTCCATGCTCGGGGACTGGGACGTGCTTCGCCTGTCGCGGCCGAAGCGCGGTGGGCGAGACACTGCGGCGCGACGCGCGGAGCAAACGTTCTTCACTGGGCAAGCGCGTTCCGCGACTTGCAAAGTAGCTACTCTCAAATGGCCTGGATCCGCCGCAAGGGGTTTACGATATATTGCACAGGGGTGGCTTCCCGGACGTTTGCGAGTAGGCACTCTGCGAGGAGTGGAACGCGCTCGGCGATTCACCGTGCGTTTCGCGCCGCGGGGCGGTGGAGACATGGGGGCTGCGGAGCAAGCGCGCAGAGGCGCGCTGACCTCCCCATGGGGCACGGATCCGCGTGAGTGGGGGCCAAGCCGGGCGGAGGCCGGCAGACAAGCGCACCCGCCGAGGCCGCTGGTGGAGCTCCACGCGTGGGGGGGGGGGCACTGTGCCGAGAAGGGCGTGGGGAACGCCCTCACTCAAATGGAGATGGACAGACCTCCCTTTAGTAAAACGTGGTTTAGTGAAAACGACCTGAGACCCAAACCTGGCGGGCGCAAGCTTGGAAAATAACGGCCACGGCGCCCTCTCGAGAACCGAAAACGGACAATTCACAAATTGACGTGTCACTGTTGGGGGTTCTGTCCAACCCCCGACCCAAATTGGTCACCAAGCTTCGCGCATCGCGCCCCGCGATGCGCGGTTATCTTCGCGGCATCGCGCCTCCCCCTTAAGGGAAAAGCAACCGCTCTGGCCCAGACCGCGACGGGCGATTGTCTTCTCGTCCCGGCGGGTGACCTAGCTCCCTGAGGCCGTGAAAGGACCCGCTGTGGGGCACGATCTGGGCGAGGGGTGTGACTGGCGAGAGGTGGCGGCGCACTTACGAACCTGTGGGGCACGATCCGTCTTTTAGAACAAACTGCATTAGCAAAAACTTTCGGAGGCCCGCGCGGATTTCTTGGATCCGCGCTGGGCCCCCTCCCTGGCGCGCGGAGCGCGCCACGGGCGGCTCCCGAGGTGCCGCCAGGTGATGCAAGCCATCAGCGCGAAGCTCCGAGAGGTCATGTAGGAGGCCACTTGCGAACCCTGCCCCACCACCCCACGATATCTAAAGGGGTAGGTGGGGTCTCTCTTCGATCGGGAAATCCCGAGCGAAGCGACCCCCACCTCCCCCCTTAGAAACCGGGGGTGGGTGGGGTAGGGTTCGCATGTGGCCGCCGATCATTGGTCAAGCAGTCTTCTCTTCTTCGATCCCCAGCGGCGTGCCGCACATCGGGCGGGGAGCTCCCTGTGGGCGGGGGCAGCGGCAGCAGGCGGAGCAGCGAGCAGCGATAGAGAGAGAGAGAGAGAGCGAGAGAGAGGCGGGAGGGCGACGGACGGCGCGCGGCGCAACGGAGAGAACTCGAAGACCCGGCAGCACGGGGGAACGGGAAGCCAGAAAGCCCTCGGGGCTCTGCGCGGATCTCTCGAGTCGCTGCTGAGTCCTCCTCTCGGCGACGGTCGAACCGAGGTATAAGGTCGAGGTCTGTTCGGGGAGGGTACCCGAATGTTCGTGCTTGTTGGATGTTCTTGTGCATCCTGGGGGAGGGTGGTGACCCTCGAATGTTCTTCGGTTTGGCCGGCGGAGGGCGTCATGTTCTTGGAGGATGCTCTTCTGTCCCAGGCCCGGCCGTACACGCAAGATCCGTGGTGAGCTGCTTCCCTGGGGCCGCGGACGGGCCACATCCAAGCGCGCAAGCCAATCTCGAGGGACACATGTGGGCTCGCAACATCTGTGCAAGCTCTTCGGCACCGCCTGCACTCCGCGCCCTCCGGCCGCCTGAGGCCCCGCCCGCCCGCGCCCTGTCTCCCCAATTAGTGCTTTGCGCGCCCCGCCTAGCTCTCAACCGGAAGAGGCCCGCTCTCGACCCGCCGACCAAAACGTGGGCTCGCAACAGAGGTCACCCTGGCGAAGTCGGGACCTTTTGCTTAGCGCGTCGCGGCGCCAGCCCCAGCGACCTGCTGTGCCGTGCGTGCGGATGGCGTGTCTCTCCGCTCCGCGGGGCGAGAGGCTGGGAACCACTCGGGACGCGGACGCTCGGGGACCGCGGCGTCGATAGCGTGCCGCGCCCAAGTGTGGTGGGCCAAAACCGGCGCCGCGACACTCTCTAGCCCAAAATTCCCGACCGTAGACGATCCCAGACATCAAAATTCCCGATTCGTTCGAGACACTGGCCTCCGACCTCTCGACCACCCGGGAACGTTTTGTTCATCCCGACTCGTTTCTTCACGGCCCCGAGGCCTGGTAAAGGCCCCGAGAGGCCGAAACTATGAAAAACCATTCCGTCTCGATGTTGCTTCACGAGACGCTGGATGTCTGGGATGCTGGATGTCCGTGCCCTTTTGTCTGCGGGCATCGGTAGAGGCCTCCAAAGTGGGGTCCACCTAGATGGGTAGATGGAGTCGGAGGATCGCGCCGCGCCGATACATCGCTGACGCATCGCTGATGCATCGGCAATGTCGCGGTGCATCGGCGACGCCAGCGCCAAGAAAGTCTGGCCCCACATCGAGCCGCATCGGCGATGCATCGGCGATGCCCTGATTTTCCCAACACGGGGTCCCCAGAAATCCCGAGCCTTTCCCTGGGACCAACTTTTCGTCCTGTATCTAATGTCTTCATTGTCCAGGGGCCTGGCAAGGGCCCCACGAACTGCAAAAACCTCCCGTCCAAATTTGTTTTGGACGCGAGCAAATTTTGGGCGGCCCAGAATCGGGAACCGCGCGGATTTCTTGGATCGGCGCTGGACCCCCCTCCCTGGCGCGCGGAGCGCGCCAGGGGCGGCGCCGCCAGGGGGCTCCGGCGCAGATCCAAGAATCCGCACCGCGCTCCTAACGCTTCTGCTTATGCCGCCACTTTGTCTCCTATGCTTATGCTTCATATGCCTGTGCCCGTCGTTGGTCTTCTGGGTATCGCAGGGCTCGACCTAAACGGTGTTTTTGTTTGCTGTTGTTTTGCTTACGTATTCCCTCGTTCTGTCTTCGCCCGCCTTGGCGTCAAGACGAAATCGAAACGACAACGACCCACGAAATCGCAAAACACACCGTGTATTTTTTAGCAACGACCGACCGTCCTGGCATTTCTACAGGCCTACCGAGACATGTTCTTAGAACCAACGAATGTTCGAAAAACAAAAATCGCGTCCTTAACCGGCATTTCTATAGGTCTACCAAGAACTGCCCTTAGAACAAAGACATGTGCTACTATAGCAAAAATAACATCCTTAGAACATCGACCCGATGTATCAAAACAACATAACCTCGGCCATAACTGTTCTCTGAGAACACATCTCGTGCAAACCGCGAGAAAAGGTTCTTAGAACATGCGGTGGACCTATAGGCACACCGAGGACGCTTCGCCACTGCTCGAGCCTAGGTCGGGCGTTGGCAGAACTGGGTTTAGTGGGACCTGGTTTAGTGATGTGTACTGGGGGGCGCCGGGCGCCCCCCAGGCCCTGTTCCACTAACTGGAACTGCCGTCACACGACAAACACCAGCTACGGCAGACCTGGCTTAGCGATTCTGGTCAATCTAGGGGCTCCGGGGCCCTACTACTAACCGGGTCCCCTTACCTGGGGTCCTGGCTACCCAGACATGCGACGTCCTGACTTTTTCAGGACGGCGTCCCCGGAAGTCCCGACCCTTTCCCCGGGACCCGTTTTTCGTCCTGCATCGTTTTTTGACGATCCCGAGGCCCGGTAAGGACCCCCCAGGGGCCGAAAATGGCCAAAAACTGACCGCCCTGATTTCTTCACGACGCGATCCTGTTTGGGTATACCCGCCTAGGTCGAGCCCTGGGGCATCGGGAAGCGGTGCCCGGCAGGCCACGGCGGCGAGTACGCCGGGTGCCACACCGCCGGGGGGCCTCCGCGGGGCCGCGCCCCGGGCAGGGCCGGCAGGCCAGCGCGCCGCCCCGCGGGGGCGCGCCGCGCCGCCGCGGCCGCGGAGGGCCCCATCGCGGGCGGGCTCCGGGCACCGCCCGGGGGGGGGGGGGGCTCCGCGGCGTCGAGGGCACGACGGCGAGGAGGACGACGCCGCCGACGACGTGGAGGATGACGACGCGGGGGACGAGGAGGACGAGGACGAGGCGGACCAGGAGGAGGAGGAGGAGGACGACGAGGACTAGGACGGCGAGGGCGAGGACGTCGAGGGCGAGGACGTCGAGGGCGACGACGCAGACGGCAGCGACGGCGACAGAGGGGCCCGTTTCAGGGCTCGAGCCAAACAGTGTGCTTCGTTTTCGTTATGTTTTCGTCGTCTTTCGTTCTGCCGTTGCTGCGACACGAAATCAAAACGAGGTCGGTTCACGAAATTGTGTTTGGCTCGAGCCTTGGTCGAAAGGTGCCGCCGAACCCGGCTGCATGAGACGACCGCGTGGTGTGCTGCAGTGCGCGCGCGCGAGCACGGAGAGGAGCGAGAAAGGTGAGGGCGAACAATCCAGCATCGCTTCATCTTCGTGAGTCCGAGATTTTCTGCCACGCGCCGTGGTTAGCACAAGATCCTGGCGCTGCATGTTTGTTCACAACGGGCGTTTTCGCCCAGTTTCGGACCCCATGACTCTCACATATCGATTCGGCTCGAAAAGGTATGCAGAAAGATGGGGTCCGAGGTTCCACTGGTGATCTTTTGCGATGCTAAATTATTTGGCAACGTCAAATCTGCAGGCAAGGACGGAGATAGGGTGCTCAAACGCGGGTGCGAATGTGGTTGTATCTGGCCTGGCCTAGCTTAGGAGAGGGCTACGGGTTCCCTATAAGTGGTTCGGGGGGCGGGGCCCACTTGGCGGTGTTCTCTGGCCCCCCGAACCATTTCGGGCACCTGTTTCCAGCTTGTAGGCTAAGTTCGGCCAGACATAGCCCACCTCAGCATCTGCTTCTGAGCCCCCTTCTCCCCTTAGGAACCGCCGCGGCCATCTCAATGCCGCTCCTCGCTTGAGGTGGCGACATCGAAAACGCATCGCATTCGTGTCGATGCCGCGTCGAATCCGCGTCGGAGTACAATAACAGACTGCCATATGTACATGGCAGGTGAGGCCCCCCGAAGATGCACAGTGATATGCCCCCCACTAGGTGGCGACATCCGAAACCTACACCCAGCAACCATCGATTCGATGGGAGGCAGGGGTTAGGGTTCGGATTACGCCGCGTGTTCGACGAAATCCGAACCCTAGCCCCGCCGCCCATCGAATCGCTTGAATCGTTGATCGGCGAGGGTAGGGTTCGGATTGCGCCGCCGACCCTTTCTACTGCCTCCTGGGGGGTATGGTTAGCCACAGTATGCGCGCGAGCACCAGCTTGTTTGGAGGGGGGGGGCGCAGGCCTCGTCCCTTACCTAAGGAAGGGGGGGAGCCAGGTAATGACCGTTACGCGCCAAATGATCAGAACAAGCAGGAATATCTTGTTCCTCGTGCTGCCACCGCACTAGCCGACGTGGCAGAGTTGGCCGGCTCCACAAGCGAGGAAAAACGACTAATTATTCACTGCGTGCCCTGTGGTGTGCCACGCTGGACTCGGACGCAGAGGATGATCAGCAGGTTTCCCTCGCAGGGGTTTTACCGCGAGCGTCTACGCACAGGCAGGGCTCTTCGTCGGAAGGATTAAAATGGATTAAGCCCCATTGGGGGGCTGTTGCGCCAGAGAGGGCCTCGGATTAAGCGGGACTAAGACGGATTAAGCGGGATTAAACGGGATTAAGCCGGATGAACAGGATTAGCCCAGACTAAGCTGGATTTCGGACCAGGGCAAGATCATAATTTATCCTCCCTGGAGTTGCATCCAAACTACCCTGCTCGTGCTGGGAGGGCGCTGCGCGACGCAAGCGAGGAAGGGGGACGACGATTGACACCGAGCAACCCCGGAGCGGCGGGGGGAAGGGGTTCGATGCGTCGCCCAAGCGATGGGGGGAGACGGCGACGGGCGCCGAATGAGATATCCATCGATCGATTGGATCGCGCAGGCCTTGAACGCTCGCGGCTCCCCGATAGCGCCGACCGTTTGATGTCCGACATTTCTGGGCAACTGGTGGAAATCAGCCTTGAAAGCCCCCGCTGGGGTCGCCTGCGCGTCGACACGACGCAAACCTTCCTGGACGAAGAGACGCACCTTTCCTCCTCTACCCCCTCCCACCGTCCTCGACCCGGGCTCCGCGCGAGGCCACCTCTAGGCGGTGGCACAGCCCCAGCATGCACCACAAGCCCTTCGTGACTCCGTCCTCGAGCCACATCTCCAGCTGCAGCGGAACGCTGGCGCCGATCTGACGGGCGGGTGCTTGCGGCGCCCGTGCGCTCTATCGCTGTTCCTCCTCCTCCTCCTCCGAATCCTCCGCCCTCCCTCTCTCCCTCCCTCTCTCTCTTCCCTCCAGTTCCTCCTCCTCGTCTTCCTTCTCCGCGTGCTCTTCCCAGTCCTCCTCCTCCTCCTTCTTCTCCTCCTCCTCCACCTCATCCTCCTGCTCCTCTTCCTCCTCCTCTTCCTCCTCCTCTTCTTCCTCCTCCTCCTCCTCCTCTTCCTCCTCCTCTTCCTCCTCCCTCCTCCTGATCCTTCCTCCCCTCCCTCTTCCTTTTCCTCCTCTCCTCCTCCT
>CAUYUJ010003614.1:40000-97500 GCA_963575745.1 Prorocentrum cordatum
TTCCCAGGATGCACAAGAGCATCCAACAAGCACGAAGAACACTAAGGTACCCTACCCGAGCCGCCCACGATCTTATACCTCGGTCCGGCGGTAGCAAGCCTTCGGCCGTCGTGCGAGCCGAAAAGGCCGAAGTCCAAGTGTGGATGCACGAGGCCTCTGCACGGCGCACGGCCGCTTCGAGGGGGGGCCCGCTTCCATATTCAAAACGTTTCATGCATCCGACGATTGATTTAGCTTTCAATCCGCGGGCCACAGAAGTTCGGACACCTCTCCCAGGTGCAGGTTCGTCCGGGATCATGCCTTGATTGTCACGAGTCCCGAAAGCGGCCCCCGGAAGCCGAGAGAAAGAAGACACGACAGGGCTGGACATCTCAAAGCACCCAAACTCTGGCCACCTTCCCTATCCGAACCGACCGTATTTGTTCGTCCTGTTCTGCTCCTGCACGTCCGTCCACCCCAGCATTCCCTCCCCCCCTTGGTCCTCGGACGGGGCGTGCAGGGCGTCAGGCTTGCCTCCAGCCCGCAGCTGACCGCCTCGCACCGTGCTCTTCCAGGATCCCCACCCCGGTCACCACCGCCCGCCGCCGCCGCCATCGGTCGGAACCAGCGGATCTTGCATCGGCGAGGCCCGGCCCCCAACCAGGCCTCCGATCCGAAGGACTGGCCTCTCTGGATCCTGGGAAGCGGCTCGCAACTATCTCAATCGGGGGGCCCCATTGGCCCGCACCAAAGGTCACTCTGGCGAAAGGTCACTCTTCAGTACGTGTAGCCGATCTAATGAAAGGACCCGCTGGGTAAGGTAGAGGAACAAAAAGCTGCAAGAGCATAAACTGCTGGAAATCGGCGCGGAATTCTTGGATCCGCGTTGGACCCCGCTCCCTGGCGCACGGAGTGCACCAGTGGCGGTGCCGGAGGCGCCGCCAGGGGGTCCCAAGCGCCGACTCAAGAACTCCGCGCGGACCGCCGAATATTTATGTTTATGCCGTTTACTTCTTCGAAGGAAGCGGCTCGCATGCTGTCATCTCTTGGGGGCGCACTTTTTACTTCCGCCCTCGTTTTACTTCCGACGCCTTCCGCCAGCCTTCGGCGGCCTCCCAGAGATGCCAACTCCTTCGATCCTCGAAGGCAAGCCCCTTGTTGAAACGCCTCACGTGTCGACGATGTAAAAAACGGCTCGCTGGGGAAAGGCTCGCCAGTGACCGGGTTTTCGCCCTGACGTCTCGACCCATTCCCCGGGACCGGTTCTTCGTCCCGATCGAAAACTTGTTGAGGGCCCCGAGGCCCAGCAAGGCGGAGGCCGAAAACAACAAGGAAAGGGGACACCAACACCACCAGGGCGAGGAGATGCAAGGAGGCAAAGGGGTTCTCCCTGGTGATGTGGTCCCCCCCCCCTCGCTCGAGACATCCCCGGCCTCCAGCTCGGGGAGGCATCGCGGACCTCCTCGCTGGAGCTGGGCCCCCTGGTCGTGTTGGTGTCGCTTCTCCTCCCTCCGAGGCTCTGGGGCGGCCGATCCGAGGGGAGGCCTCGCTGGGGGCAGGGCTCGCTGCCTCCCCGGCCAGCCCCCACGCCCTCGGAGCGCCCCCGCCGCGCCCCCGCGCTCCCGGCCGCGAGGGGCGGAGAGGGCGCCCGACGCCCGCCCGCCTCGGGCCCGGGTGCACCCAGGAGGGAAGGCAGGCGGCGAGCCCCTGCTTCTGGAGCGCGCCGTGCGTGCCCGGCTCTCGCCCA
This sequence comes from Prorocentrum cordatum, assembly GCA_963575745.1. Lineage (NCBI taxonomy): Eukaryota > Dinophyceae > Prorocentrales > Prorocentraceae > Prorocentrum > Prorocentrum cordatum. The sequence continues at coordinate 41,727 of CAUYUJ010003614.1, forward strand.
CGCCTCCTCCTCCTCCTCCTCCTCCTCCTCCTCCTCCGCCTCCTCCGCCTCCGCCTCCGCCTCCTCCTCCTCCTCCTCCGCCTCCTCCGCCTCGCCTCCTCCGCCTCCTCCCTCCTCCTCCTCCTCCTCCTCCTCCTCCTCCTCCTCCTCCTCCTCCTCCTCCTCAAACGCTCGGGGGTGACCGGCTCAGGGAGTGGAAACGTCGACCTGGATTCGGCGATGCATCGTCGATAGATCGGCGATAGGCCCCCAGTAGCAAACCCGCGCGTTCCTGGGCGATGTGGGCGGTCGGTCCCCGCATCGGCGACGAATGTCCGCGGCGAGCGAGGGGGGGGAGTGAGAAGGAGAAGGCATTCTCAGAAGGCGGCGGGACTTCTCAGAAGCCCTCGCGCCTTCTGAGAAGCTAGCTTGGTTTTCGGGGAAGGCTTAGACAACTCCGCAGAAGGCCGGGGTACCCTCTCAGAAGGCCTCCTCCTTTTTCACCTCCCCCCCCCCTCGCTCGCCGCCGAGACTGAGCGGTTGGGTGTCGATGCGTCCCGCCCCCTGGGGCTGTCCCTCCCCCGTGACGTGGCCTCTGGGCAGAAACTCCCCCGAACGCCTCGCGGAGCGCCCCCGGCATCCCCGCTCCTTCCCATCAGGGGGGGGGACGGGCATGCTAGGAAAAGGGAGGAGGAGGAGGAGGAGGAGGAGGAGGAGGAGGAGGAGGAAGAGCGGATGGAAAGGAGAAAGGGCCGAGGGGCCATGGGGGAGGGACGAGTGCGCCATCCCCTGGGCTCCAGGGGGAAAGGCCACCCCGCGCAAGCCAGGGGGCCTCCTGGGAGGGGCAGGGGGAGGGGGCAGCTGGAGAAGGGCAAAGGGTTCGAAGAGCAGCCGGGCGAGAAAGTGGAAGGGGGGCAGAGAAATGCGAGGGAAACTGTGAAAGGGTGTGGCGGCGAAGGCGCGCCGCGCAGGGGGGGGGAGGAGTGGTGGGGGAAGTACAGAGGGATGCCCCTTTGGGGAGCGCCCGCGGAGGCATGCTGTGGCCGGACCTGTCCCCTCCCGTGCGACCTTCACTCTTCTCCGCCTCCTCCTCCTCCTCCTCCTCCTCCTCCAACTCCTCCACTCTCTTCTCACTTCGACGGCGACGTCGGCACCACAAATGGACAACCACCGACCGATAGCGAACCTGGAACCAATGGTCCGAAAGTCCCACCAGCCCTTTAGGGCGTGAGTGGTTTCGAACGCTTCCTCTTCCAACCCCTTCTCCCTTTCGGGGAGGGGTGTGTCACTGTTCCCAAAAAATCAAAAAAAAAAAAAAAAAAAAAAAAACTCCACCACCCGACCCGCTGCCAACCGGGACCCATGCGGGCACCCATGACAACCCCACCCCGGACCATCCCTGTCAAAAAACAATACAAGTTGCACGGTGTCTCCAGACCTGGAGCGTGCGCGGCCGCTCCGCGACCACTTTGCATTGGTTTCTGATAGGGACGGCGGGGGTACCGGCATATTGCTTGCTGCGCCGCCCCCCCCCCCGCCATCCCTTGTACACTATCCTGGCGAAGGACCCCACCATATGCAGTTGTGAATACAGCGTTGTGGCACCGCTTTCAGCTGAGTTCCCTACGGGGCCACGAACCGCGTGAGGGGTGCGCCGAAATCACCGTCACGCGAAGCCCGCCACTGGGGCCTTCGGTGGAGCTCCCTATGGGGCCACGGACCGTGTGAGTGGCGCGCCAAAAAGGGGCGGCGCCGCCATGGGCCATGTGGATCCTGCCGCTGGGGCCTTCGGTGGAGCTTCCTACGGGGCCATGAAACGCTGCACTGAGTGTGTCGGAACACAAACATTCAGATGGCAGAGGCAGGGATGGAAGGAGGGAGGAGGGGGAGGATGGAGGAGAGAAGACGCGGGACGCTGTCTCTTCAAAGCGCAGACTCATCATCACAGGATCGTTGGGGCACACTATACAACAATGCACTTGGCACCAAGAATCTGGATCGTGCGCGGACGCCCCGCAATCACGCTGCATGGGTGTCTGACAGGGACGGCGGGGGGACGCAGTACATTGCATGCTGAATGCAATGCCAACACCTCCCAGCCATCCCTTGCACAAAAATATATCACATGCTCTTTGCACCACAAGCTGGACCATGCGCCGACGCCTCGCGGTCAAACCGCATGTGTGTTTCGACAAGTGTGGCGGGGGTGCCGGCAAACTGCCTGCTGTGTGCAGGCCCACCTCCGTGCCAGACGGACAAGAAACAACTAGCTCATTCTGCCAGGGACTGCGGGGAGGGGCGCCATACGGCCTGCCGTGTGCAGGCCCACCAGCTACATGCAAAGCGAGATCGTGGGTGCACACCCGCACGCAGCAAACCCGCCGACACTTGGCTTTTGCTTTCGACAGGGGGCGGTGGGAGGGTCTGCATATTGCCCAAGGTGGCGTGCCTGGTGAGCGTGGCGCATCTGGCATGTGCGGCGCACCTCGCGGGCTTCGCGCACCTGGCTGGCGTCTGCGTTGGTTCCCGATGGTTGTCGATGGCGGCCTCGGTCCATGCTGAGACTCCGGTGCCACTCATGTGCTTTGGGGGCGGGTGGGAATGAGCAAGACGATTCGTTGTTTGTGGGTAACTTGACTCCTCCCCCCATCCCCTCCCCTGGGCCTGAACAGAGGGGTTCACGACCGTGTGAAGCGTCCAAGAACGCATCGGATTAAAAAAGCCCAAACTGCATTCTGTTACTTCGGTTTTGCGCACTTGTTGGCCCACTGGGGGGGAAGGCTAATTAGAGCCCCCACCACTCTTTTATCGAACTCCCCCAAAATGGTACCAAGATGGTCCCCAAGGCTCCCAAGAGTGCCCCGAGAGGGCCTCAAAAGGCGCCCGGGAGGCCCCACGAGGCCCACAAGATGCCCCAAAGAGGCTCTCAAGAGGCCCCCCAAAGACCCCCAAGAGACCCCAAGAGGCTTTCCCTCCCCGTCCTCGTCCGATTCCTCCTCCTTTCTCGCCCTCTTAGGGAATGACGGCATCCACAGTTCTTTCTTCCGCTGCGTGCTCCTCCAAATCCCTGATCAAGGCAACTCGCCTGGGCATCGTTTCTGGATGGGCTGGCGGGGTTATACGAAGCGTCTCGACTACCCCAAAAAATGACGCAACGGTGCAACAGCCAACCTGATTGAACTCACCGGGCGAAGCCGACTGCGAAACAACCGAATCGCGGACACCACTTCTCTTCCTCATCCTCCTCCTTCCCCTCCTGCTCCTCCTCCTCCTCCTCCTCCTGCTCCTGCTCCTCCTCCTCCTTCTCCCCTCCCTCCTCCTTCCCCTCCTTTTCCTCCTTTCATCTCTTCTCACCACCTGGCTGGGGGATCCATTCCAGAAAAGGATCACCCCCCTCTCGGAGGTATCCGACCGGGGGCGTAAGCGCGCGCCCGGAGCCTAGCCGAGCCGATCGAAACGAGAATGACGCTGCTCCAGACGTACGTCGCCTTCAGGGCAGCTCACCAGGAAATCGGAAACGCACGCGGATGGATATTCGTTTGAAATCATTTCGGACAACGGTCGTTTCCCGAGGCAGGGTGGGGGGAGGGGTTGGGGCCCCAAGTAGATAGCAACAACGCTGTGGCGGGGTGGGGCACGTCAGGACGGGGTGGTGCTGCGATCGACATGATTTGCGCGCGATTGCCAGCAAGGGGAGGGGAGGGGCTAAGGGGAGGAGGAGGAGGAGTATTTTTTTCTTTTTATTCCCCCCCCCCCCCCGCGCGGGCGAGCATCGATATTCCATGCAGGTCCGTAGTCACTGATAAACAACAGCGGCGCGGCGGCAGGCAATGCCTGCCCACTTCAATATCCGTGCAGGAGGGGGGGGCAGCGGCAGCAGAGGAGCAGCGAAGGGGAGAGAAAAAACAGGGTACTGGATGCCCGTGCACAACGGGTGGCCGATCTTCGCCCACCCGCGGGAGGTGCCGAGGTACCTCGCGCGCGGGGCGGGGCGGGGCAGCACCGCCCGCTGCCGATCCTCCCGAACGAGAGTCCTCGGCAGCGGGGGGGCGCACTCGGTGACGGGGGAGGATAGAGTCCATGCCCCACACGCCTCGGGCGCTTGCAACCCAGGCCGCCGTCGCCACGACCCACCACCCAGGCGCGAAACACGCCTAGACAAAATCGAGAGGCAGGCACCCTACCTCCCAGAGAGGCGCAACGGGCACAGTTGATCAGGCCGTCGACGGGGCGGGCGGCGGGGGCGGCAGGGAGCGGCGGGGCGGTTGCACGCGCGCCCCCGCGCGCGCTCCCCCAGCCAGGCGGGGGCCCAACCCCAGCAGCGCCAGCGCGCGCACGGAGGAGCAAGCAGCAGGAGGACCGAGGGGGCGGGCCGGGAGAAAGGCAGGGGAAAGAGGGGAAGGCAGGGGCGGGAAAAACCGAGGACCCAACAACGCTCACCCCGCAGGAGAGGGGCAGCGGCAGAGGCAGGGAGACGGAAGACAGCAAGCGACAGGAGAGGCAAGGGAACACAGAGACAAGCACAAGAGCACACGCGCGAGAGATGAGAGGGGGCGGTCACACTCAGACGACATCACTTCACGAGGCAGCCCACCCAATACGCTGTGCCCAGAACTGCCGTGCCACAGTCATATCACGCATGGCGGCCAGGATCTGCTCGGTGCCCCTCTTACCCTCCGCGCATGTACTGGACGCCCGTGCACGCCAGGTGGCCGATCTTCGTCCACCCATGGGGGGAACCGAGGTACGCTCAGACGACGCCACTTCACGTGTTGGCTCGCCCAATACGCCGTGCCCTGAACTGTCGTGCAACACCAGTATACCGCCGAGCCAGAAGACGCAATCGGGCAACGAAGACCTGGGACAAGGGGACCTGTGTCAGGCGCCGATGATGGGCATGCGTCTTCAGAAATGCATCGAGGAAGGCAGCGCAGGCCACGTCGCGGTCGAGCCCCCACGATGGTCCCATCAGACACAGACAGGTAAACCAAGTATCTCGGTGTTCCAACATCTCCCTCCAAGGTGTGGGTAATGATTCCAACCCAGGGAGACGGTGCAGTGCCAGGTCACGGAATCGATCACAGATTTTGTAGTGATGAAGGTCATCAGGGGCCCCACACACAAAGCAACACCCACGGTCATTCGCATGAGAACGTGCCGAAGTACAAACGCCCCTGGACAGTGCGCGGAGAACGTTGGTAGCCAGATGGGTGCACGCGCAACGCTCCACTGCGCGCAATCTAGTCCTCAGGCGGAACATGTCCTCGAGAGTTGTTGTAACTAGCCACCTCGATACCCGTGCACTCAGACACGAGAAGGGAGTGGCAGCCATACGAACCGACCGTAAGTGCCTATGGACCTTGGCCTGGATAAGACGGGTAGTTCGATCAATGGGAGAGTTCACGAGGTCCGCAGCATCCTCATTCGTCGTGCGTATCATCGAATGGCACCACCACCCAGAAACATACGGGCTGGAATAAACTCATCGTCGGTCAAACCACAAGCTAAACCATCTAACTCGTAAAGCGCATCGTCTAATGCCTTGCACCGCATTACCACCCGAAATTTCGCAGCTTGATCATACAGTCCCAGGTCCACGAATTCCAATGAGATCCCAAGGCCACGTAGCTGGGTGAGCATAGTGTAGTTCAATGCATGCCGAGGTCCCGCTGTGAGTATCTGCAATGCTTCCCTATGCTGACGCCGAACCCCTGGGGTGACCCTCACCAGCTGTATCCGATACTGCAAGACGGAGGGGCAATTAGAGTGGAACAGGCGGATGGTGGTCGCCAAGCCCAGCGAGAGAGAGCGAAGAAGACGAACTCGCTGCCAGAACTTATTCATCGTTTCAACCCAGGCAACTTCATGGGCCGATGGGCCCACCCAGAATCCGAGGTACAAAACTCTGGTGGCGAAACGGACTGAGGCGAAACGGCTGCCTTCCCGAGTCATGTGGGCAGCGAGGGCATCTCCATTCAGCGCCCCGCAGATCAGGACGTAGCATTTCCCCACATTCAACGAGAGACCAATCGCGGAAGAGAGCAAGTCGAGAAGCAGCAAGGTGGGCATGACATCGATGAGAATGTCACATAATCCAAAGCAGCAGTCGTCAGCGCACGCCAATTGGACACCTACACGTTCCACGCGGCGGGCACGGATCCAGCGCAGTACGGGGTCCAGGGCCAGAGCGAAGAGGGTCATTGACGCAGGACCCCCCTGCCGTACGCCACGTTCAACAGGGAAGCCGTTTCGGCAGCGCCCTCAAAGCAGACCAGGGCCGTATTGTTGGCGCACAGGGCTTGCAAGAAACCCACGGTCTCGCTAGGGACCCCCATGGCCACCAAAACGGCAAAAACCCACTCGGCCCGGATCGAAGGGAACGCCGCCTTGAAATCGGTGAACAGTACCCCCGCTTTATCCCTGCCACACATGTGTTGGACAAGGCCCCATCTTTCAACCTCAACGACATTGTCAAGAATGTTACGCCCTCGAACCCCACCACGCTGGGAGACATCCGCCGTCGCAGGAGCGACGTCATTGAGTCCCAAACAGAAGGCATCGGAGAGTATCTTCGCATCCGTATTCGCCAGGGAGAGCGGGCGGGTGGAGGCAGGTGCACGAGAGACAAAGTCGCTGCGATCACGTGGGTCGCTGCCCTTCGGGAGGAACACCATACGGCTAACCCGACATTCAGGAGGGAGAGCACCTCCTGCACTGTTGAAAACCTCCTCGTAAACCTCGAACAACGCATCGGTCGCCTCTGGGACCTTCCAACAACCATACGGGATCCCATCAGGGCCAGGAGCAGAATGAAATTTATGGCCGACACGGCCCCGAAATTCATCCGCGTCCAGTTTCCACCGTGGGGCAGGAGTACAGTCGCCAATAGACTGCACGTGGGTCAGTATGTCTTCCCAACGAGTCGGGTCATAATCCGCCTGGGCAAAGACCTTACTCCAATGGGCAACCAGTGCCGCAGAAACCGCTTCTGGGGAGGTACACGGGGTCCCGCTCTCGTCCAGAACGCCCAGCAGCCCCGTCCTCCTCCTCATGAGACCCCACCCGCGCCTAAGAGCCACCAGCCTCCGTCTCTTCTTGGTCCTGACCTCCTCCACCTGGTTACTATGATCCAACTCCTCCAACTCCGCATCAAACCAGCGTCCCTTCAAGGTTAGTACCAGACTGTGGAGGCCATCAGGATCAGTGCACACACCGCCGTCGACGTCGAAGAAAGGCAGGAGAGAAGCGTAGCAACGGATGGCACGAAGACAGAGATACCACTGCCGACCCCTCCACCCACGGTATGCCATGAACGCAAAGTGGAGCCGTTCCGCATCGTTGCCCGCTGGTCGACACTTCAGGGCCTTCTTAAATTCCACAGCTGCCGTACCAAAAACTTCTTTCACCCTCGCGAGTTTCTGGGCGGGGTCCGATGGGAGCGTCAACTCCCGAAGCTGTTCGGAAACCATTCTGTGGTAGTCGGCATGCTGGCTGATCCATTTCGGAACCGAGAAACGACCCTTCGGGGTCGGGAGGGAAACCGTGGCAGTCACGGGAATGTGATCGGAGGAGGCCCCTGGATGCATGAGGGTGCCGACAACGTTGACAACAACCGTCATCTCATTGAGAATACCTGCAGGAAGGGTCGTGTAAATCCGATCTAACCTGGCCAGCCCCCTCAGTTCCCGATTCACAATATCCCTTCTGGTCGGGTCGGGTTGGTACAATTCACACCAGTGGCTACAATGCTCCCGAAAAGCATCACATTGCAAACGGTCCCCAGGCCCAACCTCACCAGATACAAGAGACCTACCATCCTCCATCGTACAAAAGTTCCAGTCTCCCAAAATGAAAAACATGGTATGCGCTGCCGCAGAAGAGCGGCACTGATGAGGCGTAAGTACTGATGATAGATACGAACGTCATCGCACGTGTTAGGCAGATGTACATTGACCACTACCAAGTCGCCTCGAGGTCCCCGACAATGGACAAGTAACACTCGCCCAGGAACGACCGTAATCGGAGCGATCGAGTCGAAGCAGTCACAGAGTTCCGAAGACAGGGAGGTCACCACTCCCCCCGCGTTCCGATCCTCTAGAAAGAGGAGGAGGAGGATGAGGAGGAGGAGGAGGAGGAGGAAGAGAAGGAGGAGGAGCAGGAGGAGGAGGAGGAGAGGACGTTGCAGGAGGATTCGAGGAGAAGGACGAGGAGGAAGAGGACGCGCCAGAGGATCACAAAACCAATACCCTGGGTTCACGTGCGGATCATGCTGCGGAGGCCCCTTCGCTGGACCCTGGCCCGCACGGCCCTGACCGGGCCTGTGCGCTGATGGCTGGCTCTGGAGACCTCGAGTCCCCCAAACTGACATCAAGTTGGGGCGCAGATGTCATTCCCGCCGTCTCCCGCCGACCTACGCCCTGGGAGTTCTGGGGTTCGGGGCGGCTCTTGGCCATTCGTGCTCGGCCTGCCGTCTCGGGCCTCACGGGGAAACAATAATTTCTGCAAATGCGTGTCACCGTTATCATTGCATTTCGCTTTGGACACCCGAAATGGGTACGGAAAAAATGGGTACAATGCCCAACAACAAATGTTGTCCCAAACCAACAGCGGCCGCTGTTGGGCAGGCGGCCTTCTGTCTCAAATGGACACAGGCCGCGGCGGCGTGGACAGCAAGTCCTGTTCAAAATGAACCAGATCCGCTGCTGGGCATTGTACCCATTTTTTCCGTGCCCATTTCGTTCGTGCAGATTTGCACCTCAGACTCAATGCGCACAGCTCGCGCCGGCTCTTCCCGAGAGGGGCCCCGCGTGACGAAACTGCGACACCCGGAGCTCAGGTCTCTGCCTGGTCCCGACCCCCTCCCTCTGCTCGGGGGCTGGCACCCTGCGCTTCCAGTGCGTGTGTGATGCCGTTGGGGGTGACGCTATCCGTGGCAGTCTTACGCCCCCTCTGTCCGGCCGAGCGCTGGCGAAGGAGGAGGAGGAGGAGGAGGAGAAAAAGGAAAAGGAGGAGAAGGAGGAGGAGGAGCAAGGTCCGCGGTGCTCGGTGGAAGCTTCGCACCACACAGCACAAGCGTCCGCCTCCCAGGTTGTGCCCGACGCCCCCTGCGGGCAATGCCAAGCGGGGTCGCCACCAGGCGGGTCGCCACCTTCTCGAGACGGGCACCCCCCGCCCCCCACGGCTGTTCCACGCGCCAAACTTACGCCTAACACCAAATCGATCCTCGACTCTCCTCGATCTCCCCCCCGATCCTCGACTTCCAGGAGGCGCTGGCGTCGGAGGCCCAACACCTAATGGATCCTCGATCCTCCTGAATCCTCCTCGATCCTCGATTTCCAGGAGGAGCTGGCGTTGGAGGCGGCGGGAGGGTCTGAACTGGATGGGCCCGAGAAAATCGGTCAAGAAGGGAGGGGTACTGTTAAATCGGGCATGTCCCTCTACAGGAGGAATATTCAAAAACAGTCCAAAAATAATATGGGGGTATGGGGGCGACTTGTTTTTAGTATATGTTGGCTCTTTTTGATTATTTCTGGACTATGTTTCATTTTTCCTTCAAAATCCGCCTGCCGGGGGCAAACCCGACCTAAGGGTACTGGCAAATCCGTTCAAAATCGGTCCCCAGACCCCTCCAGGGGTCCATCTGGTGCAGAACTTTCGCCCCGGATCCGTTTTTGACGGTCCTGACGCCGGCCCCCTGATGCCGCACAAGGCAAAACAATACAAAAAAGCAACTCCCCCATCACCTCGACCCGCATCCCAACCCCCGTCCGATCCTGCTGGCCGGGGCTCAATGCTGGGCCACCTCGGACCGCCCCAGCTGGCTCCGAGCGGAGCCGGCGACCCCCCCCAAGAGGGCGACCCCCGCCGCCGACTCCCGGGGGCCTCGCGGGCCTGTGGGCGCGCCGCCGTGCGCGGCCGCGTCCCGCTGCCGCTGGGCCGGCGCCCGTGGCGCGCGGCCGTCCGGCGGGCCTGGTCGGCGGGGGGGGGGGGCGGCGGCGCCCTTCGTGCCGCCCGCCTCGAAGGCAGCAGCAGCAGCGGGCTGCGCAAGGGGGGGGGGGACGGATCGGATCGGATCGGCGGGAGGAGGCGCCATCATGCCCGGCAGCGCCGTCTGGGGCTCCCCCCTTGGAGGGCCACAGGCATGGAGGCTGAAAGCTCAACCACAAGTGTGACAGTATGTCTATCCCGCCCTGCTCGGCGGCCAGGAAACACCAGGGGATGTGGGGAGGAAGGAAGATAGCAAAAGGAGGCCGGGGGAGGGAGTAATCAGAGGCAGGGGAGGTAGGGGGCCAGGGGAGAGAAGGAGTGACAATGATGATGATGACCGAAGCCCTCGTCAGAGGGCAAGCGGCCGCGCGCCAAGCCAAGCCCAGCCCACCTCTCTCCTCCTTCACGATCGGCGAACGTATCCATATCCATGCCCTCGCGGTCTGGGCACTCGGGCGCGATCCCGCGGATGCTGCGCATTCGAACGGATACGTTCCGCGCGAGGGCGGAGTATCCGCGGGGTCGCGGCCCAAGGGCCTTGCCCGCGAGGCCGCGGACACGAATCTGAATTTCACCCACGAAAGACGGGGGCGGGTGGGAGGAATTCGGGGGCAGCTTTGGGAGGTTTCCGTACAGAGAAGCAGGGGCTGATAGGCTCAGTCAGGACGACACTGAGCCAAGTGGGCCTAGATTACGCCACAGATTTACCCGGACCGGGCCACATTAAGCGGGATTCAGGGGAACAACGCGGGATATCGTCAGCTTGGGCAAGTTTTTGACCAAGGACATACCAGCGCCGATAGCATGGTCATCGTGACTCGGTTCCTCGGTTTTCCTGGTGTCCGAGACCGCCTAGGAAGTCACGCGCATCGTTCAAAAATTACGCCATGAGGCCTTCCAGAGAGTCCAAGAGAGCCCTAAGACGGCACAACACGGGCCAGAGGTGGCCCGAACAGAGCCCCATGACGGCTTAAAATGGCCCCGAAACGCCCCCCGAAGCACTCAAGATCGTGACCCAGTCGTTGAGGGAGACCGTGGTTCGCAGCAGCGTGGCCCGAGAAAGCCCCCAGAGGCCCCCGATAGGCATCCACGAGGCTTCTATGAGGCCCCCAAGACGAAAAGCTCTCGTGAGGCTCCCGAACGGCTCTCCCAGCAGAACCTCCGCAAAACAAAAGGCTGAGGAAGGGGAGGGGATCGCAACGTCGGGCGAGATCGAAAAGAGGAAATATGAGGGACGGAGAAGGGTTTATCATATGACAACGTCGGCAGCAACAACGATAACCAGGAATTCTCGCTACGTCTACTTATCTACCTCTCTACCACCCCGAGTGCATGCCAATACCGAGGAGTCTGGGATCATGGCGCAAGCGTCAGTGCAGCCCTGTATATACGTGTATGCATATAAATATGTTTATGTATATATAAGTGAATTTATATGTATAAATATATAAATTACGGTACACGAGCTGAGGGCGGATCGCTGCGAGGCTTCTGGGGCCTCCGCGGTGTCCAGAAGAAGGTGAACGGCTGGCCGGGGAGGTCCGGAAGGCCGTCGGAAAGGTGCCCCAGGGCGGGGGGGGTCTTCGCGCCCCTGGGGGCGACCTGGCTCTCTCCTGCTGCCCAGGAAGCCAAGGATGAGATCGAGGAAGAGGAGCAAGTGGCGGAGGAAGAGGTGGATGAGGAGGAGGAGGAGGACGACGAAGAGGAGGATGGCGAGGGGGACGGCGAGGAGGAGGGGGAGGAAAGTTACCTCGGGGCGAACTTTTGCATGCCTCATGGGCCATTGAGCGGCGCGCGCCGCTTCCCCCATTCGCCCCTTCGGCTCCACAGTGGACGGTGTCTGCAGCGCGCCTCCAGTGGACGCGGGAGCAGTTGCAAGCTGGCAGACCGCGCAGGGTGCGCATCGGTAGCCATCCCAACAAAATCGCATGCCATCTCATTTTGCTGCAGGGCACCAGCGCTCACGTGCAGAATGTCGCGGCGATTCTAGGGTTGACATACCTTTTTGTCACAACTTGTCGACCGATTCTCCGTAGTTGATGACGGACATCGGGACTCAGCTGGCGAATCACACACTTCCATGACCTTCGAGCGGTTTTCAACTTTTCCCTTTCGGCGGCCTCCTACATCGTTTTTGCTTCCTTTGTGCTGCCTCTGCTCATGCAAACGATCTCCACGACGTTCCCCATTGTCCGGAGGGTTCCTCATGAAGATGCTCACGCTGGTCGCCCTGCGGATTTTCGCGCAGCGGGTGCTCTTCATCCAGACCCTGGGCAAGTGCTTCAGCCTGCGGCGCGGCCAGGCTCGACGGCTGGGGCAGGGTCGGTTCGCTGGCCTCCGCCGGCGGCGCGGCCCTGCCTCAAGCGCGCCATAATCCGCCGGCCCCCTTGTGGGGCTACCAGGCTGTAGAAACAAGGTTTGCCGTTCCCTGCACCAGCTCCAGTTTCCAGACCCCACTGTTACAATTCTGCTTTTTGCTGCTGACTGTTCCTTGTTGATGGACCGCGCGAGGGGGGGGGGGCGAGAAGGAACCCAGTTACCACGCCCGAATCGGGTGCTCTGAATTCCGGGGTGGGGGGGGGGGGGCGTGGGGCGCGTAAAAATAAATGAATTTCGCGCCCCCGAGGCCATAAACCCTCGCATATTACACAAAATTCACGTCGCCGAGGGTTTTGACCCTCGTGGCTTATTTCACACACACACACACACACATATATATATATATATATATATATATATATATATACATATATATAGATGTGCGAGACTGCATTGGCGCTGCGCGCCATGCACCTTGGTCCTTTGGATGTCGCACGCTAACGAAGTGCGAGCGTGCGTACATGCGCGCACATGCGTCTATGGACGCATAGTACATATGTACATATATATATATATGTATATATACACGTTTGTATAGGGTATGTACATGTATATGCAAATTGTCAGCGTAACTAAGTGTGCGCATACACATGCGTATATCAGGCGGTAGTGGCCTGACCAGTTGTTCGTATCATCGCGCCACTAAAAGGCGCGAGGGTCTCAGGCAAACCTGGCCAGACTACCGCGGGGCAATGCGTCGCCGAGGTCAGTGTTGCGAGGGCGCCCCGGGTGAAAATGGCCTAAACACCTCCGCTCAGGGGAGGGCATATCCGAAGTCAGCCGCGCGAGGAAGTTTCAAGCGAGGAGCGGCCTGAACACCTCTGCCCAGGGCATCCTTGAACTTAGAGTTGCGAGAAGTCGCGCGCGAAAGTGGCCGAACCACCATGGCGCAAGGCACCTCCGAAGTGAGACTTGCGAGAGTGTCTCAGGCGACGGCGGCTGGAACATCTCAACTGAGAGCGTCTCGGGCCCCAGAGCTGCAATGATGTCTCGAGCGAAAACGGCGGGACCGATGCGAAGCAAGGCGCCTCTGAGGTCGGAGTTGCGAGCATTTTTCTGGCGAGTTTGATTAGACTACTTTCCGTTATCTTTTCTTCCTCCCTCCCCTTTTCTTTTCCTCCTCCTCCCCCTCCCCCCCCTCCTCCTCCTCCTCCTGTTCCTACTCATCTCCCTCCCCCCCCTCTCCTCTTCTTTTTTTGCCCATTCCCCCCGCCCCTGGCGGCGCGGCGCGGCGCCGCTCGGACTCTCTGCGAGTCAAGCAAAGGAGGAGGAGGAGGAAGAAGAGGAGGAGGACATTGCAAGTGTTCGCGCGGCCGTGAGTCCCCAGGGAGTGTTTCCCCAGGATGCATGCTGAAACCGAAAGTTCCCGACGGCCTGATCTCCGAAATGTCACAGAAGCCCCGGCCCCCAACAGCGCGCCCGGATGAGATGGCGTCGTGGCCCCGACGGTTTGCATTGAGTGTTGCGAGAAGCTCAGTCGAGGCGGGAGGAGGAACATGAAAAGGATGAGGAGAAGGAGGAGGAGGAAGAGGATGAAGAGGACAGATTATGTGGATATCTGGGGTACAGCCGAGGTGTCGCGGAAGGAATCCGCAGCAGAGACTTGGGAGAGTGAGGAGAGCTGCCTCTGCTGGACCTTTGGCGGGGCGGAACGTGAAACATCACGGGGAAGTAGGAGAAGGAGGAGGAGGAGGTAGAGGAGGAAGAGAATGAGGAAGAGGATGAGGCTCAGGAGGAGCTCTTGGGTCCTTCGGTGGTTTGAACGGAAAATGGCCTCGCTGCGCCATTGGATACGACAACGACGACGACGAAGAAGGCGACGACAAAGAGAAGGGATAATGAGAGGGGGAGACCGCTGTGCTGGGATCTCGTGGTGCGCCTCCCGGGGCCCTCTGGGAGGCAGTTTTGAAGCGTCTTGGGGGTGTTTTGGGGTTCTTGGGATCTTTGTGGGGCCTCTTGGGGGCCTCTTGGGGCCTCTTGGGAGCCTCTTGGTAGCCTCTTGGGGCCTCATGGGGCTCTCTCCGGGCCTCTTGGGGCCCTCTCGCGGCGGAAAATTTAGTTTTTGAACTATTGGGCGCCCTCTTGGGTCTCTCTTGGGGCCGTCTTGGTGCTCTCTTGGGCCGTCTTGGGCGCCTCTCGGGCGGTCTCGGAACCCTCCTGGACCGTGTTGGGGCCTTCTTGGGGGCCTCTTGGGCAGTACTGGGGCGATCTAGGGAGCCTCTTGGGCCATTGTGGAGCGTCGGGAAGCGGGAACAGCGAGAAGGCCACAAACATCGAAAAACACAGGACAATTAACAATTGTAGCCTCTAGGGGCTCTCTTGGGAGGCCTCTTGGGGGTCTCTGGGGGCGTCTTGGACGCGTCTTGGGCAGTCTTGGGCTCAGATTGGGCGTCTTGGGCCGATCTTTGGGTGTCTCGGGGCCCTCTTTGGCCGTCGTGGGTTTTTTGTTTCGCGTCGCAATCGCAGGACAGACACGAAGCACTCTGCAGGAGCGCCCCAAAAGCTCGGGGAAACCGAAATTCGTAGGGGGGGGGCGGGGGGGGGCACCGTGTGCCGCTTTTCCGGGGTCCCCGGCCCTGTAAAAATATATAAATAGGAATATTCGTGTCCCCGAAGCCATAAACCCTCTCAACATACGCGATATTCGTGCCCCCGAAACCATAAACCATCGTAAATTACGTAATGCTTGCGTCCCCGAGGCCACAAACGCTTGTAAATAATACAGCAATCGCGTCCCAAAAGTCACACACCGTCGTGAATCACACAGTATTTGCGTCTCCGAAGCCATACACCTGCGTAAATGACGCAATGCTTGTGGCCCCGAAGCCAGAACCCTCGTAAATTACGCAATGATCGCGTGTCCGAAGCCATACAACTCTCGCACATTATTCCATATTCGCGTCTCTGGAGCCATAAACCTGCGTAAATGACATTATTGCTGCGAGCACGAAGCCATAAACCCTCGCACATTACGCGCTATTAGCGTATCCGAAGCCATAAACCATCGAAATGCAACACCGAATTCAACCATGTCATCACAATCTCAATTTGTCTTGCCGATTATTCATCGTCTTCGCGTGAAGTCCCGACTCTGCTTCACGACGGCGCCAAAGCCTCATGATTTCGCTCTTGCATTGTCCGTTATCCGAGAGAGGGGGGGCTGGCGGCAGGGGGCGAAACCCTTACGGATATACCGATAGAACGATAGAACCACCCTACGGGTGATAAAGAGGTTGGGGGGGAGGGGGATGCGGTCGATGCGCGATGACTCCCACCTACCGCCACCAAAGACTGCACGGGCGAATACCACCTACTTCCGCTTGTTTCTATCCGATTAATATATTAGTATATATATATATATATATATATGTATATACGTATCTCTATATATACCTGCTTCCCCATGTTACTGTCTATCCATCAATATATCGACCTATCTGTCTATCGAGTCGATACATCAATCAGTCTACCTGGTACCTATCCAACTACCAACAATCGGGACACCCATCGGGACAACCATCGGCACAACCATCGAGACAACCATCGGGACAACCATCGGGACAACCCGCGGGACAACCATCGGCGAGGCCCGCGTGGCCGGGGGGGGGGGACGGGCGGCCCTTTGGGCTCCATGTGGCCTCTACCAGTGCAAGAACTCGCGCGCCTTCGCCTGAAACAGATTTCCTGGT
The DNA here is from genome assembly GCA_963575745.1 of Prorocentrum cordatum. Taxonomy (NCBI): domain Eukaryota; class Dinophyceae; order Prorocentrales; family Prorocentraceae; genus Prorocentrum; species Prorocentrum cordatum. The sequence continues at coordinate 57,761 of CAUYUJ010003614.1, forward strand.
TGGGGTCACTTCCGCTCACACCCCCCCCAACCTCCGATGCAGGATATCTGCTGAAAGCACGTGCGGATGGCTAATTAGCGCAAGACGAAGCCAGGACGAGGATAGATTTGGACGAGGATACATCGGAAATCTCTGAGACCCAGCGGTTCTGAAGGATGTTTCGGGCGCCGCGGCCTTCTCAACGCGTTCTGGAACGCTCCGAAAGCGTCCCGGGTCTGGAACGGATTTACCCTCGTCCTAGGTCCCATCCGATGGCGGGCCCAGCCACGCGAGGGCCGAGCGCTGGCAAGGCATCCGGCCACGTATGTACGCAGCTGTAGCCCAGGGCTGGCCTCATCACGTGCGTCCAGCTTCCAGCGAAGACGGGCTGCGAAATCAATGCAGCTTTCGTCGTCGTCGTCTTCGATCGAGGACCGGCCTTCCGGCGATTCGGGTGGATTTGGGGCGCCCTGTGATGTTTGGGAGAGCAGGGAGAGTTGGCATTCATTCTGCAAAGAAGTGGTACCGTACAGCAGGAGGGCATTGTGGTCGGACGGTTCCTTTCGAGGCAGTGTAATCCCCCTCGTGACATCGGGCTGTGATCCCCTTCATGACATCGGGCAGCGGCACGCCTCCATACAGCGACCACCATGAGACGGCAAGGCATGTCTGGGTAGACTACTGGGCGAAGGCTATGGTTGCCTCGTTATCTCCCGCTCACGTGCCTCCATCCCTTCGTCCCTCGGCGGCTCCCTCGCATCCGCTGCACCTCGCGCAATTAGCTCTTTGCCAACTGATCGTCGCCCGGATGAGCTTGCCGTCGTGGCAACCCGCAGGCATAGCGTTTACGCCTACCCATTGTACTGACCGGCGTATCACATCTATCCCAGGATGCCGTCGCTGCTGACACCTCTCCTCTCTTCGGCGCATCTCAGAACCATCAGACACAACCCGCCTCTCTTCCTGCTCCCTCCTCCTCCTCCTCCTCCTCCTCCATGCCTTCTCCTTATAGATGACTCCTCCCTGTCGCACCCCGAGGCTTGTCGAAAGGGCGGGCCAAGCGTTTCGCCTGAGACTCCCTCATCACTTATGACCCTAATGCTTTCACGTTGACGACAGTTTTGCAGATGTAGGGCGGCTCGTTTTCAAAATGTGGCTCTCGCCTTAGCGCCGCGCACATTCGTTTCAACCATTTGCGAGAATTCCACGGACTGAGAGCGGTTCCTTTTCGAACCGTGGCTCCCGCTTTAGCGCCGCGCACATGTGTTCTAAACATTTGCAGGAGCTTCACGGATCGAGGGCGCGTCGTGTTCCAATTGAGTTTTCGCCTTAGCGCCGCGCGCTCTCGTTTTGAACATTCGCAAGGGTGTCGCTGATTTTCATGGTTTACGTACCAGAAGCGGCGATCTGGAACGATTCAGGACTGTCAGGGCGCAGCAGTTACTTTTGATTCGTGGTGTTGAAGTCCTAGGAATGGCTTCCTGGCACGACTCACGATCGCCAAGACGTAAGAGTCAGGCTAACTCGTGGCTTTGAAGTTCCGAGAATTGTATCTTGGCGCGCTTCAAGATGTGTTCGCACGTTTGTCCCCAACGGGGCAATTCCCTCAGTGGAAATGACCCCTTGTAGGGGCCTATGAAGAGGGATCTTGGAGGGAGGGTGTATTTCAACATCGTTCAAGAGTCTTTGGTTGACACTGGTCCTCATCTTCCTCCTCTACTAATACCGGGGCGTGCGTAAAAAACGACCATCCGTCGATATGATGAGGTAATGGCGTTCTGCAGTAGAAGTAATGATCGTGCGTGTCGTACGAAACGTGTGAGGGGTGCGCCGCGAAACGGGCGCGGGGCCAGAATACGCTCAAACAGGGTCCCCCTGGAACGGCGGAGTGTCCATTATCTTCGCCCGCGCGTGAGGCCACTATATCGTTTCCATTATCTTCGCCCTACGCTCAAACAGGTTCCTCCTGGAACGGCGGAGTGTCCATTATCTTCGCCCGCGCGTGAGGCCACTGTATCGTTTCCATTATCTTCGCCCGCGCGTGAGGCCACATTCTCGGTCCCGTGAGATTCGCCCGCACATGGGGCCACATTTTCGCATTCATCTGTTACAGCCCAAAAACCGTGTTCGCCCTCCCCCCCCCCCATGGAGCAAAGCTGGGTGGAGGCGGAAGCGCCGACCTGCCCGGCCCACGAGTCAGCTTTGCACTTCGGGGGGGAGGGGGGGGAGGGAAAGAGGGAGGCAGGGAGGGAAGGTGGAGGAGGCAGGAGGAGGAGGAGGAGGAGGAGGAGGAGGACGACGACAACGACGAGGAGGAGGACGAGGAGGGAGGAACAGCTTTGCACTTCGGGGGGGAGGGGGGGGAGGGAAAGGGGGAGGGAAGGGGGAGGGAAGGGGGGAGGGAGGCAGTGGGGGAGGAGGGGGGAGGAAGAGGAGGGTGAAGGGGAGGAGGAGGAATGAGGAATGAGGAATGAGGAATGAGGAATCAGGAGGAGGAGGACGAAGAGGAGGAGGAGGAGGAGGAAGGAGGAGGAGGAGGAGGAAAGGAGGAACAACTCTGCACTTCGGAGGGGAAGGGGGGGAAGGGAAGGAAGGAGGAAGGGAGGGAGGAGGGAGGAAAAGGAGGAATGAGGAGGATGGAGGAGGAGGAGGGGCGACGAGGAGAAGGAACGAGGATGATTTTCAAATGGAGTGCGAAGGAGTGCCTCTGGGGAGTATCTCCAGAGGCTTTCGGGCGGAGTGCGGACGACTGCGGAGGATTTCAAATTCGAGCGGAGGCCTCTGGGGAGCACCTCCAGAGGCCTCCAGGAGGAGTGCGGACGAATGCGGAGGATTTCAAATTCAAGCGGAGGCCTCTGGGGAGTGCCTCCGGAGGCTTTCGGGCGGAGTGCGGACGAATGCGGAGGATGTCAAATTCCAGCGGAGGCCTCTGGACTGCCTCCCAGAGGCTTCCGGGAGGAGTGCGGACGAGTGCGGAGGATATCAAATTCGAGCGGAGGCGTCTGGGGACTAGTGCTGGAGGCCTCCGGCGGGAGGATTGCGGACGAGTGCGGACGATTTTGAATTGGAGGCTGGAGGATGGGAGGGTGGGGCGGCGGGCGAGGGAGGGGGGAGGGATAGGCCCGGCGACAAAGAAGCGACCACATCTTCTTTGCGAGACCTTGCGTGCAGAGGCTGTGATATGATTCGGGCAGGCCCAGTGAGGCAGACATGAAAACATCTCCCTGGCGAAGACGTGCGTGCAGAGGCTGTGATATGTTTTGCCAGCCGCGGTGAGGGAGACTTCAAACCATCTTCCTTGCCAAGATGTGCGTGCAAAGGCTGTGATGCGATGATGTTGGCATGTGAATCGAACGATGTCGTGCGTGTGATTGCTGTGCGATGATCTGGTTGTGATGTGGAGGCAACTGTGAACCGAACGATGTCGTGCGTGCGATGGCTGTGCGATGATCTGGTTGTCATGTGGAGGCAACTGTGAACCGTCTGGCGCGCTCCGCGTGCCACGGTCGTTTATTTCGCACACACCGGTACTCCTCTCCTGCGCTTCCCACTCCACAGCATCCTCATCCTCCTCCTCTTTCGCCTCCCCCTCCTCCTCCTCCTCCTCCTTATCCTACACCCCTCAGACTCCCCTGGGAAAAAAATGCGCCCACAATCCCTCCACATTCGTCTCATGCCCCTGGCGACGCGCGCCTGGAGCCATGCTGGACAGCGGAGCAGCGCGGCCGCCCACTGGATCGGGTGGCCGCAACCTCGCCACGGTGCCGGGGGCACCAGCCGCAAACGGGACGGCAAGGGGCCAGGGGCTGACGCGGGGGAGGGACGCAGTCGAGACGGGCGGAAGCCATGCGATAGCTCCTTGAAGGTATTAGCGGTAAGAGAAACTGAATTGAAGGATGGCGATTACGAACAAAACGCATGGTTTTCAGGGTCGATGTACGATATGGTGCGCCGCCGAGAAAAAACAATTGGGGAGGGCGATCAAATGATCTCAATGAGGACGACGCCCGCGAGCAGGTCTTGAACCCGATATTCGGGGTTGCGCGAAACCCTTTAGCAGAACACCGCTGGTGTAAAGCAGCTTGGAGCAGCCCCGAAACAACTGGCGGCTGGGATACCCTCCCGACAAGACACAAAAAAGGCCCCGAAATGCGGATTCGTGACTCGACTTGGCGGGGTGGGGGTTCACCCATCCCTCGGAAGAAAATGATCATCGCCCATGGCGCTGCTGCAGGACGACCCGGCCCCCAAGACTTTCGGAACCACCATCCCACACTGAGCTGGCGTGTGGAGCCTTTCGGTCGGACTCGGTCCTGGATTGTGCCAAAGCTGGCTTGAGTGGGCCGGAGTCGGACGGACTTTCACTCAAGCTATGAAATACCAAGGCCAAGGATCAGTTCGACCTCCCGGGAGCTGTAGCATTACAGGGACGCTAAAGCTGGCGCGCACTCGAGCGGGACGATGAGCCTATGTGCTGTGAAAGCGGCATCGAAACCGTGGGCTTGGGATGGGACGAGGGAGAGAGAAGGCAGGGATAGAGGGGAAACCAGGGAAGGGAAGGACATGTTTGAGGTGGGAAGGCGACGGGGGGCGGAGGAGGAAGGGCAGGGAAACATAGGAGAGGAGAGGAGAGAGGAAAGGAGGGCGGAAGAGTAGATGAGGAGGACGGGCAAGGACGGGGAGGAAATGGGGAGGGGGAGGAAGATGGAATGGACAAAGGAAGGGAGGATGGGTAAGATGGATGGGAGGAGTGGAGGCAAGGCGAGGCGATGTAAGAGATGGAAGGGGGCAGGGGAAACATGAGAGCGAGGAGGACGAGGATGATAACAACGGCGATGCATAAAAGGACGAGGGGCAAACCGTATCCACCTGCCAACTTCCCACCGCAGGGGGGCCACATGCCCGTGTCGGTAGGTAACTGCTCATACAAATGTGCAGGCTCACTCGAAAAATCGTGACGCGACTCGCGTCCTCGGCACCCTGACCCCAGCAAGCAAGGCGCTACGCCTCAGTAGTAGGTGCCGTCGTTCTTGCCCTGGGCGTCGAGGATCCCCTTCCAGTAGTCCGCCTCGTAGGCCTTCTTCGCGTTAGTGTCCACCTGCACCTCGATGTCGCCACCGAAGAAGCCCGAGCGCGCCTCGAAGATCGCGAGCTTCTTCTTCTCGATCACAAGGCCAGTGAGAGGGCCGATGATGGGCGGGCTCGGGCACCAATCGATAAGCTCACCGTCGCCGACCTTCCACGACGAGCCGTGCAGCGGGCACACGATGGTGTCGCCGATGACGTCGGCGCCCTCACTCATCGGAGTGCCGAGGTGAGGGCACAAGTTGCCCACGCAGAAGAGCTTGCCGCCCTCCGTCTTGCCCACCAACACGTCAACGCCGCCCAGGTTGATCGCCCTCAGCTCGGTCGGGGCAAGATCGCTCTCCCTGAAGCCGGTCTTGATCCACGCGAGTGCGGGCAGGATGGTAGAGAAAAGGAAAACTGCAAAGAACAGAAACTTTCAGAACTCCGCGCGGATTTCTTGGGTCCGTGCTGGGCCCCCCCGTCCTGGCGCGCCCGGGGCGCGCCAGGGGCGGCGCCGGAGGCGCCGTCAGGGGCGCCCAGGCGGCGACGCGAGAATTCCGCGCGGAGCTTCGACAATTTACGCTCATTCTCATTTTTCCGCCCTCAAATGGTCTGCGTGGTGTACTTGGCCGCCGTGTTCGAAGGCCTGCGGCGCCCTGCGGTGCTGGGCGCCACGAACGTCAGGCTGCTGCGGAGAGCCAGCGCGGCGAGCGCGGCGACGGCGCACAGGCGGGAGGCGGCGCCCATGGTCTGGCCGCCCCCTCTCGGGGAGCCTTCAGGGCGCGCGGAATTGGACCGCATGCGGGTGGAAGTCCTCCGAAGGGCGAAGCTCTCAGAGTGAGGGGACCGAACGGTCATTCATTGCCCATGGGTGCGTGGCAGAAGTGGCGTTCTGTCCTGCGGATTCTGCTTGTTGTGTTGCTGAGTTCTCATCTCTGACAAAGAACTGGACAGCGTGGACCCAAAGCAGTGTGGCTCTAGCAGTGTATGGCGCACAATCTATGTGGTGCAGCTGATTTGTGCCAACTCATGAACTGTCAACTCCAAGGCTCGCGCAATCATCCCACCCTCCCACCCGCAACTTGGTTTGCAAATTCCACGCGGCGGCGTTTCCGATGACTGCTTGGCACTGACGGGCGCATCTCTGCGGCAGCGCTAGAACGCGCAGGCTCGCGCGCAAAACGCCCTGCTAGTTTGGCACAACTGGCGCGGCCGCACTGGCGCTGACCGATGGGGACCTCCCAACGCGCCTCACAAGCCGCGGTGGCACGAGGACGCACTTCACTGCGGCTCGGTGACTCGGGCGGGCGCAGTATCATGATGACGTCAACATCGGCGAAAGCGATGATAAACGTAGCGATGATGGTGACGATGACGATAATAACGGCAAGGCCAATGACGGCAATGATGATGGTCACGCCGATGACGATGATGACGTCCATGTGTCGCTGGCGAAGGTTTTGAAAGAAGTTGAACATGCGCGCGCGGCCGCCGCGCGCGCGTGGCTCACATTTTATTATGTGACAGGGGTCTTTCCCCCCCAGCAAACGCGCAAGGGGGTTCGAATGATTTCGACATGCGCGCGCAAAAGGCCCGCGTGTCTCACTCAGCAAACATGCTAAAACACCGATGGCCTTCGTAAGAATTCGCAAGAGCGCGCGTGGGGCATTGTTTTGCTATATCTCAAGGTGGGGTTATTGTTGCCCCCCATCTCCTAAGATGGGATTATTGCTGTTACTCAGACGCCTCCTACTCCCCATTCCCTCCTTCTTCCTCCTTGCTTCGCACGTACAATTTACTTAGACGACGCCGACTCCCAGCCAATCTCCCTTCTTCTCCTCGTCCTGATACAGTCATGCCCACTGATATTATACTCACTCTCATCCCTCCTGTTCCTCACACCGTCTCACTCATCACACTCAGAATCACTCACAGTCAGACTCACTCACGTGCACACCCATGCAATTCAGACTCATTCAGACTCACTCATACTCAGACTCACCCATACTTACTTACACTCAGAATCACTCATACTCAAAATCGCTCGGTCCACTGTTCACCGCGATTTAGTAGACCTCTGTCTCAGGCGAGTTGGCTGCTTCGGGCTGCAACATCGCCTGTTTGCGGAAAACACTGTGGAGATGTTCCATGCGAGGCGCTGAATTCAACACTACCAAGGGGGAGCCACCAGAGGGGTGTCTCACGGACCTGTTCACGCCCAGATTGTGAAGATGTCTCACGCGGTTTGCCTGTCTCTGCCCCCAGGCTTTTCTCGCTCGGTGGAACACTGATCACCGCGATCCAGCAAGCGCTGCATGTGGGCGCCCCGAGAAAGAGGCGCCCAGGTGGTATTTCCTTCTGGGCCGATTTTCCACCACCACTACCACAGGTAGAAGTGGGAGGAGCAGGAGGAGGAGGAGGAGGAGGAGGAGGAGGAGGAGGACCTCCCCATCCTCCCTTCCCCCCCGTCCTACAAATGGTAGTTGTGGTGGAAAATCGGCCCATCATTTCACGGGGCCGTTTGCGCCCGACCTGTGGGGATAGTTCCAGCGCTGTGCCTGTGGTTGCCCCCCAGGCCTTTCTCACCTGGCGATCCACTGCTCACCGCGAGATATAGCAGGCGCTGTACTTTGGCACCCCGAGGGGGGAAGGAGGGGAAGGTCGCCAGGGGGCATCTCACGTGCCCCTTCGCGCTCAAACTGCGGGGATGTCTCAGGCGGTGTTTGCCTGCTTGTGCCCCCTCCCGCGTCTGCGCCAGTTTGCGAGGACGTCTGAAGGCAGCCCCAGCCACTCTCACACTGCGTGCTGGCAACCATCGACGCATCCTACCGGTGCGGGCGACATGCCGGGAAACACCTTCTGCGAGGCCTTTGTCAGAGCGATCAAGACGTGCTGCGCCCGATTGAGGGGCCATCAAACTGGAGTAGCCCAGACTGACATCAGATTGAAGCCGGAGTCCAGAGAATAGACAGGAATTGTATCGGGCTGAACCGAACTAGGCCGGTCCTCCACCACTGATGTACCAGCGCCGATGCTGAGTTCCACCTCCCAAGAGCTGCATCCGAAGAAAGGGGGGGATATACGAGGCGGGGATATATCCATGTCAACCGCCTGGGAAACCCACGTCCTGTGACCCCAGCAGGCAGTGGATATGGATACATTTTGGCCCCACGAAAGCCGAATACATGATCCCGGGCTCCGGGCCCACGGGCCCCCCCTCCCCCAGATAGGATGGGTCTCAGGGTCCCTCGCCCCCGCCCCCGATGGGATGGGGGGTGACGACGACGACGACGATGACGGCGACGACGTCGACGACTACGACGACGACGACGACGACGACGGCGACGGCGTCGACGACGACGAGGGCGGCGACGACAACGACGACGACGACGACGGCGACGACGACGACGACGGCGACGGCGACGACGACGACGACGACGGCGACGACCACGACGGCGACGACGACGACGGCGACGACGACGACAGCGACGACGACAACGACGACGACGACGACGACGACGACGGAGACGACGACGACGACAAAGACGGCGGCGGCGGCGGGAGCGGCGGCGGCGGCGCCGACCTCCGAAGCCCTCCTCATCCTCCGACGACGGCGGCGGCGGCGACGACGACGACCTCCGGAGCTCTCCTGGAGCACCACGGTACCACGCTACACATGCCACACCCACAGCACCACACCACACCTACAGGGGGGGGCGGGCCATCGCGCGGGGGGGGAGGGGCGATGGCATCAGCATGAGGGGGGGCCCAAGACGCTGGACCAGATATCCATATCCACCGCCTGCCGAGGTCCCCGAAGATCGATCCCCAAAGCGGTGAATATATATATATATATATATATATATATATATATATATTAATAAGAAGTTCCCACCTCGGAGGATAACAAACGGGGGTTAGCGAACCCGCCGCCTGCAGGCAGCTTTCCAGGCGCCAGCGGCGGCCTCGCATCGAGGAACCCGCACGCTGCAGATACCGTACCCCCCTCCTTTCTAAGTGGCCTTACTTCGCGCATCGCGCCCGGCGATGCGCGATTATCTTTTCTCGCCATCGCGTTCTCGCGCCGCCCCCATGGAGAAGGGCAGCCGCTCTGGCCGAGACCGCGACGCGCGAAACGAGACACTCTTCGAGCCCCCGCGGGGAACTCAGCCTTCCGTCCGGCCTCACACCTCCTCCACAGAAACCAGCAACCGAGTGTGGAAGATGGAGGCTCCTGGCGGCTCCTGCCCATCAACAGGCCGCACACCAGGCAGCCCTTACGGTGGCGCTGCTCCAAGATGGGACGCACAGAGACATACTGCTACTAAATGTCCACCTTGGAGGCGCGCGTCTGACCTGAACATATAGGTATACCCATCCTGTAGCAGATCGTTGCCCGAGTGGTGCGGCCAGAAAGCGACCGCCACGACGCCTATACTGTAAGATTCCTCGGTGCGCGCGTCGCCCCTGGGGGGGGCGACTCACTTTTTGATTCGCGGGTCGAGAGCGCACCTCTTCCGGTCGAAGCAAAGTGGGCCGCGCAGAGCTTGAATTACGTAGAGAAGGGGACGGAGAACGGGGGTGCAGCCTCAGAACGAGGCCAGGAGGAGGCGAAGCCTCTGAACCAGGGGGTGTCAAAGTCGAAGAACTTGCACACACAGTATACGCATGTTGGGGAGACGCCGACCAAAGGGGGCGGGCGGTATTACGCCTGGAGGCGTCCTGCACTGAGCTGTGCGACACGACGGCCTCGGAGACCGGAGGCCGCGGCAGCCGCGCGGGGGTCAAAACGCCCACCTTGAGCCAAAACGGCTACGGCGAGGAGATGCAGGACAGGGGCGGGATCGCCAGTGCCAACGAGCCCAATGTCGCTCGACACTCGGCGCCTCGCTTGCTTCGGCCACGGGTACTGCCGAGCAGCTGACGGCGGGAGAACAGAAGATCAGCTCGTTATCAGGGCAGAGGTCGGCAGAGATGACGAAAGGGCGCCGAACTAGCGCCCCGCGGTATGTTGCCCCCATCGTGATTGTGTTCTGTGTGTGTTGTGTTGTGTTGTGTATGTGTATGGCTTTGTGTGTGTGTTCCTCTCTCTCTCTCTCTCACTCTCTCTCTCTCTCCCTCCAGGCTAGTTCTGGGCAAAAAGATGAGGAGATGGAAGTACCTGGTAGGGTGGAACAGAATCAGGAAGGAAAATCAGTTGATTGGGATTCGCAAGGTCAGCTGCTGGCCAAGTTGAATCAAGCCGCTCCCGTAAGGAACGCAATAATCAAGACCGGGGCCCCTTACATCCCCCAAGAGCGAATGGGGGCACGAAGGACACTAGAGGAACAACCCTTAAAGAACCTAAAAAACAACGAACCCCTTCCGAACCACAACTGTTCCGCTATTTCAACGTCTGGTTCTATACCAGCGCACAAAGGCAATATGCCGCAGAGATGCCGAGGCGAACAATGCCTGCAGTGCTATGGGTACCCCGACGATGATGACATCTCAAGACCCTCCAGACGGCACTGTTAGTCTCGCGCGCATAATAAATAGATCTTGGGCGTCGGCACATCGACAACATGAGTGCCGGATTGGAATCGGGCCCCCAATGATGATGACCCTTTTCAGGCAGGCTGCGCAGCCCGAGTATCTTGTTTGATGCGTTCAGACCAGAGGGTACTTCACACGAGTACGACTGAACGACAAACCCAAACAGAATTAACATCAAACATTGTGGACGCGCACCTTCAGTGTCGCCCCCAGTTTGCCCTTCCAGTGTCGTCCCCCCGCCCATGCCGAAGCACACCGAAACGCGGTCTGGGCTGGCAAGATTGGGAAGTTCCACGATGACAGACATTGGAGAGGGGGCGCCAACAAATAATTTGCACGCAACGTCCCCCCTGCCCAGAACATGAATTCTACGAGTACGCTGCGTACCGCGTGCTTGCTTTTATGTTGTTGAGGGTTGGGCGTTTCGAATGGATTCGTAGCACATGACTCGGTCCCGCTTGACCCGCGTGATCTCTTCGTCTCTCCACATCGATATCACAATAGGACGTCGGATATCGGATAAGGGCTTCTGGCCTGGACTGCCGCTCGTGCCGACGCGGGCCGTCCCGAGAAGCGGATGTTATATGTTCAATATACAGCAGTGCCACCAAGGGCGCTTCAATGGTGAAATTACAACAACTACGGCCACCAAGAGCGTCCGGCGTTGTTTCTTTATACAGGATGGGCCCGTAGTCGTTCGAACAAGTGTGGTTAAGAGTGTTTTGTGTTTACAAACTCAGCTACTATTCGAGCAACTACGGGTCAAGCTAACGTGCGAAGAATCAATGACGTAAATGTTGCGTGTGTGTCGAACCGTTAACAAGTCCTTGCCAATCTGCTCGCCATCGTACGGCCTTCCCTCTTATGGCTTGCCAATTGTTCCGCGCAGCCTTCCCCTGACAAAATCAACCCCAACAGTGATCGAGGCGCACCATCAATGTCTCCCCCTGCCGCTCTTTCAATGTCCCCCCAGTTAGTGCCGAAGCAGACCGCAACGCGGTCTGACTTGGAGCGATTTCGAAGTGCCACGATGACAGACATTGGAGAGGGGGCGCCAACAAGTACTTCGCACGCAACGTCACCCATGTACAGAATATCAATTCTACAAGTAAGTTGCGTAATGCACGCTTGAGATTTATTTGGTCGAGGGTAGTAGGCAGACCGGGAGGGAGAGCAAGCTTCCCTCTTCCCCCGCTCGCCTGCTCTCACGTGGGGCCTGGGAGCCTCTCATGTGCTTTCGGAAGACGCCACGACCAGACTGCTGATACACTCGTCACTCTGCCCAGCGCGGGAGACTGGATTCGAGAGAGGAGCGGTACGGCTTACGCCAGAAATCGAGTCAGCACCAAGGGGAAGAGATGAGGCAGATGAGAGGAGGGAGAAGGAATGAGCCTGTCACATGAAGCGCGGTCCGCGTCTCTGTGGGGCGCCGCGAGGTAGACCGGGGACATCTCTGTCCCTGATGTCTGATCTCCTGACTGGGAGGCTGACCGACAAACGGAGTGTCCGCAGCGAGGGGGTCGGCGGCGGTGGGGATGGCAGGAGCGGCCAAAAACGAATCGATCAACCGGATCAGATCAAGACAAACATGAGGTCGGGCGTGTCCCCCTACAGGCGGATTTTGGACGAGCGAAACGTAATCAAAAAATATTCAACAAATGATCCAAACTACTTGAGAAAAATAGTCCCCATACTATGTTTCGGCTATTCTTGAATATTCCCCCTGTAGAGGGGCATGCCCGTTTTTTAACAAACATCGAGTCGGGCCGCCTCGGGGATGGAACCAGAATCGGAGCACACCAAATCGTCGGAATGCCGGAATCGAATTGGACCGGGCTGGCCAGAACCGAGGTTGAAGCGGATCGGTCGGACCGAAAAGAGCAACCCGTTGTGGTGCCCATGAGCGGAGCGGGATCGCGAACAGTGGTGTCGTCTAGCGAAATGGCGGCACGGGGCCCGCAAACATCCGATCCGACTCCTCCTCCATCATCCTTCTGCTCCTCGTCATCGCTCTCTCCTCCCCCACTGCTCCTCCAGCTTGCCATCCTGCCTCACTTGCCTCCTTGCCCGCAGTCTCACCCAACTGCACGTGGTCCTCCGCGTTCCCCGACCTCCCACCCTCCCATCTCCCGCTTCCTCCTGCTCCTCATTCTCCTCACATCCTCCCCATCCCTCTCCTCCCCATCCCATCCTACTGCTCCCTCCCCCCAACCGTTCTCTTTCACCTCCTCCTTTCGGCTATACGCAGGAGTGTTTACAGCCAAGAACGACTTCTGGCACGCGTCTTGCCGATCGATGCATGCGATGCCACAGTTATGACCTGGGTGCCTGGGCTTGGCCTCCAAGCCCTCCCCGAGACCCGCGCTCGAAAGATCCTTGGGGCGGAGGGTCACTCTTACCCGTAGCTGATCCCTTCTCTCCCAGCCACCTACCCTCGAGGTTACGTCGCCGACTTCGGAAACCCTGACCCACAAAAATTGCCGTCTCGCTCTTTCACCCGCCGCCTTCCGCTGGCTTCTGCTGGCGGATCCGCCGCCGTTTCATTTCCGCCCGCCCTCTTGAGCGGCCCTGTCCGCGCGCCGTGTTCGCTCGGAGCCGCGCACCCCGCCTCCAACCTGAAAGAGGGCACCTGGTACGAAGACGCCCCCCCCAAGGCCGATGCGGTGCCGTGTTCCGGCCTCGCGCACCTGTCCAGGCGCACGTCCTCAGAAAACTCGGACAGTTGCCTACACCCTCAGACTCCATCAGCGAACCTCCAGATTAGAAGCCTCTCAAATGGGGTCCGAGTACATGTGGTCAGAGGATCGCGCAGGATCGCCGATGCATAGGCGATGCATCGGCGACGTCGGCGATGCATTGGCGCCATGGGCGTGTAGAAAATCGGGCCATACATCGAGCCGCATCGGCGATGCATCGGCGCATCGATCGCGGCGCGATCCTCCGACCCCATCTACTTGGGCTCATCTGGGAGGCCTAGATTAATGGCCAGCTCCTGGCACATATTTCGAACCAGCTCAAACCGCAGCGACAATGGACCGAACCTCCAAGCGGCCAATGAAAGCCAGGGGCCTTGCGCGTGGACAAGAAAAGGTATGAGCGCAGCGAGCACAAGACCAAACTGCGCTGCCAGTGCAATGCATGAAGCCCTGTTGCCGTAGAGTCTTCGAAAGGGAGCACACAAGCAGGGCCGTCTGCCTATCAGAGGGGGAACCAAAAAGGAGGAGTAGGGGGCAGATGTGCACACACACACACACATCAATACATACATATATATATCCACATTCATTCACACGTACAGATGTATGTATGTATGTCTGTATGTATGTATGTATGTATGCATGCGTGCATGCATGCATGCATGCATGCATGTATGTATGTATGTATGTGTGTATGCATGCATGCATGCATGTTTGTATGTATGTATGTCTGTCTGTATGTATGTCTGTCTGTCTGTATGTATGTATGTATATATACATATATATATGTGTGTATGTGTATCTGTATGTTATGTGTAGGTATGTCTGTCTGCATGTCGTGTATGTATGTATGTGTGTATATACGTATATATATGTATATATATATATATATATATATGTAAGCGTGTCTATGTCTCGGTTCCACGGAAACTTTCGTTTAGCATGTTGCCGCGGTGGCTCTGGCGACATGCTATGCTCTGCAAGCGGATGGCGTGTCGCTCCGCTACAGGGGGCGGGGGGCTGGGAAAGGCTCGGGGCGATGGCGCTTGGAAACGGGGACGCGGATAGAGTGTCGCGCCGAAGCGCGGTGGGCCAGAACTGGCAGAGCCCGAAATTCCTGACCGTATGTGCGCTCATATACTTTTTATCTAGATTATCTGGCAACGGGTCACAAGTCATCCCAAAATGGTACCGCCCCCTCCCCTCAATAGAATTTAGACAGCCCCAGGGGCCCCTTGGGCCTGTCGGGCCTCCCTCTGGGGCACCACCCGGGCCTCCTGGCCCTCCTGTTCCGCTTCCCAGACCGCCTCGATGGCTTCGGGGAGTTCCTGGCGATGGTCCAAGTTGACCCGGAGATGACCCAAGAGGCCTCGAGAGGGTCCCCAAAGGGAGTCCCCAAAGGACTTCAAGATGTATTTTGCGCAGGGCAAGCGAGACACGACAATTATGCGTTTGCTCCCCACATCCTGAGTGGGGCTAATGTTTCCCACATCCAATGTGGGGTTCTTGTTTCTCTTCACACACACACACACCGCAGGATCTCTCCCTACTTCTCCTCCTCCTCATCCTCCTCTTTCTTCCTCCTTCATACAACAACACACCGAAACCATTATCATCATCCTCATCCTCATCCTCATCCTCATCCTCCTCATCATCATCGTCATCATCCTCCTCCTCCTCCTTATCATCATCAGCATCATCATCAACATCACCAGCATGATCAGCACCATCATTATCATCATAATCATAATCATCATAATCATCATCAGCAACATCACAATCATCCGCATCACAATACTCGTCATCATAACAATCATCGTCACCATCAGCATCATCATAATAACCATCATCATCGTCATCTTCATTATCATCATGATCAGCATCATCGGCGTCGTCAACATCAACATCATCAGCAGTAGCAGCATAATCATCACCACCATCATCAATATATCCGAGTCATATCACCATCATCATTAACATCACCATCACCAGCATCACCATCATAAACAGCATCAATATCATCACCACCGCTCCCCACATGGACACCCCGCGCAAGAACATGTCCACCAACACCCAAACACCTCGTCATCATCATCAGCAGCAGCATCAATATCGTCCTCCTCCTCCTCACCATCATCGTCATCAGCATCATCATCGTCATGCACCCCCCTCAAACTCACACACTCAGTCATCACCACCACTCATCAGCATCATCAGCAGCATCATCATCATCACCATCATCATCGTCTGCATCATCATTACCACCGTCAGCAACATCATCATCATCACCATACACATTCACACACGACCGTACTAACCTTCAGGGATGTCTCGAGCGGGGTTCCTCCCTGTGGGACCCGCACTTCATGTTGGCAATCCGAGCGGGTCATCGGACTGCAAGGGGGCAAATCGCGAGGTTGTCTCAAGCGAGGGTCTCGTGTGTGAGTGAATCGCTAGGGCAGGGGGCCGCGCTCGACGGGTGCAAGGGATACGACCAGGTGAACTTAGCGTCGCTGCCGGGCCTGCTGCGGCTGGCGGGGCTGCCCGACTGGCTTGTGAAGCCGGCTCTCAGCGCCTACGGTGCCCGCCGGCGGATTCGCGTCGGGCGCGCAATCGGCTCGCCGTGGGCGCCCAGTTCTGGCATACTCCCAGGGAACGCCCTAGCCGTGTTCTTCCTCAGCGTCATGACGCTCCCATGGCACCGGCGCGCTGGGGCCTTGGAGCCAAGGCTCCGCCAGCGCATCAACGTGGACGATTTCACGCTGTGGATGCGCGCGCCGGCCGAGGAGGCGGGCGAAGCGGCAGAGGCCGTGCAGGGCGCACTAGCCGTGACGCTAGACTTCGCGACCGCGATGGGCTGGGAGCTCAACCGGAGGAAAAGCCAGCAGATTGCCAACACCGGCGAGGTGCGACGATGGCTTGCCACGCAGACTCCGGTGGTGGCGGCCGGCACCACCATCCTGGACCTCGGGGTGGTTGGCGTCGCCGGCGAGGCCAGGCGCAGCGCCGTGGCGAGGGGGCAGCTAGCTGACGCAAGGACCCGCTTTGCCCGCATCGTTCGCCTGCCCGTCAGCTTCGGCCAAAAGTGCCTCCTGGGCGCGGCGGCGGGCACGGCTGCCGGGTTGTACGGCGCGGCGTGCGACCGTCCGCCAGAAGGTGAGCTGCGGGGGCTCCGCGCGGCTGCCTTGCACGCGGTGTGCCGTCGCAGCGGATTCCGGGCGGCCGCGGAGGTTGTAGTCGATGTGCTCAGTCCCAGCTGGCTTCTCGACCCGGCCGCCGTGGCGACCATGGCCCCGCTCTGGCACATCGCGAGGGCGATCCGCCGTGGCCGTTTCCCAGCGCAGCTGTGGCGCAGCGCAGCCGGCGCCATCGCGGCGGGGCACGGGCGGCAGAACGGGCCGATCGCGGCGGCAGTGCGCAACCTTGCGGAGCTGCGACTTGGCCACGACGTCGAGTGCTGGACGGGCGTCCCGGCAACGCCGGCGGGCTGGCGCCCCGCCGAGCAGGTTGCCGCCCCCCGCGGCGACATGGGGCAACTCGCCAGCGGGGTAGACCGCTGGGTTACGCGCAGGCTGCTCGAGGACGGCCAACTCGCGCCAGACCTGGCATCGGGGATCTTCTGACCCGGGTCAATCCAGACCCGGGTCAGCAGGAAACCAAAAACTGCAACGCAAGAAAAAAACTGCAACGCAGGTCTTCGCAAACCCAGGTCAGCCAATAGGCGCGGCCGCCTCGCGGTCACGAGCGGCTCGTTAACCCGGGTCAGCCAAAGGGGGTTTTCGCAAGCTCCTGCAGGATCCGGCGCCCTGGCTGACCCCCGTCTGCACTGACCCCCGTCTCGAGGCTCCCGATGGCAGGCGCGCTGCGCACGGTGCTCGCCGGCGGCGTCGTCGTCACGCAAACGGTAATTAGCAGCAAAGTGGGGCAAACCGACGCTGTGCCCTCACTGCCAGACGGCCGACGAGGACCCAGACCACCGTTTCTGGCGGCGCTCGTGCTGGCAGGAGGCGAGGGCGGCTGCCCTGCGCGGCACTGAGTTTCGCCCGGAGGGCCTCCGCGCCGCCCAGCCGCCCAGAGCCGCTTGCACGGGTGTCCTTCCGGAGGACCCGGTGCGCGCTGGCCGAGGGCGCGCGCGAGCCCATCCTGACCCCGCCTTTGCCCGCCGTTCAGCTCGACCCGCACCAGCGCCCGCCGCGGCGGCACGCCTGGACAGACGACGCCTGTGAGCGGCCAACGGACCCGCTCTTGGCCAGAGCAGGTTGAGGGGTGCGACTCGAGGGCCCTAACGGCGCGCAGGACAGCAGCGGGCCCGTCGACGGGCCCCAGACGGCGCAGAGGGCTGAGCTGACAGCCGCCCTGCATGCGCTGAGCCTCGCGGCGGGCCCCGTGGAGATGATCACCGACTCCCGATTCGTCAGCAACGGAGTCGCGGCGCTCTGGTCGGGGGCGTCCCCGGCGCAATGGGTGCACGCCGAGCTCTGGGAGCTGCTGGCCCCCGACTGCCAGAACGGCATCCTCGTCGCGCGGTAGTGGATCAAAGGGCATCTCGACGCGACCAGCGCCCGGGCCCGCTGCATGGCCGACGACGACCGCTTTGGCAACGCGGCTGCTGATCGGCTCGCGTGCGCTGCCGCACGCGCGCGGCTCCCGCCGCCGGCATTGGTCACAGGGCGGGACAACCGCTTGCGCGCTCTGGGCATCGCGCAGCGGATGCTGGCCGAGGTGGAGTTAGCCGCCCTGAAGGTGAACCACAGCAGCGCTGGCGTGGCCCCACGGGCTCGGCGCAGGCCCCCCCCCCCGCGGCCGCAGCCGCGCTGGCGCCGCCAGGCCACGCGCGCGGCGGCGACGGAATGGGCCCGCTGCGCCGCCCTGTTCGCCGGGCGGGCGTGGCGGCCGCACGCTGCTGCGCAGGGCCCAGGCCGGGTGGCCTGCGTGCGATGCGGGGCGTCTGGCTGCCGCCGCGGGCGGCAGCCTTGCTGCTGCCGCCCGTCGTCCGGGCTGGCGGGCGCGACGCCGACTGGCGCGCTGCAGGCGCGCTTGGCGCAGCGCCCGAAACCACCAGACTAATTCGTAACTCGGGCAGCCTGCGTGCAGGCTGCGTGCCCCCCGCTTCCGCCCCGCCCCTTCCCCCTCCCCCCTCTGCCGCCTGTCCCTGCCGTTGAGCTTCTTCGATGGGTAAAACAAATGAACCGCTAGGGTGTCTCAGGCGGGAGCCCCCTCCCGAAATGGCCCACATGTCATGTTGGTAATCCGAGCGGGTCGTCGGTAAACTCTGCAAGGCATTGCACTTGATGGCCCCAAAATGGCAAATCGTGAGGATGTCTCACACGGTGGCTCCGTCTGTGAGTGACCTGCAAGGCTGTCTCTGGCGGCAGCCCCCTCCCTGTGGGGCCCGCACTTCATGTGTTTGTAATCCGAGCGGGCCATCGGCAAACTCTACCAGGCATAACACTTGAGCACCCCAAGGGGGCAAATCGTAAGGTTATACCAAGCGGGAGACCCGTGTGTGAGTGAATTGAAGATTCCGCCTCCTCTCTTCCCTTTCCTCCTTCTCCTCATCAGCAGCTATATCATCATCAGAACTGTCATTCCCCACATCCAATGTGGGGTATTTGTTCGCTCTGGCAGGCACCTCACCCATCGCCCCTGTCCTCCTCACTCCTCCTACATCACCCACCCACGAATCACCATCACCACCACCACCACCACCACCACCACCATCATCATCATCATCATCATCATCATCATCATCATCATCATCATCATCATCATCAGCATCATCATCATCATCATCATCATCACCATCACCATCACCATCACCACCACCATCATCATCATCATCATCATCATAACTCATCTTCCTTATCATCCACATCATCATCACCATAACTATAAACATCATCACACCATCACCATCACCATCATCTCCGCCACCACCACCGCCACCACCATCGTCATCGTCATCATCAACAACACCATCATCATCGCCGTCGTCGTCGCCGTCATCATCATCATCATCATCATCATCATCATCATCATCATCATCATCATCAACATTACCATCACCATCACCATCATCATCAGCAGCATCGTCAGCATCATCATCATCATCATCATCATCGTCATCATCACCACGCTCACACTCACACACTCACTTAATCTCTCTCACACACACGCAAACGCTTATACGGATGAATCTCGAGCGGGGGCCATGTCTGTAAATGAATCGCGAGGAACTCTCGAGCGGCAACCTCTCCCTATGGGGTCCCCACCTCTAAGCTCGAATCCGCGCAGGGTTCGGGAAACCTGTAACACTCGCCGCTTTTGGGCCCCTCGAGCTCGAACATGGAGGAAGTCTCTAGCCGGAGCCTGTCTGTGAGAGAATCGCGAGGAAGTCTCGAACGGGAGGCACTCCCTATGGGGTCTCCACCTCAATGTTTGAATCCGCGCCGGTTTCGGGAAACTTGTAACTGACGTCAGGTTTGGGCTCCTCAAGCTCGAACATGGAGGAAATCTCGAGCGGGACCTCGCCTGTGATAGAATCCGCGAGCAAGCCTCGAGCGGTAGCCCCTCCCTATGGGGTCCCCCACCTCCATGATCGAACCCGGGGGGGGTTCGGAAAATTGTTAACTGTCGTCGCTTTTGGGCTCCTCGGGCTTGAGTGCGGAGGACGTCTCGAGCAAGAGCGTCGTCTGTGTGAATCGCGAGGAGGTCTCGAGCGGAAGCCCCTCCCTATGGGGCTGCCACCTCGTGTTCGAATCCAATCGGTCGCGAGGAAGTCTCGAGCGGGAGCCCCACCCTATGGGGCCCGCACTTCAAGTTCGAATCCGGGCGGGTCATCGAAATATTGTAAATTTCGTCGCTGATTGGCTCGCAGCCACTGGGACCTGCGGTGGAACTCCCGATGTGGCCACGAAGCGTGTGAGAGGTGTGCCGAAATGGGCGCGGTGCCGCCATGCGACCGCAGCCACTGGGGCCTTCCGTGGAGTTCCTTGTGGGGCGACGAAAAGTGTCAGGGGTGTGCCGAAATGGGCGCGGTGCCGCCATGCAAACACAGCCGCTGGGGCCCTCGGTGGAGCTCTCTATGGGGCCACGAAGCGTGTGAGGGGTGTGCCGACGTTGACGCGGTGCCAACATGCAAACGCAGGCACTGGGACCTGAGGTGGAGCTCCCTGTGAGGCCACGAAGAGTGCGTGTGGAAACGGGCGCGGTGGAGCCATGCGAACGCAACCACTGGGGTGCTCAATTGAGCTCCTCATGGGGCCACGAAACATGTGAGAGGTGTGCCGAGATGGGTGCGGTGCCGCCATACGAACGCAGCCATTGGGGCCTCCCGTGGAGCTCCTTGTAGGGACGAAGCGTGTGAGATGTGTGCCGAAATGGGGGCGGTGACGCCGTGCGAACGCAGCCACTGGAGCCCTCGGTGGAACTCCATATTGGGGGCATGAAACGTGTGAGGGGTGTGTGCCGAAATGGGCGCGGTGCCGCTATGTGATTGCAACCACTGGGGCATTCCTTGGAGCTCCATGTAGGGACGAAACGTGTGAGGAGTGTGCCTGAATGAGTGCGGTGCCGCGATGCGAACGCAGCGTGCCTTCGGTCGAGTTTTGAATGGGGCCACGAGACGTGCGAGGGGTGTGCCGACATGGAAATGCGGTGGGCAGAGGCAGGGATGGGAGGACAGAGCAGGGGGAGGAGGGAGGAAGAGACGAGAGGAGGACGACGGAGACGCGGGGCGATGCGTATTCAACACGAGGACCCAACACCACTTTCCGGTTGGAGACATCCATAAGGATGTCTCCACACATAGTGTAGATGCACCTGCATATATATAGAGAGAGAGAGAAAGAGAGAGAGAGAGAGAAGAGAGAGAGAGAGAGAGACAAAAATAAATAAATGAATAGGAGGAAGCGAGAGAGAGAGAGAGAGTGAGAGAAACTGACAAGGAGATAGAGAGAGAGCGAGAGAGAAACAAGCAAAAGAGTCAGATCGCGCGCGGCAAAGACAGCTGGGGGGGTCCTGGGCAACCTCCTGGATGTAGAAAATCTGGAGGTCTAAAAGGGATCATGTGTAGTACTCCAGTAAAGGGCCGGGAGTTCGCCAACTCGAGCCAGGCGCAGGTAGAGGGCGAGGAGGCGGGGTAGAAAGAACGAGGGAATTGACAAGTTAAGCAATATCAGCCCCTGCTATGAACAAGCGCTTCGCAAGTTCTTTACCCCGCTGGGGCAACCCATCTGTTTCGACACCCCTCTAGATAGATCGTCCATACGATGTGCTCACCCGAACGAGTTGCGGAACACAGTTCCCCCGAGTTGTGACTGGTCGGCCCTCCGATGGTCACCAAGATCGGATGCGCGCACGTTGTCGCTGTCGGGCGGCATCGTCGGTTCCCAAAGACTTTCCTGCCTCGGGATGCGTTGTTCAACAAGTGCGTCTCGCCGAGGAGAAAGCCCCAGGGGTGCCCGAATCGTCCAAAACGGCCACCACGAGTATCGTTTATCCGATCCCCATCCCCAGCGGCGTGGCCTGGGCCCCACTGGCCGATTTACCTCCCTAGATGGGGATATAGGCCGTCCCCTTCGGGTTTCGAAGGGTGTATCCCCAACTGGGGTGGTAATTTGGTGGGGGTCTCGAAGGGGATGATGATGGGGATGGGGGTCGGATAACCGATACTGACACCATGACCCGAATCCGATGGGTTCCTCCAGGCGCAGGAGCCCGCCCCGACCAAGTCGGAGCAAAGGGGCCCCCGGCGAAGACCCCGAACGGCCTCACTGGACTCAACGAGGCTCCACGAGGAGGACCTCGACGAGGCTCACGGAGCATCAAAGACCTTCCCGTCCCGTCGTCCTCGTCCTCGTCGTCCTTCTCCAACTCCTTCCTCCCACCGTCATCGTCGTCCAGTTCGTCCCTTCCTCCTTCTCCTCGTTCTTCGGGGGTGCGCAAACATGGATTAGCGATCCATGGATTTGGCGCGCGGTCGCCAAATCCATGGATCGGGGGAGGTGCCCTCCCCAAAATGCGGCAACGGCCGCCTCGCTCGGCGGCGGAAATCAGCGATTTCCGATGGAAACGGAACCCGTCGCTAATCCACGCCCCCTTAGTCCATGTTTGCGATCGCCTGAGTTCTGTGGCGGAATGGCGCGAACCACGTGGCCTCCGAGACGGCTCAAACTAGCTCCAAGATGGCCGAATACGGTCGGGAATATTTGCTTTAAAAGGGCCCTGGGACACACAATGGACACAAATCACAGGATTACCCATATTTTCCTATATTTTCTGGGCTTTCGTCTTTCCCCCCCACTTCCTATATTTTCGCATATTTTCCTGGGAATCGACGATTAATTGTGTCTGTGTGTTTCTTTCCCTCCTGATGCTTAGCGTGTCGCGGCGGCGACCCGGGCGACACGCCATGCCCTGCGACCAAATAATTAGCGCGTCGCTCCGCTCCGCGGGGCGGAGGGCAAATCAAAACCCCAGACGTGAGCGCGGGACTGGACCGTGGACAGCGTGTCGCGCCGAAGCGTGGTTAGAGGCCTCCTAGATGGGGTCCGGATAGATGGGGTCGGGGGATCGCGACGCATCGCCACTGCATCGCCGATGCATCGGCGATGAATCTGTGATGCAGGTTTGGGCCCTCCCCCATTAGCGGCGCGGTGCAAGCCGCCACACTCGTAAAGGTAGATGGTAAAAAGGCCTGACTCCCTGCAAATAGGAAGCCCCCCTAAGCAGCAACCATCCCTATGACTGGTACCCTCCCCCGCCGAGGCAGGAGTGGGTCCTCTTTTCCTCCTCCTCCTCCTCCTCCTCCTCCTCCTCCTCCTCCCTGGGCCGCGACGCGGAACAGCGTGCCTTGGCATGGCGCCACAGGCTGCAGCCGGTGCACGCCGGGGTCTGCGGGGGGGCAGCGGGCACGAGCGTCGGCGGGGAGGCGACGGGCCTGGGAGACGCTGGGGACTCTGCCTGATCGCGCAGCGGTCTCGGTACCTTTCTGGTTTTCCCGAGACAAGGAGGGAGGGAGGGGGGACGGATGGGGGAGGCAGGCGAGGGGGTTGAAGGGGAGGAGGAGCGAGAGGCGGGATTGGGAGGCGCGGAGGAGGGGGCGGGGTGTCCTGGAGGGGGGGGGGTCAGGGAGTACGAGAGTACGAGGAGGAGAGGAGGGTGCGGAAGATGAGGGGGGGGCGAAAGTTGAGGAGCGGGGGGAAGAGCTCGAAAAGGGGGCAGCGGCAGCTGCATCATGCGGGATGAGCACGGGCGGGAGAGGACAGGATTTACACTGCGGAGGGGCGGGATCACGGAGGGGGAGGGATACCGTTGGGGGAGAATGGGCTGGAGTGAAAAAAGAAAGAGGCGGGATGGATGAGGCGGAGGGAAGTGGAAGATGAGCAACGAGGAATATTCAAGATGCTGCTGCTGCTGATGATGATGATGATGGTGTTGTTGATAGTGATACTGATGAGGATGATGATGATGATGATGCTGCTGCTGCTGTTGCTGATTATGATGATGCTGATGATGGTGATGATGATGATGATGAGAATGATGATAAGGATGATGATGATGATGATGATGATGATGATGATGATGCCGATGCTGATGATGATGCTGCTGCTGATGCGGATGATCAAGATGATGATGATGATGATGCTGCTGATGATGATGATGATGATGGCGCGATGCCAGATGCAACGAAAAGGCTCAGGGGTCATTGCCTGGCGATGGCGATGCACAAATGGCAGCTGTGTGCGTAAATGTAGATGGTTCGCTTATCAAAGGCGGCTCGACATGAAAAGGCTGCCAGACATGAAAAACATCAGCTCCCCAAGTGAAGGGGACTCCACGATGCAACAGCTGACGCAGCAGGAGGACAAAGACGACGAAGAGCAAAGGGGCCCAACAATGCAGAAAACAATGCACGGGAACTTCCGTCCACAGGAAAACAAACATCGCATCAGAAACGGCTCCACAATCAACTCGAATTGTCACCGAAGTCGTGAACGCCAGCCATACAGGTTTGCTCCATCGACCACCACAGCGCAACTACGAAACTACAGTGCCACACCAGGAAAGCGGATCGACATATCGCTAGGCGCACGGTGATCGACGTGCACTGTCATGAAACAGAGACGCATACGCAATGCACCCATGCATGGGGACACAGCAGCAGCAGCACATCACAACCAAAAAAAGGAACGAAACTACAGGAAACGGGAATGGAGGAGAGGTCAAGAAGAGGGCGCACATACATACCGTGACAGGACTGGAGACCTGTAATCTTCAAGGCCAACACATCCAATTCATTTGAACTCGCTCCGCTTCCCCAACCCCTGACACGGCCAGTTGATCTGAATCAATTCGTTCCCCCAGCCCCCTACAAAGCCGATTCATCTGCACTCGTTCGTTTTCCCAGCATCCAACGCGAGCGGTCCATTCCCACGACTATGGTTCATGAGCGGCTCATATCCTCAAGCCAATCGAAAGCTGAACGGCTCATTCCCCGGACATGGCGGCCCGCCAGGGTGTTGCTCGTCATGAGGCGCGCCGGGAGGCGAATGCGGCAGTGGCCCACGGAGCTCGCCTCTTCCTCTCGCGCACCTCCATGTCGCCGCGCTTGCCCTTCCAGATCACGTCAAACTCGCCCTCGACGAGGGCCGCGGTTTTCTGCCAAGCCGCTGTGTCCGGCTGGAACAAGGGCCCGTCGGCCCCGTCGAAGCCCGCCGGGACGCAAATACTCGCGACGGAGTCTGCTTTAGAATCCGCAAGTCCAGAAAATTGACCTACGTTACACGTGTTTTTCTCCGGCATGTGCCGCGCGACGCGAAGGGCCACCCCGTGCATCTGGAGCGGTTTCGACGGGCGCTGGTCGAACTCCTCTGCCATTTTTCCCACGAAGTTACCCAGGCGGGTTTGGGGGGCGTTTCGGGCGCCGCGCCGGCGAGCTGCCCGAACCGAGACGGCCATCGGCAGGTTAGAAGCAAGGGAGACTACAACGAAAAGCGAAGGGCGAATGGAGAGATAGCCTTGCTGTTAAGCGACGCGTGGCGGTTTGTATACCGTAGAGCGGGCGCGGCAAGGGATCCCCGACCCCTGCACATGGCAGCGGATCCAATGCCGCCTTGCTGACGTGCCCCATGAATAAATGACCTGTTGCTCGAGTCCGCCGCCCAAACGGGCCCGCCGCGTCTCGATGGCAGTCCGGGCGCAAGCCGTCCAGGCCACAAACAAGCCACAACATGTCACCAACACTAAATATCTACAACACTGGACAGGGCATGGAAGGACCACAAATCTTACAAAATAGCACAACGTCTAGGAACCTTCTACTGAACAGGTTCCTTATAGAAGAGCACAGTGACTGGGGGGACTTCTTCTGACAAGGCCCCTGATGTAAAGTTGATGTCGCGACTGGCCAGAAGGGCTGGAAGCAGACAGTTGGTGAAACGCAGAATCGAGCACTCACGTGCTCAACGCTCAACGGCCTGCTGTTCCACGAATATAGTCCATGGCAACAGCCTCTCACTTGCGTGCCTCACTACGTCGCATTCGCGAACATAGTTGCGGCATGCGAATCCTTGTGTACTCCTCTCCTGGATGTGCTGCGTCGCACTCGCGAACGCAGTTCGGGCGCGCGTCGCGGAGTGGGTTGTCCAGTAGCGTCCCCGCTGTCCCTGTTGTGGTCGATGCGTTGGGAGCTCGGCGCCGACTGCTCTGGCCGCTCCTCGCTCAACCTCGCCGTCGCACGCGCGTGGGCGAGCTTCCCCTCCATGACGTCGAGGAAGAGCTCCTGGTCAAATTTTATCTTGGCCATGGGCGCCATGGGATCGGCGCTCGCGTCGCGGGCGTTGCGCCGCAGCACGTCGGACAGCTGTTTGGCGCGCAGCTGATCTGGTAGGCCGCCGCGGGCGGCCCGCCGCGCCATTCTCTGATGGCGGCCGCGCGGGCGAACAAGCGCGTTCCACTACTCGCGAAGTAGTTATTCGCGAATGGCCT
Source organism: Prorocentrum cordatum (assembly GCA_963575745.1). Lineage (NCBI taxonomy): Eukaryota > Dinophyceae > Prorocentrales > Prorocentraceae > Prorocentrum > Prorocentrum cordatum. Next base: position 84,028 of record CAUYUJ010003614.1, read on the forward strand.
GGATCCGCCGCGGGTGATTTACGATGCATTACGCAAAAGGTTTGTTCTTCTGTCAGTTGCGAGTCGGCAAAGTGCGAGTAGTGGAACGCGCTCTTTGAACGTGATCCACGGCCTGGGCGGGGAAGACGGACATGCCTTCCACGACCAGCTCGGCCAGCACAGCGCGACGCCCCTACCCCCTCACCCCCACGACCTCATCTGCTGAGGTGGGTCCGCGCACCATGCCGCAGAGCGTCAGGCGGTGGGGGGCCGTCTGCTGTTCCACGCGCAGCGAGCAGATAGGGGCCGCGCGAAGATCTACACGCAAGCGTGCGCGACCGGTTCGCAGCGTCAGCACGTGACAGATCTTCTTTGCCAGTGCTGTGGCACGTGCCCAAACGCATGCATGAAGCGCCGCGCATGCCGCATCCTGTCTCCGGTCTCCTCGCGCTTACGAGCCGTCGCTGCGCGCGCAGATCTGGGCCGCGCACTTCATCGCCGGATAGACGAGCTGAGCTGCATAATGCACCCGATGAGCAGCTCGTCCTTGGCCCGGCGGCAACGCGGCGTTGGCGGCTGCTCCGAGGGCGGAGTCAGCGGTCTGGAAGCGGACCTCCCTTCTGCTCGTCGGCCTTCGCCTTGACCAAACCGACGTGCCAGATGGGGGTCAGCACGTTGATGTGCTCGTTCTTGTCGTGCGTCGCTGCGCCGGCAGCGCTGCGGCGTTGGTGCGCGCCGAAATTGCTCCCACGCCGCCGCTATCACATTCTTTTTGCCGAAGACGCTCTCGACGCGGCCGATCAGCCGGCTTGCAAGAGCCCTGCGAATCTCAAGCAGACGACGCGCTTGGACAGCACGACTACTAACTCTGAGCCGCCGGCGCCATAGGTGTCGGAGGCCCGCTCGTCGAAGGGCTCGCGGCCCAGGGCCGGCATGAGGATGGCCGCGCAACCCGGCGGCAGGGCGGAGCTGAGGGATGCTTCGCCCAGCTCATCTCGGCGCCCCGCAGGAACGCTTTCTCGACGCCCGCGGCGACGCGCGCCCAGTCTGGGCGACCAACCGCCTCTGAGGACAGATTGCGCCGAGACGCACGCTTCGCAGCGCCGGCAAACGTCTCCAGCGCGAGGCGCATGTCGCGGAAAGCCTTCAATGCCATGAGGCGCCGCGTGTTCCCGGCGGTCTTGCCGTCCGACCCCATCTAGTACTTCCATGTGAACGCGCGCCTGGAGTCTCAGACGTCCCGAGCGCCTTTGCAAGGGTACCGCTCGAAACGCGATCTACTTGGCCCAGAGAGGGAGCTCCCCGACGATGGCGGCGGCCTGCTCTTTGGTCAGCCTCGACACCTCCACTTTTGTTAGGAGATCGGTCTCGCGCTTGATTGTCGCGGTCTTGACGGCGGCGTAGACTTTAAGCACGACTGCGGAGGACGCGCTGGCAATGCAGTTGCCCTCGAGGCATATCAGAAACGCCCCCCGCGCCCCTGGATCCAAATATAACTCCACATGCGTTCTCCCCTCATCCTCCTCAAGCTCGGCGTCGTCGTCTAACGTGGCGCACGCAGGTAGTCGTGGCACTGCGCGCGGGCGTGCTGACACCGACGTTAAGTCTTCCAGTGCTGATGCCATTCGGGCGGCCTGCGGCCTGTGCCGGCGGTTGCGTGCTCGACAGCAGCGCGGGCCATCTGCTGGCTGTCTGGGCCCCCCCATCTCCTGTAGCTCCTGGGGCAGATCCTCCGCGCCCTCGACCTCCCGCCAAGCTGCCGACATCACCTGCTGGACGTGGCCGGAGAAGTCGCCGTCGGCCTCTTCGGGCATCGCCGACAGGGCTGACGGTGAACCACCCTCCGTGACGCTGGCGACGTCCTCGGAAAAATTGATGGCACAATCGTCGAGCGTCCGGCCGTCCTGGCCCTGCCCAGCGTCGGCTGCCAGTAGGTGATGGTCGCCCAGGAAAGACTGGATGATGCGAGCGTCGCTCCACTGCTTGTCGACGAGGCTGCGGGCGTCGAACCTGGCGCCGTCCAAATGCGGGCGGCGGGCGGCGCCTGGGTTTTCAGGGGGCCACAAGATGACCAGACTGCGGTTGCAGCCCAGGCAGTCGCCCACGCATTTGTGACGACGCACGAGACGCGAATGCCAAGTAGCTGGAAGCATCGGCGGGGCACGTGGCGCAAAGGATCAAGGGCATCAGGGCGTCGCCGAGACTGCTCGGTCGGCTGCTTGCCCCGCTCGCCCCCGCCATGGCCGAGGGCCTTGGCCCCTAAACCGGGCGCGATGCGCTCTGGGATGTCCTCCGCCCGATGCCAGGCCAGGCCTACTCGCGCCATGCCGGCGCCCATGTCGTTGAAGACGGCGCCAATGAAGGTCCGCGCGCCCTGTTGTCTGCAAACCATCTCGGCGCCGCGGTGCTCAGCGGTTGCCTCGCCTCTGGCCGGGGGGCACTGACAGGGCAGCGCCGAGCCCTGCCCTGCCTGGCGCGCCCTTTGCGCTAGGAGGCCGATGGAACTTCGCCCGATCACCCACGCTGAAGCGCCCCATCTCGAGTCTCTGTCGCGCGTGTCCGGCGGGCGCGGGTTCCGCGGGCGATCGAAGTAGCCTCGATCAAACGCTGGAAGCCGATATCACGGATGCGCCACTGCAGTCGGCTTGGTTGGACCTCGCCACAGGCAGCGGGGCTGGCTCCGGCGACGCAGTCGCCCTCGCCCTCCTCGTCTGCTTCGAATGGTGACGGCGCGGGGGGCTGCCTGCCGACGACGACGTTGCGCGGCGCGGCGTCGCCCGCGAGGGTGGCGCCGTTGCCCGCGAAGGTGGCGTGGGCCAGCATGAAGTCGAAGCTGGCGGCAATGCCTTCGCGCTCCAGCTGCCGGTCGGCGGCGCGCTGCGCGCGTCGCAGCGTTGGGCAGCGTCGCTCTATGACGCCAGCGCGCTGGCGTGGAGCACGGATGTCCACCGGCCCCCCCCCCCCCACCCCCTTCCTCATCTCCTCGAAGTACTTGGAGGCCATCCCGCCATCACCGTCCACGACGAAGGTCTCCATTGATCCAAAAAGCTGGATCCATGACCTGCCACTTGCAGCCAGCAACGTTGGGTCGCATCTGTCCGCGATCTCCTGGCCATGGTGCCACCCTGAGCCGCAGCAGATCAGGCGCAGTATTATGCGATCCATGTAATGCAGGATGCCGCATTCAACGTGGAGGGCGAATCGCGCATCGACTGGTGGTAACCGCCCACGGCATCCACGACATTTGTTGACCACTGAGGGGGTGAGGTCACGGCTTGCCAGTGGCATGTTGGATGCGCGCGGCGCTCTTGCCATCTCCTCCTTAGTGGCGTGCCACCACCGGGGATTTACCTTGCGTAGCTTTCGCATTCGTGTTTCGTGCGAGTCGCCGCGCAGTGGTCGTAGCGACGTGGCGATGTCAAAGCGATTCCAATCTACAAGCGGAGGTTTGCATGCAGAGGCGTCGGCAGCTCGCGGCGCAGCGCGTCTCGGTGCCGCGCTGGTTTGCTGGACTGGCTCGAATTCGTGGACGAGCAACGCGATGGCCGAACCGCTACCCTGAGCGCTGGCGCTGGGCGATGAGCTGGCTCCTGGTGTATCTGAAAATGCCGGTTGTAATTCGGCTTCGTCTGCTGCTCCGCGGTCAGCTCCTCCCGGTGGTTGTGCCTGCTGGTCGCTGGAGTGGCGCGGTCCTCCTGAACGCGGGGCTAGCGCACGTGGGCGTTGGCCGGCGCGGGGGCGCGGCCGCGCGTGAGGGTCCGCGAGCCTGCACGTGCTGAGCCCATCTTTATGTGCAAGATGATCGCACTCGATCTCCACGCGGCAACCACGGCATTCTCTGTGGATCGGGGAGCTGCGCGGGCGTCGGCGGAAGCCGGGTCTCGGGAGTCCATGGGCGAGTCCGATCGCGCGTTGCGTCGGCGCACCCTGCGCGAATAGCACGTGCGCCCAGCGGCCGCGCCACTTCTAATTTCGCCCTCTGTGGCCTCTGAGGCTACCGTTGGAAAGGCTGCCACATCGACATCGCGCGCGCGAGCATATTTCGCTTCGAGAGCAGGCGTCGGCGTAGGCATACGATGCCCTGGACAAGATGTTTCGGCCATAATCCATGGCCAGACCTGGGCGTCGGTGCCGTTGTGGTCCTCGACGTGCACGCGTGTGCGCGCGTGCTTGTCGGTGCAACTGAGGTCCTCGAACTGCTCGAGGATCTCTGGGGCGTTGGAGACAAGGCTGGCGGCTCACGTCAGCGGGGGCGGGGGGCTCTGGCATCGGTGGTGACGCGGCTGCCAGCGCGGACTGCGGTGGCCACGTAGAGCTCGACCCATGTGGCGCGCGGGCGCCGAATGCTGAGACCGATGGCATGCGGGCTCAGCTCGGCAACTGCACGTCAGCGAATGGGGCAGCTGTGCGGTTGCACCGCGACTCGGGCATTGATGTCGCATGCTGTGGCTCCAGCTGGAACGCGCCGGCCACTCCGGCCCAGCGCTGGGGCGTCAGCGCTGGCGGCGCTGCTGATGCTTCTGGAGCTGTGGGCGCCTCAGGCGCTGAGCCCCCCACTCCTGTCATGCGGATTGGCGGCGTGATTGCCCTATCCGCTGGCTGGGCCGAGTCCTGATGCACGCGGCCCATGAAGTCGCCAATTGCCTGGCGCAGTCGCCGAAGTTCGGCCTCATGAGGGTTGGGCGGAGCCGATGAGGACGACGAAGTACCCGCCCAACTTGACCAATGGCCCTGGCCAACTGCCTGCCAGGAGCCGTCGGGCGAAACGCTGGAAGCTGCTGCTGCTGGTGCTGCCCGCGTAGTTACTGGCGTAGGAGTCGGCTGGCCGCCGTTCCAAAGATAGGCGCTCTGCGCGGGGTCACCGTAGTCGGGTCCCAGAACAACAGGCCCGTGCATCCCGTAGGTCCCCCTGGTCATCCAGACCGAATAGGCCCCTGGTGCTGGTTGTTGAGGTCGGTCCAGGCGCTCCGTTGTGTCCCAGGTGCGTAAGTGGTGAGGGCGCTGGCGTCGGCGGAGACGCTGCTGCTGATGCTGGAGAGCCGACGGCTCGCCCTGGCTGGCTGGCGCCGACGGGGGCAATCGCGCGCGAAGTGCTCCTGAGTCGCTTGCGGCACTTGTGGCGTGTCCCGTCTGGGCCCAATGGGCTGACTTGTCGGCCAAGGGCCGCCCCGCTCGCCGGGTGCTCGCCCCCCCGCCCCCCTATCGCTGCCCCCCCCGAAACCGGCGATGGTTTCGCGGGAGTCGTTGCTGGGCAAGTCGGAGGCGCGGCGGCCTTGTTCGCAGCCTTTTTTTTCTGTGGCCTTTTCAGATGACCCTCCGCGCAAGGCGCGTGGGCTCGTCGCCATTGAAGCGGCGCCATCGGGGCTTGGCGCGATCGCAAGCCGACTTCTTCGCCGAATGAGCTGATTATGTCAGAGTCGGTGCCGCAGTCGCCGCTGGAGACGCCGCTCGCGGCGCTGCTGATGCGTCAGCGCTGGCGGCCGCTGGCGCCGCGGGCGGACTCGGCGCCGCTCCAGGGGCGCAATTAAAGACCACTGCCGCTCAAGCTTGATCCGGCCCCAGTGCCAAAGACACTCTGGCCCCGATTGGCGCGCCAAGGCGACGTTGCCAGGCGAGCCTTGGATCATATGTCCAAGCCCGCGCAAGTGGCCCACCATGCGGGCCGACTGCGGCGCGTCCGCAGGATAGACCATGTCAGAGTGCAGCAGGACCCCGGTGAAGTAGCTGGTGCACTCGTAGCCGATCATGAATTGACTGGCATGCTGCGTCCTCCTGATGACGATGTCGAATTTGGTGAAGATGCCGTCGATGCGACCCGGCGGCAATCGGTCGAAGTTCATCAGAGCCGATGCCGCCCGCGCGCGCCGCCCCTCCCAAGCTGGCCCCGCCGCTCGCCCAAGCTATGCGCGAAGGAAATCGCAGGAGACGCCGGGTCTTGGCTGACATGACCACCTTGGATGAGAACGCCCGGCGGCCATTCGCCCGCGCACTTGCGAGCCATGCCGGTCAAGCGAGACGGATCGTAGGCCGCAAGGGAAACTCGATGAGGTCTGAGTTCGCCGCTGACCGATCAATAATCCCCCGCGCCCAGCGCCAGAAAGGCGCGCGAACATGCTGCTCGGGCCCCCAGGCGCGGAGGCGTCGCATGTTGCCGCTGCCGCCGCCACCCGCGCACGCGCGGGCGACGCAGCAGATGGCGTTGACCACGCCCGCGCCGATGGCCCTCCATCCAGAGTGGAGCTCCCCCTCCCAGCGTCGAGGTGGCGCGACAATCCTGGGGCCCGCGGACAGCGGCGCCGCGGCAGCGACCCTCGAGGCCGCCGTGGGAATCTGCCCCTGGCGCGCCCACCCTCCTCGGCGCATTGGACCCGCCCTTCTGTCGCGCGATTGGCGCGCGGACTGCGCCTGGAGCACCCCGCCACGCAATGGCGAGACGGTTCGTCGCGCGGCGATCGCGGCGCCCGCTGGCCAGTTGTCGCGGGCCCGCGCAGCGACGCCGCGCCTCGCCGCGCTCCCCGACGCCGCCCCCCCATCGACCCCCGGAGGCGGACGCCGCCCTCGCGGGCCAGCGCGGGCCCGCGAGGGGCGACCAGGGCGCCCCCGCAAGCTGGCCCGCCTCCTTATCGGCCGAGGCCCGCAATCGAGGCGCGGACGGGGGGGGGGGGGCGAGGGGGGGGGGCGAGGAAGCGGGGGCGGATGCGAGACGGGGCACGCAAGACGAAGGAAGAGAAGGCAGGACTGAAGGCGCAAGCATCCGCTGCTCCTGCCCCCCCCTCACTGGAGAGGTAAGCATCGAGACTGGGCGCCGACGGCCCTGCCCGCCATGGGCCCCCTAACAATTATCACCATGCCTCTTCCCGTCTCCCCCGGCCTCTCGCCCTTCCCTCGCTCTGCAGCTGGGGCGCGCGGCCCCCCAGGCCTCGCCCCGCAGCGCCGCCTGCCGGGGCTGGGCGCTCCAAGCTGCGATCAAGTCGGCCCTCCCAACGCGCCCTTTGCCGGGCGTCGCCGGTGTCGGCGCTCGCAGACCTGTTGCTCGCGCTGGGATCTCGCGTGCCCTGCGATGACGGCCCGTCGCTGACGCTCGAGCTCTCCTCGCCCAGCCACTCCGGAGCGCCCTCGCGCTTGGGCAAGCACTTCCCGCAACGAATGTACCTCTACTCTGCGCTATGCTGCTGCAGTCCGTTTACAACCCCCACTGAGCGGCGGGGGCGCGCCCGCCAAAGGAGCGCACGGTCCTCCTCCGCCCCTCAGCTGACGCAGGATGCTGGACCTTGCTGCTCAAGTTCAACGCTAGGCTGAGGCCATGCGCGGAGTCCGCGTCAACGCCGTCCTGCCCCAGGGCCACCGGGGCCGCCTGCCCGTCGCACTCCGGCGTGGCAGCGGGCGTCGCCGCCGAGCGCGAAACGTGCTGCCCTGCAAACTCGAAGTCTCGGGCTGGCCTGGAACCCGCTCGAAACTGCTCCGCGACGTCAGATTGCAAGAGCAACTCAGTAACGCATCGTGCGCTGTCATGGCCCGCTGGCATGCCCGACGCAAGGCCCCATCGACCCGGCGCCCTGCGCCCTTCCAGCGGAAACTTCAATTGGCCCAGAAGGGATGGGGATGGCGCGAACAACCGCGGGCCGCGCATCGACCGCGCCGCTGCGTCCCCAGCTACACTGCGCATGCGCGGAAACGTGCCGCATGGCGTTTAGCGCTCCCGAATACGACATCGGCCTGACGACTACTTGTGTCTGTGAATTTTTGTTCCCTCCCGAGCTACCCCCCGGCAAGGGGCGCCGGCCGGCCCCCGCGCGGCATGATTCTTGCCCCTGGCGAGGGGCGCCCGCCCGCCCCACCGAGCGCACCGCACTCCCCCCCCCGCTGGACAAGAAGAGCAAACTGCACACGTGAGCACACACTCTTGGATGAGGTCGGGCATGCCCCCCCTACAGGCGGGCTTTGGACGAACAATGAAAAGTACCCTAAACATGCCCCACAATGGTCAAAACATATTCCAAAAATCCTCCCCACACTTTTCTCGAATACTGTGTTTGAAGATTCCTCCTGTAGAGGGACAGGCCCGACCAAATTCTTGGAGCTCCGCGCGGATTTCTGGCATCGATGCCGGGCCCACCAGCGGCGCCTCCCGGGGTCCAGCGCCGATCCAAGAGATCTGCGTGGAGCTCCAAGCGTTCATGTCTATGCGGTGTTTTGTTCTTCGACCCCCCCACCAAAGGCCTCCCAGATGGGGCTGGAGCAGACAGTGTCGGAGAATCGCGCCGCATCGCAGATGCATCGCCGATTCGGCTCGATGTGGAGCCCGATTTCCTTCACGTCGACGTCGCCGATGTATCGGCCACGTCGACGATGACCGCCCATGCATCGCCGATGCATCGGTGATGCGGCGCGATCCCCCGACTCCATCTAGTCCGACCCCATCTAGGTGGCCTCCACCCACCCCCCTGTCAGCGCCCGCCCCGCCCACCCCCCGGGCGGCCGCCACGCGCGCGGGGAGTGGGTGATTGACCAAAGCAGGACCCCTAACCCGTTGGGAGAGAACCTAAGCTAGGAGGGCCGAAAACATCAAGGCTCGGGAGCCCTTTTTCTGCAGATGTACAAAACCAGGCCGCCCAGAAGACGGGGACCTGTGTGAGGCCACGCCTTCACTCTGTTATTCGGGTCAGGGCTTCTGTTGTCGTCGGTAAAGGGGGGGGAAGGGGGGGGGAGGGCCGCCTTCGGCGTGCGCCCGCGGCCGCCCCAGCCAGGGGCCCACAGGGCGGAGGTGGGCTCCCCGCTCCTGCCGGGGGGGGGGGGGGGGGAGAACTGGCTCCGCCTGCTCGGCGGAGAGACGAGGGGGGGGAGGAGGAGGAGGAGGAGGAGGAGGAGGAGGAGGAGAGGAGGAGGAGGAGGAGGGAGGAGGAGGAGGAGGAGGAGGAGGAGGAGGAGGAGGAGGACGAGGAGGAGGAGGAGAAGAGGAGGAGGAGGAGAAGGAGAACGAGGAGGAGGAGGAGAACGAGGAGGAGGAAGCGGAGGAGGAGGAGGAGGAGGAGGAAGCGGAGGAGGAGGAGGAGGAGGAGGAGGAGGAGGAGGAGGAGGAGAAGCAGGAGGAGGAGGAGGAGCCGGACGAGGAGGCCTTCTCAGAAGGCGGCGGGGCTTCTCAGAAGCCCTCTGGCCTTCTGGGTAGCTTTCTGCGTTCTCGGGGACGGCGTGGAAACCTGCTCGGAAGGTCCGAAGCGAGCCGAGTCTGCTGGGATGGTCCGCCCAGTCTCACTTCCCCCCACCAAGCTCGCCGCCGAGATTGGGTCCGAGGCTTTCAGCCAGGAGCTTTTGCGGAATTGCCGTGTCGCGGCGGCGGCCCCTGCGGCACGCCATGCCCTGCAAGCTGATGGCGTGTCAATGCGCCTCGCGGGGTGGGAGGCTGGGAACAGCTCGCAACGTTGACGCTTGGGGACTGGGACGTGGTCAGCGTGTCGCGGCGAAGCGTCGTGGGCCAGAACTAGCTGGAGGAGCGACACGCTAAGCAAACGTTCCTGACCTTGGCATGAAGAACACCCCGGCCTCCAGAGAGACTCGAAAGTTATCGAGTCTGGGGCCCTCCAGATTCTTGGGCGGCTGCCGCTGGGTGGCAGGCTCCTCCTCCTCATCCTTCTCCTCCTCCTCCTCCTCATCATCATCATCTTCATCATTATCATACGTATCATCATCATCAGCATCATCATCATCATCATCATCATCATCATCATCATCATCAACACCATCATCATCCGCATCCGCATCCTCATCCTCGTCTTCACCCTCATTATCATCGTGATCATCCTCCTCATCATCAGCATACTCACCATCAGCATCGACATCATCATCATCACCATCACCATCACCATCATCATCATCATCATCATCATCATCATCGTCATCATCATCATCATCCTCACCATCACCATCATCGTCAGCATCATCATCATCGTGAGCATCAGCATCAGCACCACCACCATCATCATCATCATCATCATCAGCATCATCATCATCACCATCATCATCATAAGCATGACCATCGCCACCACCATCATCATCATCATCATCAGCATCAGCATCAGCATCATGATCATCATCATCGTCATCAGCATCAGCGTCATCATCAGCATCAACCTCCGTATCAGCATCATCAGCACCAGCATCATCATCATTATAATCGTCTGCATCATCACGATCAGCATTCTCGACAGAATCACCAGCATCCTCAACAACATCAGCATCAACATCAACATCATCAGCAGCACCATCATCATCATCATCATCATCATCATCATCATCACCATCATCATACGCATGACCATCACCACCACCACCATCCTCATCATCAACATCAGCATCATCATTGTCATAATCATCATCAACAGCATCATCATCATCAACATCATCATTATCATCATCATCATCATCATCATCATCATCATCATCATCATCATCATCATGTTCACCAGCGTCACCATCATCATCAGCATCATCATCATCATCGTCATCATCAGCAGCATCAACGTTGTCGTCGTCGTCGGCATCCTCATCATACCTCCCCCTCCCTTCTAAACTTGCTTCAAAGGAACAGGAACAGGCTATCCGACGTAGTGGTCCTCATGCCTCGGGAAAAAGGAGGAGGAGGCGCAGGCAGAGGTGGAGGCGGAGGGCAGAGGAGGAGCAAGAGGGCGGGGAGCAGGACAGGGGAGGGGTAGGAAACAGAAGTGGGAGCGGCACGTAAAACGCAGCAGAAATCAACACGGAGGGAGGGGGAAGTTTGGATCAAGATATCTTCGGCATGGGCTGCAGGGGTCTGCGAGAGCGCAACCGAGAAGACTCCGAGGCACCCCTAAGACGGCCCAACATACCTCCAGGATGACTCTCCTGTGCCTCCAGAAGAGTCGCAACTGGCCTCCAAGCGCAGAGCGGTGGCAAGACGGCATCGAGACTCTCCCTCGCGGCGACTGACCGCTCAAATCAAACTGGCCCCTACAGACCCCTGAAGGGACGCCAATACTGCCGCGGGGCAGGTCGAGAGTAAGCGCGCCAGTGGGGAGCGAGAAACGAGGGAGGGAGGCGGAGGGAGAAGGCACACGCAGGGAGGAGGACGGATGACGGAGGATGGTGAGGGAGGCTCCAGGAGTCCCCAGGAAGCTCCAGGAGGCCTTAGGAGGCCACGGGATGCTCCAGGAGGCTACGGGAGCCCACTGGAGGCCACAGGAGGCCACAGGAGGCGCCAGGAGGCCACAGGAGGCCACAGGAGACGCCAGGAGGCACCAAGGGGAGGCGAAGGCAGGGATGAGGAGCGGCGAGGGTGCGGGGCCCGCCCCAGAAGAGAGCTCCTGTGGTCGAGGCGGACGTGGAAGTCCAGCGGGGCTGCGCGCTTCTTGCCGCGCCGCCCCTCTCCGGGGAGAGGGGGGCCCGCCCGCCTGCACGCCGCCCGACCCCGCCCTCTTGCTCCGAGCTCCGAGGGCCGCGCCGCTCCGCCGACCCGTCGGCGATGCGCGATGCGTCGGCGGCGGGATGGAGACGAACGGGCTCCGGATCGCGCCGCCGGGGGGCGGCATCCCAGCCGTCGACTCGTCTGCACCGAGGGGAGGCGGGGTTTGGGAGGCGGCTCTCGCCACGTGCTCGACGAACTCCGAGCTGGCGACGGTGGCGGGCGACGGTGGCGGCGGTGGCGAGGCCGCGGGATTCGCCGGACGGTTTGGGATTTCGCTGCCAGAAGAGAGCCCAAGGTGCTCAATCTGGCCAAGTGCAGACAGTCGCCTCTAGTCTCCGATGCCCATTGTCTATCAAAACAACGAGGGCGTGTGTTTTGGTGTGGTCCGGTCTGGTTTTTCACTGGTAGTACTTCAAAACGGCAAAGCAATGACATCCGACAACGATGAACAACACGCCTCGGCTTGGGAATGGCAGTTGAAACAACACACGGCAACTGACAACAGAAGCTCTGGACTGGGCTGGTCAGATCTGCTGTCCTGAGAGACAACCAAATGAAAAGGCACTGGCAAACCTGTAGATGTATAACAACAATGCTGCGCGGTCGGGCAAAGGGGCATGTTGGAAACTGAGAACGGAATACTAGCAGCTTGCAGCGTTCAGGGGAAAAGAAGACATACGTGACCGAGCACGGACATAACACGTCACAGCTTGCAACAGATCCCCTGACCATTTTGAAATACATCTGAGACGATGCCAAGTTCGGACGATCGCGGGTGCCGCTTGCTGTCAAGATGCGCAACCAAACTTAGTGTCTAATGCCTCTGGCGTCGTTTCCATGGGCGGCTCCGAAAAAACGACCTGGTGAAAAAATGCGGACGGTCTGGTTGGAGTTGTCTAGCAATGACCCGATGCCAAGGGCGGACAGTATTGCACGCATCGAGGGCACACTTCCATCGCTGACCCACTGCGCGCTTACTTGGTGTGTTCGCAGCGCAGGTGCGGACCCGAGGAATACTCTGCTCGCTCAATTTTGGAGGCATTTGAACTTGGCCACTCGTGATCAAGCTCGCTCACGTTCAAAACTCACTCGCGCTCAGTCACCGTCCTCACCTCCCCGATGCTTCCATGTGCGAGCGCGCGCCTGGCTTCGCGCCGTACGTCTGGCGCACGTCGTAAGAATACACCGCAGGGCAGCACAGTACAGCAGTGAACGGAGCAGCAGGCAGCGGCAGAGAGCCCCGGGGCGACCGAACGACGGCGCAAGGCATGGAAGGCCAGCTCCCCAGGGCAGCGGTCGGGCTTTGCCCACGCCGCGCGCAGACCCACTGGCTGTACCGTCGGAGGGGGGGCCAGTGGGGCGGGGTGGGGCCCAGGAGCCTCCTCCTCCCTCTCCTCCTCCTCCTCCTCCTCCTCCTCCTCCTCCTCCTCCTCCTCCTCCTCCTCCTCCTCCTTCCTCTCCTCCTCTTCCTTCCTCTCCTCCTCCTCCTTCTTCCTCCTCTTCCTGCTCCTCTCCTCTCCTCCTCTCCTCCTCCTCCTCCTCCTCCTCCTCCTCCTCCTCCTCCTCCTCCTCCTCCTCCTCCTCTCCCCCTCCCCCTCCTCCTCCTCCTCCTCCTCCTCCTCCTCCTCCTCCTCCTCCTCCTCCTCCTCCTCCTCCTCCTCCTCCTCCTCCTCCTCCTCCTCTCCTCCTCCTCCTCCTCCTCCTCTTCCTGCTCCTCCTCTCTCCTCCTTCTCCTCCTCCTCCCTCCTCCTCCTCCTCCTCCTCCTCCTCCTCCTCCCCAATTATCCTTCTCCTTTCCTCCTCCGCCTCCTCTCCTCCTCCTCCTCCTCCTTCTCCTCCTCCTCCTGGAGCCTTCTGGCCGGGCCAGGTCGCCACGCTGTTGGGAGGCATGGCGCAGGAGCTGGCGGCATGGTAGTTGCACCTGCCCGGAGCGGACGCAGGGATCAGCTGCAAGAGGGCGGCAAGAGCGAGCAAGAGGCGTCGCGCGCAGGATCGGGGATGACAGAGAGGGGGTTGATAACTAGGGACTAGGGGGGTGTGGATATCATGGCGGGGGC